>LT669789.1:30022432-30472706 GCA_900128785.1 Arabis alpina
CAATTTTTCATTCATCTCCCCTGTTATTACTGGTTGCACCTCTTGGAGAATTTCCGTAAAAGCAGTTGGTCTTGTAGACTCGAACAGATTTTGAAAATAATATGTCGCCGTTTCTTGGATCTCCTCAGCTTTTTCCTTCCACGCCCCCTCCTCATCAAAGAGTCCCATGATCCGATTTCGTGACCTCCTTTGCTTTGTAGATTCCTGGAAAAAATTTGTGTTATGATCTCCACACTTATGCCACAGTTTCCGGCTTGATTGCCGCCAATATTCCTCCTCGTCCCTATAAGCTTCTTGTAATTTCCTACAAATAATCCTGACCTCCTCCGCTGGAATCGTATCATCATTATTTGCCTCCTCTAAGGTAGCCTTTAGCGATGCTATATGCACATGATTTGGTATAACATTGTTTTTCCTCCATCGCGAAATAGACTTCCGACAGTTCGATATCCTATCTACAAGACCGACAATGTGGAGATCCGTTGTCCTATTCCAGCCTGCCTCTATAGATTCTTGTAAACCCGCCTTTCCAACCCACCGTTTATCAAAACGAAATGATCTTCTAACCCGCTCATTTTGCGTGTTAAATTCCCCCATGATCGGTCTATGATCCGATCCTATCATCTCTAAGTATTTAACGTTAGAGTAAGCATAAAGAGAATGCCAATCCGCATTACCTAGCGCACGGTCAAGTTTACACCGAATCGTTTGGTTATTTCTCCTATTTCCCTTCCAAGATAGTTGTTCTCCGAAACATTTGAACTCAATCATGCCACAATTATTTATCATGTTGTTAAAATTCAAGAAAGTTGTAGCTGACCTTAACCGGCCGCCTTGTTTCTCATGGTTCCCCGTTATCTCATTAAAATCCCTGATCATTAACCAAGGGTCTGATCTTTGTAATGGAATTTCACTTAAACTGTCCCAAACTAAAACACGGTTTTGAACAACCGGGTCTCTGTAAACAAAAGATAAAAACACATTTTGACCTTCCATCTTTGCTTGCATATCAATAATACGATTATTCGATGAAATAATAAAGGGAGAATAATCATCATTAAAAAACACTGCCAAACCACCACTAGCACCAATCGGTTCAACCGTAAACAAATTATTAAATCCAAATTGAACTTTAAATTGCTCTAAATATGAAAAACATTGTTTTGTTTCAGATAAGAATAAAAACTCGGGTTTAAACTTCTTCCATAAATCCCCCAATGTATCGACTGTCAGATCCGCACCGAGTCCTTGACAGTTCCAACTCAAGATCCGCACGTATTAGCCGGTAGCTTCGGGAGAGCCACCATCCCTAACTTCTTTGTCGTCGTTTCCACGCCCCCTGTTGTCCCTTGCAAACTCCCTGAACCTCCTTTCATTTTCGATTTCACCGAAGGAACCTGTTTAGACACACCCATTTTTCCACCGTTAGTCTTTCTAGGAGAAGTTAACAACATAATGTTTCTTTTCCTGAAATTTGTTCCAACCAATCCATTATTCTTACGGGCCATCACCAAGTTTATATCCTTACTACTAGCTAAAGAGATAGATGACAGATCCTCATGTAATTTTTCCATAACATTACTTGTACCATTGGAGTCCGAAATTTCACCTGGTGCGACCTTGTTTGGATTTCCAGCCTCAACCTGCGATGAAGTGTACAAATCCTCCATGATTCCATTGTCTTGACCTTCAACTCTTGTGAATACCTCGAGTAAGCCACTTGTGTCCTCGAGCTCAAAATCCTCGAGCATTAACTCTCCCTCTTCCATACTCTTGTTAACAACCACAAAACCCAAAGACCCATCACCCACACTCACCGTTGCTACATTTGTAGTTTCTTTACCCTTGCCTTTAACATCATGACCCACCCCACCTTGAATCTCATTCCCCACCTTAATACTAGACTGAAAAGAGCTCCCTTCTCCCTTTTGTGCATATAACGGTTTGGGCCAAGCAGATTGTTTACCTCTCCCATTGGATGGTGCACGACCATCTCTTGAGCGATATGCGTTCCCATAATTCCTTGGTCTGCTCACCGGACCCTCCCAATATGCATTTCTTTTACCCTCATTTCTGGAGTTGCGCCCCTCTCTCTGCCCACCAACCGTCGTCTCCGAATTCCCAAAACCTACTGTCTCATAACGTCCATGTTCTTTATACCTTCCCTCTCTATCAATGTCATCACCCTCTGACATTGGCAAAGCTCTCTTGCCTGATTTGTTCCGAACCTGTTCCCATCCTTTCTCATCCCCAACAACATCTTTATAGCTTTTAACCATCTTATGCTCATCTTTCCCGCCAGGCAGCCCTAGAGCTTGCACACTCAACTCATGACAACAGCTGGCCAAATGTGACAGTCGAAAACAATGATCGCAATGATTCGCTAGCTTATCATAAGCGATGTAAACCTTGACCTCATCACCATTATCATACGGAACAATAACAGTCGACACCAGAGGCTCGAAACCATCAAATGATACTCTAACGTACCCAACATCCTCATCAATCGTTGAGACCTTACCTAACGCCTCTCCCGCTGACCTTAAAGAATCAATATCCCCATACTGATGAGGTAGACCTTTAACACGAGCCCAGAAGGTGATCTCCGATGGATAATCTTCAGCCACTGAAGGTTCCCATCTCACCACCGATACCATCCAAGAATCGAAATGGTATGGTGCGTTACTCAGCACCTCCGCAATATCCGCCTCAGATTGAAAATTGAACCGAAATTTGCCATCACCCAAGTCTGCCCCTATCACCTTATCTTCCAGTTTCCAGAACTTTGGCATGTGATTCAGAAGTGACTCCATGTTCTGAAACAAAGGGTTCCACACCCTACTTATCAGTGTTAATGCGAATTGTCTAATTCGCCTTTCGACATCTAAGGACGAAACCTTCACTGTCGCCGCCCTTACCACTGTTGCCGCACCCATCTTTACCTTTACCTGAGCCATTATCAATCGATAGGAACCCAAAAAACCAGACACCAAAGCTTTTAGAACTCTTATAAAGACTCAACCTTGAGATTGAGAATAAGATAAGAAAGAGATAATTCTGAGCCTGCCTTTGAATCCAATATATAGTGAACTTCTGTATCTCTTTTTTTGTCCGTAATCAATTCGCAGAAATCAGATCGAGTATCCCTCCGTAAGATATCCTTATCAAATCTTGATGACTTCTTGATTCTAATCAATCCCTTGATTTTATTACCATCGAACAAACCCTGCGAAAAATGAGTTTTTTAAAAAGTGGTATTTTGGGAACTTTGTAAAAAATGTGATACTTCAAAGTGGTATTTAAAAAAAAAAAAACTTAAAAAGCGGTATTTTTGAAAATTGTCCTTAATTTATTTGTTTTGCCAAAAGGTGGTGGTCCCGTGGTTGAAATCATTTGGTTTCGGTTCTTGTTTTTAGTAATTTTTAATTTAATAAAGGAAAAATGTTGTGGACAGAGAAAAAAACGACGTTGAGAAACATGCGTACGTAACAAGTTTTTATTTATTTATCAAAAGCAGAATCTTGTCTTCATCCAATGAATGATATAAACGTCCTTAAATATGTATTATCCATCGTGCTGAAAATTGAAGTTTGAATCGATTTGTAATGAGAGATGGAGAGGTCGAGATCGACCGAGGTTAAACGCTCAAGATGATAAAGAAGGGTTATGGAAATATTCCAAAAGATTTTCTTTTGTCGTCTTAACCGTTTAATCTCGTTCGATATAGACCTCTCGATCTCCCATTAATTTGCACATAGTTTTTTCAACCCTAGCTCACACTGTTGTAGAAAGTTAGAAGAAACCAAGGAGGATCCATGCATGCGACGAGAGGAAAACGCCAAACAAAACAAAAAAGATTTTTAAAAGCTGATAAATTTAAGGTTTTGGTTAACCAAAATGGGAGTTAACTGTTTGTTTTCTACTGGATTTTAACCGCAGATGATTCTCTAAATACCAATACAAACTCTGTTTCCTCTCCACAACCCAACTCACTTAAAACCCTAAGAAAAAAAGAAGAAAAAACAATCACAATGAAGAAACCTTCAACAATCTCTTTTCTCATCACTCTCCTATTGGTTGCAGCTGTTTGCACCCACGGACAAGACCATCGGATTCGTCAATGATACCCTTTTTGGATCGACTTCATTGAGGTTGAGTTGTTCATTGCTGGAACAAACACTTACAAGTTGACCACTTCGGCCGGAACTGTTGGAGCCATCCCAGGGGTTTTGTTAGGTACACCACAACTAATTCTCCCCAATGATACGGCTAAGACCCTAGCCGTCAGATTCAACAAGGTTGAGGATGTTACTACTTCTCGTGTTGAAAAGTTTGGTCTGAAGATGTTCTCATTCTACTAGTCAAAATCAAGTAACCCCCTTCTTATTAAAAACAAAGTCACTTTAGTTGTTCTCATTAATTTTTATAATTTCATTGGCTAAAAACTATGACATGGATTAAAAGAATAATGACATGTCTTGGCAAAAATTGTGACTTGACTTAATACTATTAATTCATTGGACAACAATATTAGCTTTATATTAATAACAAATCAGAATATACATTGGAATTTTTTTTTTTTTTTTGCCTCTCTCTCCATGTGTAATCATTAATAGTTGTTATTATTAGTTTACACATTATATAATAAAAAGGGGAATTAGGTGGAATAATATGTTTTGACATATAAATTAATAAAGTAACATGTGCAATTGGAAAATTGGGTAACTAACAAAGAGAAAAATTAAATTTGACTAATTTACCAAAAATAAATTCAAGGGGAATTAGGTGGAATAATATGTTTTAACATATAAATTAATAAAGTAACATGTGCAATTGAAAAATTGGGTAACTAACAAAGAGAAAAATTAAATTTGACTAATTTACCAAAAATAAATTCAATTAATGTTGTCAATTTTCACCACACTTAATGATAATGTTGTCAAATTTCATCACATTTAATGTTAATTTATTTGTAATAAATACAAAATAATAATTTCATCTACAAATGAATTTAAAATTGACATATAAAAAAAATATTTCACTGAAATAACATTTCTTTTTCTTTTTTCTACATTATACGTTTACTTAAAATAGCCATAATTTTTTTACCTTTCAAAATAATTAATTATTTTTTGTATAAATAAATTATACAGTGAACTATATCACAAATCGAAAACTATTGATATCAATAGTGAACTAACTACTTGCTTGATATAATGAATTTCCCACCAAAATTGCGTAATAGTGAACTATTTATGACTATATTTAACTATATATAATAATGATCTTGTTGAATATAGCAAGTATAGTTGATTGTTTGTGAATAAAGTTAACTATATAAATGATTAATATTTATTTGTAGCTAACTAGTACACATGGATATAGTTATATATATACAATATATAATAGTGAACTATCTTATGCGTAAATATAGTTTATGAAAAAATTAACTATATACATAATACATATATTCATAGTTTCTAATTTGTGATATAGTTCACTATATAATTCATTTATTGAGTAAACGTATAATGTAGAAAAAAGAAAAAAAATGTTTTCTTTAAGTCAATTTTAAATGTAAAAAAATAATTTATTTTTATATATGACAACTTCAAATTTATTTATAAAAACTTAAATGTGATAATTATTACAAGGCAAATTTATATTAAATTTGCATTAAATGTGATAATTTTGATTGAATGTATAGAAAGATATAATCATTTAATTTTATTTCTCTTTGTTACTTACTAAATTTTCATATTACAGATGCTATGTTATTAATTAATATGCTCAAACCTATTATTCCACTAATTAACCCTAAATTCAATTAATGTTGTCAATTTTCACCACACTTAATGATAATGTTGTCAAATTTTATCACATTAAATGTTAATTTATTTGTAATAAATAAAAAATAATAATTTCATCTAGAAATAAATTTAAAATTGACATATATAAAAAATATCTCATTGAAATAACATTTCTTTTTCTTTTTTTCTACATTATACGTTTATTTAAAATAGCCATAATTTTTTTACTTTTCAAAATAATTAATTATTGTTTGTATAAATAAATTATATAGTGAACTATATCAAATTGAAAACTATTGATATAAATAGTGAACTAACTACTTGCTTGATATAATGAATTTCACACCAAAATTGCGTAATAGTGAACTATTTATGACTATATTTAACTATATATAATAATGAACTATTGTTGAATATAACAAATATAGTTGATTGTTTGTGAATAAAGTTAACTATATAAATGATTAATATTTATTTGTAGCTAACTAGTACACATGGATATAGTTATATATATATATACAGTATATGATAGTGAACTATCTTATGCGTAAATATAGTTTGTGAAAAAATTAACTATATACATAATATATTTATAGTTTCTAATTTGTGATATAGTTCACTAATATAATTCATTTATTGAGTAAACGTATAATGTAGAAAAAAGAAAAAAAAATGTTTTCTTTATGTCAATTTTAAATGTAAAAAAATAATTTATTTTTATATATGACAACTTCAAATTTATTTATAAAAGTTAAATGTGATAATTACTACAAGGCAAATTTACATTAAATTTGCATTAAATGTGATAATTTTGATTGAATGTATAGAAGGATATAATCATTTAATTTTATTTCTCTTTGTTACTTACTAAATTTTCATATTACACGTACTACTTTATTAATTAATATGCTCAAACTTATTATTCCACTAATTACCCCTAATAAAAATTGATTCTAAGTCTCTAACGGCTAATTTCCAGTAGACTAAATTGGATTAAGGAGAACGGATCTTATATTGTTAATGCCACGCGTTTCTTATTATTTACCAATCCTGCCACTGTTTTGAAAACATGAAAATCATGAGTGGCATTTCCGTAAATAACACAAAGCTACATAACCGACTCTTCTTCTCTATTTCAAAATCTCCATGACCGTTTGTTAATTGATTTTGTGATCTTCTTCTTCGTTCTCTCTGAAGAACCCCAAAATAAACCCTAATCCTCTCTCTCTCTCTCGATTCAATTAGCATGGAAGCAAAATCGGATCTAACAAGCGTAATCATCGATCGGTAATGAATTTGATCAAACGAAACGTATGAGTTTATTTCTTTGCTTTTTTGTTTTTCTCGTGTTTGAGATTTAGATTCTAGGTTTAGAGACGAATTGTGTTATTTATCACAAACACCTGCTTTGTAAATTCTTGAATTGGTTTCAGTTTTGGTGGATTTTTGACTTGGTTGTGACGAAGAAGATGATATAGGTTTGGGCTATTGATTACTGTTCTAAGAAGGAATCGCGATTTCTGATTTTGTATTGTTGTAACGAAGAACGAGTTTACTGATTCATGTTGTGATAAACGAAATTAGGAATTGCGATTTTTGATTTTGATCTCAATTTCGTTTGCAACGAAGAGAATTGGTTTTAATCGAAATTGAATTCGAAGAATTGAGGAAAACGTGAGTTTTTGTGACATTGAATTCAATGTTCTCTTTTATGTGTTTTTTTGTTTCATTAAACAATTCATCTATTACAAGCTTGAGTATAAGCTTCTTCATGTAAGTATGCTTTCTCTGCAATGGTAACTTGTTATCTTTTGGTTATTACAGGATGTTATGGATTTTGCTGAAGAAATCTTCAAGTTCCTCTGCAAATTCTGTTATGAAGATGTAGGAATAGAGAAGTCTCGAGTTTCGAAGAAACAACTTCCTCTACATATGCTTAAGAGAGACTTGTGCACAACTACGGTAAAAACTCTAGTTCAAGATTGTTAACAGAGGTTGTTTTCAAGAAAGCTGGTTTTGTCTTCTTCTTTGTTCATGGAAGAGCAATTAGCTGATATAGATTTGTCTTTTTATTGTTGGTTCAGTGCACTAACCAACAAATCGACAATGCAATGTTTATTAGGCAAATTGGTTTACTTGTTTCTTTTGGTTATTACAGGATGTTATGGATTGTGCTCATGAACTTGAGAAACTGTTTGGGATGATGGGAAACTTCAGCGAGCTTTTGGAATGATGTTAGATCCAATTCAGAGTGATATCATGCAGAGCCAACTTAACAAAGTATGTCTTTAAATTGAATTCTTCTATGATTTGCTCATTTTAAGTACAGTAAACACAAACAAGGTTGGCAAGAATAGTTGAAAATGTAAAAATATGCTCTCTTCTCACAGTCTTGAATGTTCATTTGGTTGGTCAAACATGAATTATTGTGGTTTTCTCAGGATATGTCAAAAGTATTTGGAACACTCAAAGTATCTATCAAAGCTTAACAAGGAGAGACATGATGAAAGAAACTCCACTTTCACCATGTACACAACTTGGTTCTTGTCATGGTACTTTTACTGTGCTTCTTTATTTCAATTTAGAGATTGGATTTCTAAATTTGTGTATAGCTCTCTTTTGAATGTTCATTTTGGTTGGTTAAACATGAATTTTATCTAATACAAGCTGGAATTGATTTAGATAATCCTCTGTTTATGTAGGATAATAAGCCTTGAGAATCAATAGCTTGAGCTCGAGGTAGAGAAGCTTTTTCATGTAAGTATCCAGTGCCGAAGAAACAGCTTCCTCTGCATAAATTGTGGTAAAACTCTACTTCAAACAGATGATCTTAGGTTCTTTTTGAGAAAGCTGGTTTTGTTCATGGACGAGCAATTAGCTATGTTCTCACAGTCTTGAATGTTCATTTGCTTGCTCAAAACATGAATTCTTGTTTAAAGCTAATGAAGATCATTTTACAATGAAGTTAATACACCCTCTCTCTCTCAGTATCATAAACTTTAAACATTGATCTGATGTTTTAATGACTATGCAGGATCATATTGCTCATAGTGGTTATGTCGAGATCCCTGGTGTAAGTTAACCAAACCAATTAGTTCAAAATCAGTTCAGGGTTTCCACACAATGGACTTGGGTTTCTCAGGAAATGTCAAAGTATCTTTACCAACCAGAGACATGATGAAAGAAACTTCCACTTTCAAAGACCGTAGCTACATAACTTGGTTCTTGTCATGGTACTTACTCTACTTCTTTACTTCAATTCAGAGATTTGATAACATGTTTTACTTAGCTCATTCTTCTTCTTAATTCCTAAGCAGAAACTTCTTGGTCCGAATGAAAGATTTGATACTCTTCTCTCAGCTCAACAAGTAAATCTATCTCTCATTTCTTCATCCAATCAACCTAAATCTGTGTATAATTCTTCTCCATACAGAGAGGATTGGATGTGTCTAATTTCTCATTGTTGCAAGAAATTATTCTGATGCAGAGGCCATTTGTCAGAAGTCTCTAGCTGATGTTTGAAAGGAAAGAGGTTTCGTCATGATCAATTTGTCACAGAAAAGCAAGGCCATGGTGCGAGATTTCTTCACTTTCAAATTCTTCACATTTCTTTTACTTTGATATGCTTTAGACTTCAAATAATTAATAAAGATTTCGACATGCTATACCAATTCCACTTGTAGGTGAAAAGAATTGCCAATTTGGAACAGTCTACGTTGCTCCGGTCCGGTTTAGCCGGTCTTTGACTGAGGTAACTTATCCGAGACTAAATCTCTCTATATATAGATTAGATATCCTTAGCCAACACTATTAGAAGAACATATTAAATTGCCGGTTAGATCCAAACCTCTTACATAAAATTGTTAGATTGTCTTAGATGAAAATTTTAGATAGTCATGATTAATTATTGAAAATTGATTGTTTTGCATTGTTGTGAAAATAACCCAAACATGGTATCATGTCAGTCTTTTACTGGTCGTTAGAGATACGATGAACGCTTTGTTTTCACTTTATAACGGAAAACAATCAATTTCTAATTAATATGGCTACTAAAATCTTCATACCTTCTCACCTAACCTAGATCCAAACCTCTTAGATAAAAAAGCTAGATTGTCTTAGATGAAGATTTTAGATAGTCATAATTAATTAGTGAAACTTGATTGTTTTGAATTGTTGTGAAATTAACCCGAACATGGTATCGTGTCAGTCTTTGACTAGTCGTTAGAGATACGATGAACGCTTTGTTTTCACTTCATAACGTAAAACAATCAGTTTCTAATTAATATGGCTACTAAAATCTTCATACCTTCTCACCTAACCTAGATCCAAACCTCTTATATAAAAAAGCTATATTGTCTTAGATGAAGATTTTAGATAGTCATAATTAATTATTGAAACTTGATTGTTTTGCATGGTTGTGAAAATAACCCGAACATGGTATCGTGTCAGTCTTTGACTAGTCGTTAGAGATACGATGAACGCTTTGTTTTCACTTCATAACGTAAAACAATCAGTTTCTAATTAATATGGCTACTAAAATCGTCATACCTTCTCACCTAACCTAGATCCAAACCTCTTAGATAAAAAAACTAGATTGCCGTAGATGAAGATTTTATATAGTCATAATTAATTATTGAAACTTGATTGTTTTGCGTTGTTGTGAAAATAACCCGAACATGGTATCCTTTCATTCTTTTATTGGTCGTTAGAGATACCATGAACGCTTTATTTTCACTTTATAACGTAAAACAATCAGTTTCTATCTAATATGGCTACTAAAATCATCATACCTTCCCACCTAACCTAGATCCAAACCTCTTAGATAAAAAAAAACTAGATTGTCTTAGATGAAGATTATAGATAGTCATAATTAATTAATTATTGAAACTTGAATGTTTTGCATTGTTGTGAAAGTAACCCGAACATGGTATCCTGTCAGTATTTTACTGGTCGTTAGAGATACCATGAACGCTTTGTTTTCATTTCATAACGTAAAACAATAAGTTTCTAATTAATATGGCTAATAAAATTTTCATTACTTCCCACCTAACTGGTTATAAACCCTTTCGATTTTAAAATAGAATGTTGTAATTTTTTTAATTGTATAGATTTATGATCCAATTTTTTGTCGAAGAAAAATATATAGATTGTTGGATTACCTAATTAAACTTGATTGTTTAACATAGTTTTGGAAACAATAATTCGGTCTGTTTCTAATTAATTTGGCACTAGATCTTAAGAGACTGTGTTGGAAAGGCAAATTCAAATCTTGCAGCCTTCTGTTGGAATTTGTATTGATTGAAAGCATCATGGCAAATTTTAAAATACAAGTCGAGGAGAGAGATACATATAATTACAGTAAAACCTCTATAAATTAATAATGTTGGGACCGGGATAATTTATTAATTTAGAGAGAATATTATTTTATCGATAAATTAATAATTATTAATTTATAAAGAGAAATCTGTTTTAGGTAAGATTTTTCTTAATTTGTTTTTTCGAATAATGTTATATTATGGAATTTAATGAATTTATTTGCAAATTATCGCAATAGAGTGGATGATATATTATCATAATAGACGATCAAACTAAAATGGTATACTATGTATAAAATTTAGAAAAAATCATAGTTATTATCCCTAATGTCGATGAATACATTTAGAAAGCGTTATTATAAAGAATCAATTATTTTGCCTAGAATTTTTACAAATTTATGGTAAAGACCGGAAAAAAAAATTATAAAAGTTTTTGATGTAACACTTAAATTAAAAGATAAGGTCTAATGAGATTTTCATTTTTAAGTTAAAACAACAATCACTAAAACCATGTTTAGTACATTATCATATATATATATACATAATTATATATGATTATTAATTTATGCTATTATTGGGACCATATTTTACATAGGAGTTTCAAAAAAATTATTATCTTATCATTTTATCAAATTGACTTGATTTTTACATTGGCCCGACTTGGGACCGGAATAATTTATTAATTTATGGTGTTTATTAATTTATCGAGTATTAATTTATCGAGGTTCTACTGTATATGGACACATATCTTCTTAGAAACTTCTTTGTTCGACCTCATACATCGAAGATCAACAAAAAATAATGGATTTGATAATTAGTAAGCGAGTAAAATTTTACTAGAATATAGTTAAACTAGTATTGTTAGTACTAATGTTATTAGTTTTTAGATGTTTCGACACTAATATATGTATGCTAATTGAAATTAAACTTTTTTTGGTGAAGATAAATTAAAACTTATTTAAATCTATTAAACTACAATTTAACATGACAAATTACTTTAGATCATAACATGAATTAAAAACACACTTTTCCTATATATTTTCTTGAATCGCTCATCACATTCTTCTCCTCTCATGTATAATTCGTTTATTGAATACTTTTACTTTTTGTCATTTTCAGTTCTATATTTGTTTTCACTTTTTTTTTTTTTTTTGAGAGAAACTACATATTTAACTATTTAAGTAAAACTATCTAAGAGTCTTGATCGACACATGTGATCCTTCTCGCTTAGACATGTTCGTTGCCTTCTCGTTTCACCACATATTCCTTTCTTTTTCTTCTTATTGTATTCCTTAAGCTTGTTGCTGATATCCAGAAGAGCCAAAATAAACAAAAAATCTAAGTAGATTACAAAAAAAACAAGAAAAATAAATTCGTGATAATGCAAATTAGGATTTGATCATTGAAAAGTTTGAGCGTTTTTTATCTCACTAACCTTTAACACTCAACTTTCCAATCTCTTTTGTTTTAATTCGTAGAAATAAATTTCTTTCAAAGACGTGGAATTTCGTTACACATTATGAAAAAAGTGAAGAAAATCATTGAAGAGAATTTAAGGATTTATTTGAGGATTTATAATTTCTGAAATGCAACTTAAGATCAATGTTCACCGTTCATTAAATCTTTAGAGGAAGATTACCGTTTAGAAAATTGTTACATAGTGGTTTGATATGAGAAAATTTAGGGATTTTTTTTAAGATATTGTTTTTATATTTGGTAAGAAAATAATAAAAATAAGAAGTTGTTTTCCGTTAAAACTTTTTCCATGTATTTTGTTTTTTAGTCATTTAAAATATACCCACTATCACTTTTTTTTTAATGTTTTTCAAAAATTTGTTTTTAATTTTTGAAGAAAATGCTACATGTCAATTTTTGATTGCTCAAGTGACTTGTGATTTAGTAGTAAAGGATTCACTTTTTTATTTATTGGTTTCAAGTTATTACTTAATTACTTCGGCAATATTAAACTAGTCTTGATGATAAGATTCAAAACCAAAAAAAAAAAAAAAATTCTTAATCTTTAGCATTCAACAAAAATCTCTTGTTTTGTGGAGTACATATAGAAAATAAGTAAATCCCGTTCTCGTACGGCGAGATATTCCCACTCGGACAAATCCATGGATTTTGTCGAGACCAAAATCAGACCATGTTCAGTCCCTTACGTTTCCTTCATATCCAAGAAAATCAACGTTTCTTGGTTTGTGCGAAAATCTTTTTGCTCTTATCACTAGCTCCATTTTCTATGTATATAGCTCTATAGCCTGGTTGTTTAGAATCCTCAATAATCATACCCATGGCTGAATATCTAACAGAGAAAAACCCTAATTCCAAAACCCGTAATAGCTTCACAACCAAATGCTCTTCGTTGGTTAAACAACATCGTGCCCGTCTCTATATACTCCGCCGCTGCGCCACCATGCTCCTCCGCTCCTACATCGATCACGACGACGACTAAAATTTTAAACCATATAATATACGTATAGCCAAAATATGGCTAAAGTATTTTAGTTAATTAATGTTTCATCTTTTTTGGTTGACATCCAATTGATCAAGAGTCTCTCTTGTGGGCATGCATTTTACCCTCAACATGGAATTAGGGTTTTGGCTACATAAGCTTGCTTACTTGCTTCACAAGTGACTTAGTCTAAACGTTTTATATTGGGAGTTCCCATTTCCATCAATGTTCCGCCGACATGGCCGGTAATATATAGTACTTTTATAAAATCATGAAGTCAAAGAGGGTTTCTTGTTCTTCAAGTTCATTTTTCTCCCTTTCTTTGTGGTTGATGTTTTTTTTATATATAACAAAGATGTAATGTAAGTGTAACCAATAAACTTCTACAAATGTAATTTCTGGTTTTGGTGGATACAATGGTACAAATAAGATTATTGAAATGCTTTTGAAACAATAAGAGATGTTTTGGCCTAATAAAACGGGTTAGTTGCAACATCTTTTCCCAATCACACTAAAAACGACACCGTTTTAACTCCAAACACCAAAACACCTTAAACACCTTGAAAGTTGACAACTTTTTTGTTTCAAAACCTCTCTTTTTCTCAGTCGTCTCTCTGTTTATTCATCCTCCATTGATGTTTAGGTATGTCTCAGCTTCTTATATTCGAACCCTTCTTTTGCTTTGTCTTTGTCTCTCGTCTTTTTGTCTCGAATGTCTCTTCGGTAACCATGCACATGAACTGTTCGTTGAAATGCCTCTTAGAAACCCCTCACTTCAATTATATTCTGAGAGCATGATAGATCTTGGAAAATCTGTGATTCGAACAAGTTTTTTCAAGAATATAGACATCGATCTGTTTTGGCATGCTTAAAGGTGAGAGACATTTATAAAGAACTCGTTTTGAAAAATCACAAGTTGCATAATTTCATGTTTCTTTACATCATCAAAGCTTTTCTATTTACCATCAAAATTTTAATTTACATGGAAAATGATGGTTAAACATATTACAATTGACAAGAAAAAAAAAATCAATGTATATTTACTTATGCAGAATAAGCATTGTGTGTGTTTCTTGTCTTCTCAGTGATGAAAGGAACACACAGTTCACGTCTCTTCTTCTTCAGCTTCTTCTCTGTTACTTTGCTTTATATTTTTCCCTTCTACATTGTTAAGCCAGTCTACAACTTCTTGTATGTTTGGTCTTCTCATTGGATTTTGGTTCACACACATGCAGGCTATGTCAAGCACACGAAGCATATCTTCTTCATTACCATTATCTCTCAGTAATGGATCAAATGCCTCCTCTGGTTTGCCTTCCTTTCTCATATAATGCACCCATGCCACCAATTCTCTTGACATCTTTGGTCTGAATACCTCCATTGGTCTTTTCCCGGTGAGAAGCTCGAGCATTACGACACCAAAACTGTACACGTCACCTCTCAGAGTAGCTACCCATGCTTGTCCATACTCTGGAGGTATGTAACCCAATGTGCCCACTAGCTCGGTTGTGACATGAGTGCGATATGGAAGGATCAATCTTGATAACCCGAAATCTCCAACGTAGGCTTTGAAATTTCCATCCAAGAGGATGTTGCTGGACTTGATGTCTCGGTGTACTATGTGTGGTTCACATATCTGGTGCATGTATGCTAGTCCACAACTTGCTCCTCTCATAATGTGAAGTCTTTTTGCCCAGTCCAGTTGAGCTGGACCCTCGGGGTTTTCATGTAGCCAGTAATCAAGACTTCCGTTCTCCATGAAAGAATAGATGAGTATTCGGGCGCTATCGTGGACACAGTAGCCTTGTAGAGCGACGAGGTTTTCATGTTTGGCCCTTGACAGAACTTCTACCTCTGCCTTGAATTCTTTTTCCATCATACCATGGTCTCCTGTAAGTTTCTTAACCGCCAGTTTCGTTCCATTATCCAAGGTAGCCTTGTAGACGAGGCCAAACCCGCCACAGCCAATTATATTAGCTTGACTGAAGTTGTTGGTAGCTTTCAAGAGCTCAAATATGGTCAGGTCTTTTACTTCATATTTACTGTTTCCAAACAGCAGCACGAGGCTTATGTCTTTTTCTGAACCTTGACCGACTTCAGAATACGAGGCATTGGAATTTATCTCCAGTTCCGCATTCTCAGAGTCTCCTGGATTTACCCTCCTCTTGGACATCACGAACAGAACAAGCAACACCAAAATCAAACTGATGCCGAAAAAGATCCCAATGACAAGCCCCAAAACAAGTGGTTTGTTGACCTTTCCTTTACCCGTCTTTGCAGAAGAGGTATGATTTGTAGTCGGGCAGGAGCTTAGCAGTACACCACCGCAAAGCAATGGGTTTCCTTCGAAATATGCTTTTTTGAAGGTGTCAAACTGACCCCCTGTGGGTACCGGCCCACTGAGACTGTTGTTGGCGACATTGAAATAGGACATGAAACTGAGTCCCGTGAGCGACCAAGGAATGCTTCCAGATAGATTGTTATTGGACAGGTCTAGCCTCTCTAAGTTTGTGAGGTTTGAAAATTCATCTGGGATGCTGCCAGACAAATTATTGCCGAAAAGCTCAATAATATGGAGAACCGTTAGCTGTCCAACCTCGACCGGTATACTCCCGTTCAGGTTATTCCTCCTGATGTATATCGCAGGTGGAAGGCTGGAAAGCTGATTGTACTGCTGATTGGTGGTGATATTATTGGGTTTGACAAAAACCGGCAGCTCCAGATATTTCCGCTCTGTCGCATCATATGCATTTTGGGACGTCAGAGCCTTCAGCTGGAACAGTTCCTTTGGAATCTCTCCTGTAAGAAGATTATCGGAAAGATCCAAGTAAAAAAGGTTTGGAAGAGTTCCTAGCCAACCGGGAATCGTCCCCACGAATCGGTTCACTGACAGGTCCAATACTTCTACCTTCTTGAGCTTGATCAGCCAAGCTGGTATTTCACCTTGCAATCTGGATCCACCGAAACCGAAGATATGGAGGCTTGGAAATCCATCTGATGCAAGAAAGCCTTCGTTGCTCGGTATCGTTTCGTCATAAAAATTCTTTGCAATGATGAGAGTAGACAGCTTCTTGCATCTTTGCAGAATGGTGAGAGCACCTGTAATGTTGGTCATGTTATTGTCTGAAAATGTAAAGAACGACAGTGACTCCAATTCCAGTACTCGAGGCGATATCTGTCCCGTTAAATTGTTGCCTGCAAACCTCATTGCTGTCAGCTTTTTGCAGGAGTAAACAGTTGAGGGGAATTCGCCGGTGAAGCTATTGTTTCCGAGGTCCAGAATGTTGAGGCTCTGAAACCGGGAAAAGTCTAGCTTCGATAAGGGTCCTCCCAGCCGATTAACCCGTAAATTCAACCTCTCAAGATTTGTGCAATTAGCGAGAGAAACTGGGACAGTACCAGTGATGTTATTGATATGAAGCTGGAGGCTGCGCAGGTTGAAAAGCTTACCAATATCCACTGGTATATCTCCTCCAAGGTGATTGAAGTAAAGCTCAAGCAATGTCAGTTTCGTGAGACGAGTAATCCCACCATCAATCTTTCCAGAAAGATGATTGGATGGTAAAAACAGTTGCTCGAGCTCAGAAAGATTATAGATATCTTTTGGGATTTCACCAGAGAGATTGTTGAAGCCTGCTCCAAGAACTTTTAGCCTCGAGCATCTGCCTAAACCTTCAGAGATACTGCCGCTAAAATCGTTGAAGGAGAAGTCCAATTTGGTGAGCTGCGGTGAAGTTGTGCACATGAAGGAAGGAAATGGACCCGAGAAGCTGTTGTTGCTGACATTGAAACTGGTTAGGTTGAAAGCACCCTGAAGAAAAACAGAGCCGCCGAGGATTTCACCCTGAAGAAGATTGCTGGAGAGATCAACTGTCTGAATTGGGAAGGTTTTGTTGCTTCCATTGGTAGATGATAGTTCAAGTGGCAATTCACCACTAAAACCGTTGTAACTAAGATCAAGAACCAAAAGCTGATCAAGAGCAGAGAGGAAACCTTGTGGGAGAGGACCAGAGAGATGGTTATGAGAAAGGTCAAGACTCGAAAGACGACGAAGCTCCAAAACAGACAACGGGAGACTACCAGAGAGTCCTCTAGATGACAAAGAAACCGAAATGACTCGATTTTCGGGAGAATCATCACAAGAGATTCCTTCCCATAAGCAACAATCAGTAGCTGAATTCCAATGTAAAGAAGAGACTGGAGATGATACGTTACTAGAGAACAAAAGAAGAGAATCTCGATCTTGGAGATTACAAACAGCTTCTGAAACTGTAAGAAAGAAGACAGAGAGGGAAAGAACATAAACAAGGAGGTAGAGAAACATGTGTACTGGTCTCATCACAAGTAGACCAATGGAATTAGATCTCATCTTATCATCAATCATGGCAAGAAGAAGAACAAGAAGAGAAGAAGAAGCTTGAAGAAGACAAAGAAGAAGAAGAGGGAAAAGAAACAAAAGACATCATTATCCAATCTGGGTTCTTGTGTCTAAGCATGTAAATGGTTCTCAATAACATCGTTGACCAAAGGGAATAGTCAGACCAAACAGAAGAGAACTTCTTGTCACACCCAAAGTTTAACTTTATTTATTTGTTTTATTTTAATTTATCATGTTGTTATCTTTTTGCCTCCGATTGTGGTTGTGAGTATAGTTTTTTTAAAAATTTATATAAAGTTTTTTCTTTCCTTTTTGTAATAAAACCTTTATTATATTTTTCTATACTCCACTTGTAATTAAAGCTCAAGTACAATACAAACATATGAATACTTATGTAATTAATAAAGTCAGCGGTATTTACATTTTTACTTAATTTTTCACCCACTATATACATACCTAGTAATTTCAGTTAGAATTAATCTGCGGACTATAAGTTCGCACCGCGGCGATTTTTTTCGGATCTTTAAACAGACTCGGTACTAAAAATTAAAATCCTAACTCAAACCGTTTAAATTTGTAGATTCACGGATCAATTGGTAATTTTTTTTTGAATTTTTCTTTAATTGATCTTTAAAAGGTATAACTACAATTTAAAGTTTATAACCATAAATAAAAAACAAAGTAATAATTTGAAGGTAAAAAGAGAAACTTCAAAAATAAGAGAATTAGAAATGTATCAAATATCGGAGAAATAACTTCAGAAACAAAAGAACTAGAGGACTAAGAAGTATCAAGTAACAAAATATATATTTTAATACGGATTCGTGACATGAAAATATGAGTCTTATAAATCAAAACTGTAGATGGCTAAAAATTAAGCAATGGCAAAATCATTTTTCCTTTTTTACCAATATGTGGTAAAGTCTGCAAACCCTTCGTATTATTCTGATACGTACTGTGACCGCCGTGGCTTCAATTCATGGATTGGCGGTTATGAAATATGAAATTTTAAACCGCTTACTTATAAGGCGGATCGAATTACGAACCACGGATTTTATAGTCACAATTGACGGTTTATATATACCCATGAAAATTAATTTATTTTTTGTCATTTATTCACGGTTGAAAATAATTTCATTTAGTAAAAAGATTATAAATTGGGTCATTTCAATGTTTGGAGGTGGAGGTGCGTGCGTGCGTGCTATGATGTTGATAATGAAAATTGAATTTGATGATATTATAATCATGATGGGCACAAACATTATGAATTATGATATGAAATCATTTTTTTATAATAAATAAAGAAAGTGAGGAATAGTATGATGATTTTTGTTTTATTATAATTTTATAAAAGATGAGAGAGGCGTTTACCTTTTGGGGCGGCTAGTTAGTAGTGGCTCGTAGTGGTGGTGGTGTTACATACCTTTTCTAATATCCCCCTCAAATTTTAAAAATCAAGTTTGGATATTTTCTTTTTATATTTTCTTATACTTTTGTTGCTTTATAGCGGATCTCTTGTATTTTAATTGTGCCAAGTGGAAACCACATTAAAAATTAGATAGTGGTCATAAAGAACGAAAGGTAGACAAAGAAGATCAAATGATACTTTTTATTTTACAAAAAGGATACTATTTATTTTGTTTGACTTTTGATTTTTTGGGGTTATAAAAATCCGTGAAGCTGTTCATGTGTTTTTTCCCCTTGATTTACTAATGGGCAAATGGCGTATGTGATAGGTGACATGTAACTTTAAACAAATATGGTACTGAATTTATTAAGGGTCTTCGACTTTTCCGATAATGTACTTATTAAAATGATTATTGTATATGTTTATAAGGTTTTTTGGTTCGTGGATCCAATTATTAAGTGACAAGTTTTAGGTTCAAACATATTAAGGTCATAAAATCATGATAGTAAAATATTCTCTGATCGCTTAAATCAATAAAATGTAAAAAAGAAGAACAAAAAATAGAAAGAAGTTATAAAAAGGAGAAAAGACTAGAGTTAAGTCGGAAAACGGACAGAAGATGTGGTGATACCTAGTCACAAAAGATGATATGTAGTGTATCGAAACATTTTAAGAAAACATTTAAGTGAAATAGAGTATCATGCGAAAAGAATGGACGAGTGTGAAAGTGGTCGGGAAAGTGAGACTAAGTTTCTGAATAAAAGAGCAAATGCTGAGTGTTTAGAGAATAGTATATGTATGTGCACGAGCAAGTAGTAAAAGAATCCCTCCATCCCTCGTTAGAATGAAAGTATCTATAGAGTTTTACATGTCAGGAGTAGAATATTGGGTCACACATTCTATGTCTTCAGGTCTGAATTCATCGGTTTGGATTTATACGATGCACTCGAATGAATTTTTACATGTTTCCTTTGTCTTTACGTTCCAACTGCTTGATAAATGATATAAAAAATCCATTATATTACCTCTTGTTGTCTTGTTGTGATTTATACATGTAATAAATCAAACTTTACTCATAAAAACTCACAAAATGTGATTTGTATATATGTATAGAAGAAATTGTAACATGTGTGTAATCAAAATAATAATGCTGACATTTACATAAGAATATATATAAACAAGAGAAATTTTCCAAATACCATTTCAGTATCTATTCTTTTACTACTACAATATTTTAAGGGTTAATTTGTGTTGTAAATACGTTGTATATATCTCCGGGATCGTGACGAACAGTGAACTTGGATAATGATTGAATCGTACTCGGGAGCACTTTCCTTAAAGAGTATTTCGACCCTTATCAATGCCTTGGGTTACACGAAATCCCTTGTAGGATAAGACAATCAAAGAATACTCTTGTTCTAGGCAAAGATACAAGAGAGACAAAAAGAGTTTGTGTTTTGTTTTTGTGTTTTTAACCAAAGATAGAAAACTTTTGGTCTTGTGAATCTCACGTTCTTCTCTTACTCTGTTTTTGGGCCAAAGAAACAGAGTTTTATATGAGTTTAAAGGTTGTGATGATTCATCCGTACGTTTGCAACCGTACGTATAAAACACCATAAACCGAATAGTTGCATTGTTTGATTTTACCACTTGCACCTATTCACCAATTGAACATATTCACTTAAATATCCAACATTCCTCCCCCATTTAAGTGTAATCTTGGATTCACATAATAAACAACTCAAAAACCAAACTCATGCATAAATGAAAATATCGTAACGATTGAATTAACATCTTAGTGTTATTACACATTTCAAATACCCGAGAATTAGGATGTCCAATGGATTGAATCATTTCAACTCATTTTGGGTACATGAAGATAATACACACATGAATTGTGACGCCCGTGAACCATTTTTTTAGTAAAATGGAGGGGCTGTCGATCGACACACATGGTGTCTGTCGATCGACAGGGCTCTTAAGGGCTGTCGATCGACACACCTAGTGTCTGTCGATCGACAGGTGCTCGAATTGGTTGGTTTTCTGGTTCGATTTAAGTCGTTCAATTGGACCGGGCCGGTTTGGGTAAACCCTAGGGCTTCGTATTTAAGAGTTTTTGGCCGCATTTGAGCGAACCAAAGTCCCAAAAATCAGAAACAGAGAGTTTGAGAGGAGTTTCTCTTGTTCTTGATAGTTTGTGATTAGGGTTTCGTTCTTGATCGATTTGAGGTGGAATTTCGTGGTGGTTGTTGCTGAATTCGTGTCTAGCCTCAATTCTACCAGAATCTAACCGAAAATCTAAGGTGAGTGCGTGACCATGGCTTCTGGGCCGGTGGATTCGTTAGGGTTGTATGGTGGTAGGTTAAAACTGGTTGGATTGTGATGATTGATGTTGTTTCTGTGTGTTTTGTGGTGTATGGATTGTTGGATTGTGTTTGTTGTGCAGGTTTCGTGTTATCGCAGAGGAGGAATCGATCCGAGAGGATAATTGATCGATCTACTATGAATCTGCGACGACCTGTCGATCGACAGCCCTAGGGTGTGTCGATCGACAGGGTCACACGAGGCGGTCGATCGACACCTAGAGGTTGTGTCGATCGACAGGTGATCGAGGAGCTGTCGATCGACACCTAGAGGTTGTGTCGATCGACAGGGTCCAGTTGAGCTGTCGATCGACAGGCACCGTGGGTGTGTCGATCGACAGGTGTGAACAGGGCTGTCGATCGACACCTAGAGGTAGTGTCGATCGACAGGCTGCCTGTCAGGCTGTGGTTGAGCCGTGTTGTTGTGTTTGTTTTGTGTATTGTTTGATGCGTGTTTGCCTGAGCGGATCCATCGCGTCTGTGTGCGCAGTCGTAGATGGGAGGACCGTCTCACTGGGTATTTGTGATAATACTCACGCATCTCTTTTAACCATGTGGTGCAGGTAAAGGCAAATTGTGATCGTGGAATCATGGCAACGAAGAGGGAGATGATCTAGGGTCTCGGTTTAATGTTGCTGTGTGGTTGTATTGCTTTTCATTTCTGTTTTAGAACTCCGCTAGGTTGCTGGTTTTATTGTATTGGAATTTGAGTTGAACTGGTTTAGTAATTTAATGGAATTGGCATGTTTTGGTTTTAGTGTGTTATCCGCTGGTTGCTTGTTTGTGTGGCTTGGTTGTGGAGGACAAGCATTTATGGGAATGCTAGTCTGAGACTAAGAGCTTATTGTTTTAAAAAAAAAAAAAAATGGGTCGGGTCGTTTCAGTTTGGTATCAGAGCCCTTACGGTTTTAGGACGGGCTAGAACTGCTAGGATTGAAATTTGGTAAATTGCAATTCTGTGAGTTTGGGGGTTCTAGATCATCTTCCTTCGAGCCTTCAAAGAGATTCCACGGTAAGTGTTGATTGTTGTGTTTTGAGTCTTTCTAGTGCTTAGTTAGGCTGCTTGTGAATGCAGTGAGATGGCTAGAGCTACTAGAGGACGTGGTCGTGGGGGCCGAGGCCGGGGTCGCGGACTCGTGGAGGAGCCAGTGGTTAGTGAGGTTCAGAGTTCCGCGCATGGGCCTGCGGCAGGTCAGCAGTCGGTGCATGATGGACAGACTGCCAGTGTGACTGCCAGTGTGGGGGCCAGTGTGGGTCCTGTAGGGGCTGGTTTGGGTCCTGTTGAGGCTGGTGGTGCTGGTGGTGTTGGTCCAGCTGTGGGTGCGGTTGCGGCCGCGGGTGTAGCCCAAGCTAGAGATGATCGTCTGGCTGACCTGCTGACACAGTTGTTGGAGCGGTTACCGGGTGCGGTGCCAGTGCAGGCTCCAGTGGTGCCACGTGTGGCAGAGGTGTAGCCGAGGGCTGCGGTTGCTGAGGAGGTTCCGTCATATATCCGTATGATGGAGCAGATGCAGAGGATCGGTACGGGTTCTTTTGCGGGTAGTGTGAAGCCTGAGGAGGCTGATGAGTGGAGGATGAGAGTGGAGCGGAACTTTCGTTCGATTAGGTGTCCCGAGGGATACAAGGATGACTTGGCATCCGGTTAACACCAGATTCTATTGATGAGGTGGTTGTGACGCCCGTAAACCATTTTTTTTAGGAAATGGAGGGGTTGTCGATCGACACGCTTAGTGTCTGTCGATCGACAGGGCTCTTAAGGGCTGTCGATCGACATACCTAGTGGTTGTCGATCGACAGGTGCTCGAATTGGCTGGTTTTCTGGTTCGATTTAAGTCGTTCAATTGGACCGGGCCGGTTTGGGTAAACCCTAGGGCTTCGTATTTAAGAGTTTTTGGCCGCATTTGAGCGAACCAAAGTCCCAAAAATCAGAAACAGAGAGTTTGAGAGGAGTTTCTCTTGTTCCTGATAGTTTGTGATTAGGGTTTCGTTCTTGATCGATTTGAGGTGGAATTTCGTGGTGGTTGTTGCTGAATTCGTGTCTAGCCTCAATTCTACCAGAATCTAACCGAAAATCTAAGGTGAGTGCGTGACCATGGCTTCTGGGCCGGTGGATTCGTTAGGGTTGTATGGTGGTAGGTTAAACTAGTTGATTGTGATGATTGATGTTGTTTCTGTGTGTTTTGTGGTGTATGGATTGTTGGATTGTGTTTGTTGTGCAGGTTTCGTGTTATCGCAGAGGAGGAATCGATCCGAGAGGATAATTGATCGATCTCCTATGAATCTGCGACGACCTGTCGATCGACAGCCTTAGGGTGTGTCGATCGACAGGGTCACACGAGGCTGTCGATCGACACCTAGAGGTTGTGTCGATCGACAGGTGATCGAGGAGCTGTCGATCGACACCTAGAGGTTGTGTCGATCGACAGGGTCCAGTTGAGCTGTCGATCGACAGGCACCGTGGGTGTGTCGATCGACAGGTGTGAACAGAGCTGTCGATCGACACCTAGTGGTAGTGTCGATCGACAGGCTGCCTGTTGGGCTGTGGTTGAGCCGTGTTGTTGTGTTTGTTTTGTGTATTGTTTGATGCGTGTTTGCCTGAGCGGATCCATCGCGTCTGTGTGCGCAGTCGTAGATGGGAGGACCGTCTCACTGGGTATTTGTGATAATACTCACGCATCTCTTTTAACCATGTGGTGCAGGTAAAGGCAAATTGTGATCGTGGAATCATGGCAACGAAGAGGGAGATGATCTAGGGTCTCGGTTTAATGTTGCTGTGTGGTTGTATTGCTTTTCATTTCTGTTTTAGAACTCCGCTAGGTTGCTGGTTTTATTGTATTGGAAGTTGAGTGGAACTGGTTTAGTAATTTAATGGAATTTGCATGTTTGGTTTTAGTGTGTTATCCGCTGGTTGCTTGTTTGTGTGGCTTGGTTGTGGAGGACAAGCATTTATAGGAATGCTAGTCTGAGACTAAGAGCTTTTTGAAAAAAAAAAAAAAAACGGGTCGGGTCGTTTCAGTTTGGTATCAGAGCCCTTACGGTTTTAGGACGGGCTAGAACTGCTAGGATTGAATTGGTAAATTGCAATTCTGTGAGTTTGGGGGTTCCAGATCATCTTCCTTCGAGCCTTCAAAGAGATTCCACGGTAAGTGTGTTTTATTGTTATTCTTTAGTGCTTAGCTTGTGTACTGTGGTAGTGCATGGTGTTAGCTAGAGGCACTAGAGAATGTGGCCGTGGGGGCCGGGGTGACTGTGACAGGTCCGTAGACGTATCAAGAGGGTCTGAGTATTAGTGCGAGTGCCAGTGGGAGTGCCTGTGTGAGAGCCGGTGTGAGGGCTGTTGGGCTAGGGCTGGTACTTGAGCTAGTGCTGGATTCGCTCGCTGTTCGGGCGTGCCCGCAGGAGGAGTCTAGGTGACGAGTTGATCGGCTGACAGATCTGTTGCAGTAGGTGTTGTGGCGGGCACTAGTGAGGGAGTTGGCCGGAAGCGCGGCTCAGAGTGTTGCGCAAGTGGCTGAGAGTGATCCGTAGATGCTTCATGACGGCTTGAGCGCCATTTAGGCTGCCAGCGTGCAGCCAAGTGTGAGCGCCAGTGTGAGGGCTGGTGGGGGCAGTGTGGTCCTAGGTTGGGTGCTGGGGGCCGGTGTGGGTCCTCGTGAGGTTGGTAGTGCGGGTGCGCCCGCGGGTGGGCTCAGTGTCGAGTGGATCGTCTGGCGGATTGGCTTCAGCAGTTTTTGGAGCGGTTACCGAGTGCGGTACGTGTTAGGCTCCGGTGATGCCACGAGTGGCAGAGGTGCGGCTGAGGGCTGCGGTTGTTGGTAGGGTTCCGTCTTATCTGCGGATAAGGGAACATGTGCAGAGAATAGGTATAGGATTCTTTGCGAGTGGTATGTTGCAGCTAGGAGGGTTCAGGCAGTGTTGGCCTAGGCGGACTCTTGGGCAGAGTGTGATGCCAAGTTCTTTCCTCGAGAGGTTGCGGATCGTTTAGAGACGAGGTTTTTGGAACTGGATCTGTGAGAGAGATCAGTTCGTGGGTATGTTTTGGAGTTAATCAGCTCATGGGTTGGGTTGGTTCATGCTGGTAGGAGCATGGAGGGCGAAGAGGCCCGAGATAAGAGGTTCTTGAGAGGACTTTGATTAGATTGAGGACATGGTGCGGAGTGTCCGTGTATGCTGTGAGAGCATAGTTGATTGAGACTGAAGGAGGCATTGTTGAGACTCGAGAGAACAGGCTGTGGTGGTTAGCCCAGTTGTTCAGTCTATTAAGTCTCAACAGGTGATACCTGGCATGGCGGCAAGCCTGTGCAGGGGCAGAAAGGGAAGTGGGAGGATACTTCCAGTTTGAGGTAGAATGGCCGAGATGCTTCGGGTGCGGAAGCATGGGTCATAGTTAGTGAGGTTGTTAGGTTTCTTAGTACATGGGAGTGTGTGGAGACCTTTGAAGTGGGCAGTGGTGAATTCTACGTGTTGTTCAATTCTGGAGCATGATTGCTTCATCACTCCGGAGGGTGCTGGGTGGAGCGGTATTCGGAGTGGCGCTGGTGAGCGGATTGGACCGGTTATGGTTGCGGGATGGAAGTTTCTCGTTACTCATGGCCGGGCGAGAGGCGTGGAATTTCTAGTGTTCTAGTGAGTTGGTGTCAGCGGACTTGGTGATCAGTCCAGTGAAACTGTATGATGGCATCCTGTGTATGGATTGGCTTGATCAGTACAGAGTTCATCTGGAGTGTCACCGGAGTCGTGTTGTGTTGGAGCGTAATAGGAGAAGGTTGGTTTGCCAGGAAGTGAAACCGACTTCTGAGAGTCTCGTGATCTCTTGGGTGCAGGCTGAGGCTATGACTGAGAGGTTGCGAGGCTTACTCGGAGACTGTTTTGCTGGCGGAGTCTGTAGTTGAGGTTGCAGTGAGGGATATTCGGGTTGTCCAGGACTGTGAGGATGTCTTTCAGTCGTTGCAGGGATTACCGTTGTCGCGGTCGGATCCTTTCATGATTGAGTTAGAGCCTGGGACGACGCCGTTATCTAAGGCACCTTACAGGATGGCTCCAGCAGAGTTGGTAGGGCTGACGAGGCAGCCATAAGGTTGTTGAGTAAGGATTCTTTCGGTCGAGTACTTCACCGTGGGGAGAATCGGAGATGTTGGTGATGAGGAATTGTGGTAGTTTCCGGTTGTGCTTCGATTATCGAGGGCTTAACCGAGTCATTATGAGGAACAAGTTTCGTCTTCCGAGAATTGATAAGTTGTTGGATCAATTGTGAAGGGCTACTTGGTTCTTCAAGGATGACTTGGCATCCGGTTAACACCAGATTCTGTTGATAAGGTGGTTGTCAGGAAAACGGCTTTCTTGACGAGTCATGAGTAGGGTGGAGTTAGTAAAGGTGCTTGTCGGGTTGACGAGTGCACCAGCTGCATTTATGAGGTTGATGAGCGAAGCCTTTCAGTGGTATCTGAATGAGTTCGTGATTAACTTTATCGATGTCATCTTGGTGTATTCGAAGAATCTGGAAGAACATGAGGTTTATTTGAGGTGAGTTCTGGAGAAGTTGCGGGATCAGGAGCTGGTTGATAAGATGAGCAAGTGCAGTTTCTGACAAGTGATGATGGGTTTTCAGGGTCTTACTGTTTCTGCAGGGAAGTTTCTGTGGATCCAGTTAAGATGCAATCGAGCTGAGATTTTGCCTAGACCGAGGAATGAGACTAAGTGTAGTAGTTCTCGGGTTGGCAGGTTATTTCAGGAGTTGCATCAAAAGGCCTTGAGAGTACGGCTCATTCCATGACCAAGTGGTTAGTGGAGTAGGTTCCTTTTCGGTGGTCTTTGGTTTAGGAGGCGGAAGTGATGGGAGAAGTTGTTGCGGGTTGAGTTTTCCTTTAGTTTACCGTCGCGGTGAACTTAGCTAGGGGCGGATGCTCTTAGGCGGAGGAGGTATGATTCATCTCAGGAGCGGGATGTAGAGAATCTGGTGAGTGTGCATAGTACTTTGAGGTTATGTGTTACTTCAGAGGAACCGTTAGGGTTAGCGGCGGCAGATCAGGCGGATCTTTTGAGCAGGATCCGAGTAGCTCAGGAGCAGGATCCGGTGTTGTTAGATCTCTCCAAGGCTACTGGTTCCGAGTATCAGGTTTCTGCTAACGGGACTATCTTAGTGCATGGACGAGTCTGTGTTCCTAAGGATGTAGACTTGAGGCAGGAAATTCTGAGAGAAGCTCATGCGAGTAAGTTTTTGATTCATCCGGGAGCGACTAAGATGTATCGGGATCTGAAACGGTATTATCATTGGGTCGGGATGAAGAGAGATGTGGCAGATTGGGTTGCAGCTTGCAATGTGTGTCAGTTGGTGAAGGCTGAGCACCAGGTTCCTAGTGGCTTGTTACAGAGTTTACCCATTCCAGAATGGAAGTGGGACATGATTACCATGGATTTCGTAGTAGGGTTGCCGGTTTCTCGGACCTATGACGCGATTTGGGTGATTGTGGATCGTCTGACTAAGTCAGCACATTTTCTGGCCATTAAGAAGACAGACGGAGCGGAGGTCTTGGCTAAGAAGTATGTGAAGGAAATTGTGAGGTTGCATGGAGTGCCAGCGAGTATTGTGTCGGATCGAGATCCGAGGTTTGCTTCAGTGTTCTGGAGAGCTTTTCAGGCTGAGATGGGCACTAAGGTGCACATGAGTACAGCTAATCATCCGCAGACGGATGGTCAGTCCGAAAGGACGATTCAGACACTGGAAGATCTGTTGAGGATGTGCGTGCTGGATTGGGGTGGTCATTGGGCGGATCACTTGAGTTTGGTGGAGTTCGCATATAACAACAGTTTTCAGGCGAGTATCGGAATGGCTCCTTTTGAGGCGTTGTATGGGAGGCCATGTCGTACTCCACTATGTTTTACCCAAGTGGGGGAGAGGAGCATCCTTGGGGCTGATTTTGTTCAGGAGACGACGGAGAAGATCCGTGTTGTGAAGCTGAACATGAAAGAAGCTCAGGATCGGCAGAAGAGTTATGCCGATAGGAGAAGGAAGGAGTTGGAGTTTGCAGTCGGAGATCGAGTGTATCTCAAGATGGCGATGATGCGGGGTCTGAACAGGTCCATATCCGAGGATAAGCTGAGTACGAGGTACATGGGTCCGTTCCGGGTTGTGGAACGTGTGGGACCAGTTGCTTATCGGTTGGGGCTGCCTCCGATTATGGAGAAATTCCATGATGTGTTTCACGTTTCGAAACTCAGGAGATGCTTGCATGCTTCTGAGGAGGTAGCAGTGACGATTCCTGCGGATCTTCAGCCAAATCTGACTGTTGGGATGAGGCCGGTTAGGATTCTTGAGAGAAGTATCAAGGTTCTGCGCCGGAAGAGAGTGCCGTTGTTGAGAGTCTTGTGGGACTGTGACGGTATTCAGGAGGAGACTTGGGAACCAGAGGCAAAGATGAAAACGAAGTTCAAGAAGTGGTTCGAGAAACAAGCAGAAGGGTGAATTCGTTTTTCTTTGTGGTTTCCAGTTTCAGTTTTGTGTTGTGTTCACCGTGTGTGGTGAGGTTTTGGGTTGTGGATTTTTGTATTTTCATTAAAGTTGTAATGATTATGACATTTTTCCAGTGAATAAGAAAGTGTTTTTCTTATGTGTTTGACTTTGAGAGTCATGTGTTTGTGGTTAGAGAACCCCGAAATGGAAGTTTTATTGCGGATAGAACTTGCCAGTTTCGGTGGGGACTCTAACGGGTTGTGTGTGTGTGTGTAGAGTCTCGGAATAGAAGTTTTACGGAGGTTATGACTGTCTAGTTCCGGAGAGACTCTGCGGGGACATCCGGGGTGAGGGATGGTCCGGGTGATCTGTGATGATCACGTTTGTGATGGTATTCCGGGAGGGGAATATCATGTGAAGACCTTAGGAGGTAGTTCCGGTCAGAGATGCATTATAGACGTTAGGAATTGATTGCATAGCTCAGAGTTAGACCTCGGTCTTTCTTGGCAGATCTTGAGAGATGCGTCTCTCCGGGGGACAGTGGGTTCCCTGCATACCGATCGATCGTCAGGACTGCGCGGACTGAGATCGTGAGGGTATGGGGATGGTTTTGGAGGTTGCGACCTCTGGCAGATCTTTGCATACCGAGAGCTTGATAGACTGTGTGTCTTGATGGATTAAGGTGTGTGGAGATGGTTGAGTATCGAACACCGTCAGGACTGCGCGGACTGAGGTGGGTTGGTACTAGACACCTGGAGCTGAGGGGTGACGATCCCGAAGCTAGATGGTGGTTATGAGCTATGGGCAATCAATGTCTGAGACGGGTCTATATGCATAGGACGGATGTGAACCTCGGGAAGGTCTGGGAGATGTAGTCTCCGGTGTTGCTGGCGGGTTAGGCCAGGGTAGATTGGTGGGTAGTGTTAGAGGATTCGAGGACGAATCCAGTTTTAGTGGGGGAGAATTGTGACGCCCGTAAACCATTTTTTTTAGGAAATGGAGGGGCTGTCGATCGACACGCTTAGTGTCTGTCGATCGACAGGGCTCTTAAGGGCTGTCGATCGACATACCTAGTGGTTGTCGATCGACAGGTGCTCGAATTGGCTGGTTTTCTGGTTCGATTTAAGTCGTTCAATTGGACCGGGCCGGTTTGGGTAAACCCTAGGGCTTCGTATTTAAGAGTTTTTGGCCGCATTTGAGCGAACCAAAGTCCCAAAAATCAGAAACAGAGAGTTTGAGAGGAGTTTCTCTTGTTCCTGATAGTTTGTGATTATGGTCTCGTTCTTGATCGATTTGAGGTGGAATTTCGTGGTGGTTGTTGCTGAATTCGTGTCTAGCCTCAATTCTACCAGAATCTAACCGAAAATCTAAGGTGAGTGCGTGACCATGGCTTCTGGGCCGGTGGATTCGTTAGGGTTGTATGGTGGTAGGTTAAACTAGTTGATTGTGATGATTGATGTTGTTTCTGTGTGTTTTGTGGTGTATGGATTGTTGGATTGTGTTTGTTGTGCAGGTTTCGTGTTATCGCAGAGGAGGAATCGATCCGAGAGGATAATTGATCGATCTCCTATGAATCTGCGACGACCTGTCGATCGACAGCCTTAGGGTGTGTCGATCGACAGGGTCACACGAGGCTGTCGATCGACACCTAGAGGTTGTGTCGATCGACAGGTGATCGAGGAGCTGTCGATCGACACCTAGAGGTTGTGTCGATCGACAGGGTCCAGTTGAGCTGTCGATCGACAGGCACCGTGGGTGTGTCGATCGACAGGTGTGAACAGAGCTGTCGATCGACACCTAGTGGTAGTGTCGATCGACAGGCTGCCTGTTGGGCTGTGGTTGAGCCGTGTTGTTGTGTTTGTTTTGTGTATTGTTTGATGCGTGTTTGCCTGAGCGGATCCATCGCGTCTGTGTGCGCAGTCGTAGATGGGAGGACCGTCTCACTGGGTATTTGTGATAATACTCACGCATCTCTTTTAACCATGTGGTGCAGGTAAAGGCAAATTGTGATCGTGGAATCATGGCAACGAAGAGGGAGATGATCTAGGGTCTCGGTTTAATGTTGCTGTGTGGTTGTATTGCTTTTCATTTCTGTTTTAGAACTCCGCTAGGTTGCTGGTTTTATTGTATTGGAAGTTGAGTGGAACTGGTTTAGTAATTTAATGGAATTTGCATGTTTGGTTTTAGTGTGTTATCCGCTGGTTGCTTGTTTGTGTGGCTTGGTTGTGGAGGACAAGCATTTATGGGAATGCTAGTCTGAGACTAAGAGCTTTTTGAAAAAAAAAAAAAAAACGGGTCGGGTCGTTTCAGTGGTTGTCAGGAAAACGGCTTTCTTGACGAGTCATGAGTAGGGTGGAGTTAGTAAAGGTGTTTGTCGGGTTGACGAGTGCACCAGCTGCATTTATGAGGTTGATGAGCGAAGCCTTTCAGTGGTATCTGAATGAGTTCGCGATTAACTTTATCGATGTCATCTTGGTGTATTCGAAGAGTCTGGAGGAACTTGAGGTTTATTGGAGGAGAGTTTTGGGGAAGTTGCAAGAGTAGGAGTTGGTTGCTAGGTTGATCAAGTGCAGTTTCTGTCAAGTGAGAAAGGGTTTTCAGGGTCTTACTGTTTCTGCAGGGGAGTTTCTGTGGATCCAGTTAAGATGCAATCGAGCTGAGATTTTGCCTAGACCGAGGAATGAGACTAAGTGTAGTAGTTCTTGGTGGGCAGGTTATTTCAGGAGTTGCATCAAAAGGCCTTGGGAGTACGGCTCATTCCATGACCAAGTGGTTAGTGGAGTAGGTTCCTTTTCGGTGGTCTTTGGTTTAGGAGGCGGAAGTGATAGGAGAAGTTGTAGAAGATTGAGTTTTACCTTTAGTTTACTATCGCGGTGAACTTAGCTAGGGGCGGATGCTCTTAGTCGGAGAAGGTATGTGTAACACCCCAGATTCTAGAAATGCTAGGTGCATTGTCTGAGAATATGTGGTGCATGCGGAGAGGCTTAAAAGAATTGATTTGGCTACCTATGTCACCAAAGTGCACTTATCTTTTCGGTCACTTGTCTTGAGAGAACTCCAGAGTTAAGCGTGCTTGAGCTGGAGCAATCGAGGGATGGGTGACCTACTGGGAAGTCATTTCCAGTACCGGGCGAGTGAGGCCAAAACTCGGGAAAAGATCGCGTGGTGATTGCAGGGTCAGTAAACATGCATTTCTAGCCTCCCGGACTAACGCACCGACCGCCAGAGAAGTCTCGGGCCTGCGTGCCGAGAAGTTTCGGCTTGCGAGCCGAAAGTGGGCGTAGGGCCCACGGCAGGGCGGTCGGGGCGTTATAAGTGGTATCAGGAGCGGGATGTGGAAGCGCTTGTGAGCGAGTGGAGTACTTTGAGGTTATGTGTTACTTCAGAGGAACCGTTGGAGTTAGCGGCGGCGGATCAGGCGGATCTGTTGAGCAGGATCCGAGTAGCTCAGGAGAAGGATCCGGTGTTGTTAGATCTCTCTAAGGCTGCTGGTTCCGAATATCAGGTTTCTGCTAACGGGACTATCTTGGTGCATGGACGAGTCTGTGTTCCCAAGGATGAGGACTTGAGGCAGGAAATTCTGAGAGAAGCTCATGCGAGTAAGTTTTCAATTCATCCGGGAGCGACTAAGATGTACCGGGATTTGGAACGGTATTATCATTGGGTCGGGATGAAGAGAGATGTGGCAGATTGGGTTGCAGCTTGCAATGTGTGTCAGTTGGTGAAGGCTGAGCATCAGGTTCCTAGTGGCTTATTACAGAGTTTACCCATTCCAGAGTGGAAGTGGGACATGATCACTATGGATTTCGTGGTAGGGTTGCCGGTTTCTCGGACCTATGACGCGATTTTGGCGATTGTGGATCGTCTGACTAAGTCAGCACATTTTCTGGCCATTAAGAAGACAGACGGAGCGGAGATCTTGGCTAAGAAGTATGTGAAGGAAATTGTGAGGTTGCATGGAGTGCCAGCGAGTATTGTGTCGGATAGAGATCCGAGGTTTGCTTCAGTGTTCTGGAGAGCTTTTCAAGCTGAGATGGGCACTAAGGTGCACATGAGTACAGCTAATCATCCGCAGACGGATGGGCAGTCCGAAAGGACGATTCAGACACTGGAAGATCTGTTGAGGATGTGCGTGCTAGATTGGGGTGGTCATTGGGCAGATCACTTGAGTTTGGTGGAGTTCGCATATAACAACAGTTTTCAGGCGAGTATCGGAATGGCTCCTTTTGAGGCGTTGTATGGGAGGCCATGTCGTACTCCACTATGTTTTACGCAAGTGGGGGAGAGCAGCATCTTTGGGGCTGATTTTGTTCAGGAGACGACGGAGAAGATCCGTGTTGTGAAGCTGAACATGAAAGAGGCTCAGGATCGGCAGAAGAGTTATGCCGATAGGAGAAGGAAAGAGTTGGAGTTTGCAGTCGGAGATCGAGTGTATCTCAAGATGGCGATGATGCGGGGTCTGAACAGGTCCATATCCGAGGATAAGCTGAGTACGAGGTACATGGGTCCGTTCCGGGTTGTGGAGCGTGTGGGACCAGTTGCTTATCGGTTGGAGCTGCCTCCGATTATGGAGAAATTCCATGATGTGTTTCACGTTTCGAAACTCAGGAGATGCTTGCATGCTTCTGAGGAGGTAGCAGTGACGATTCCTGCGGATCTTCAGCCAAATCTGACTGTAGGGATGAGGCCGGTTAGGATTCTTGAGAGAAGTATCAAGGTTCTGCGCCGGAAGAGAGTGCCGTTGTTGAGAGTCTTGTGGGACTGTGACGGTATTCAGGAGGAGACTTGGGAACCAGAGGCAAAGATGAAAACGAAGTTCAAGAAGTGGTTCGAGAAGCAAGCAGAAGAGTGAATTCGTTTTTCTTTGGGGTTTCCAGTTTCAGTGTTGGTTGTGGATTTTTGTATTTTCATTAAAGTTGTAATGATTATGACATTTTTCCAGTGAATAAGAAAGTGTTTTTCTTATGTGTTTGACTTTGAGAGTCATGTGTTTGTGGTTAGAGAACCCCGGAATGGAAGTTTTATTGCGGATAGAACTTGCCGGTTTTGGTGGAGACTCTAGCGGTTTGTGTGTGTGTGTGTGAGAGAGTCTCGGAATAGAAGTTTTACGGTGGTTAGAACTGTCTAGTTCCGGGTAGACTCTGCGGGGACATCCGGGGTGAGGGATGGTCCGGGTGATCTGTGATGATCACGTTTGTGATGGTATTCCGGGAGGGGAATATCATGTGAGACCTTAGGAGGTAGTTCCGGTCAGAGGTGCATTATAGACGTTAGGAATTGATTGCGTAGCTCAGAGTTAGACCTCGGTCTTTCTTGGCAGATCTTGAGAGATGCGTCTCTCCGGGGGACAGTGGGTTCCCTGCATACCGATCGATCGTCAGGACTGCGCGGACTGAGATCGTGAGGGTATGGGGATGGTTATGGAGGTTGCGACCTCTGGCAGATCTTTGCATACCGAGAGCTTGATAGACTGTGTGTCTTGATGGATTGAGGTGTGTGGAGATGGTTGAGTATCGAACACCGTCAGGACTGCGCGGACTGAGGTGGGTTGATACTAGACACCTAGAGCTGAGGGGTGACGATCCCGAAGCTAGATGGTGGTTATGAGCTATGGGCAATCAATGTCTGAGACGGATCTATATGCATAGGACGGATGTGAACCTCGGGAAGGTCTGGGAGATGTAGTCTCCGGTGTTGCTGGCGGGTTAGGCCAGGGTAGATTGGTGGGTAGTGTTAGAGGATTCGAGGACGAATCCAGTGTTAGTGGGGGAGAATTGTGACGCCCGTGAACCATTTTTTTAGTAAAATGGAGGGGCTGTCGATCGACACACATGGTGTCTGTCGATCGACAGGGCTCTTAAGGGCTGTCGATCGGCACACCTAGTGTCTGTCGATCGACAGGTGCTCGAATTGGTTGGTTTTCTGGTTCGATTTAAGTCGTTCAATTGGACCGGGCCGGTTTGGGTAAACCCTAGGGCTTCGTATTTAAGAGTTTTTGGCCGCATTTGAGCGAACCAAAGTCCCAAAAATCAGAAACAGAGAGTTTGAGAGGAGTTTCTCTTGTTCTTGATAGTTTGTGATTAGGGTTTCGTTCTTGATCGATTTGAGGTGGAATTTCGTGGTGGTTGTTGCTGAATTCGTGTCTAGCCTCAATTCTACCAGAATCTAACCGAAAATCTAAGGTGAGTGCGTGACCATGGCTTCTGGGCCGGTGGATTCGTTAGGGTTGTATGGTGGTAGGTTAAAACTGGTTGGATTGTGATGATTGATGTTGTTTCTGTGTGTTTTGTGGTGTATGGATTGTTGGATTGTGTTTGTTGTGCAGGTTTCGTGTTATCGCAGAGGAGGAATCGATCCGAGAGGATAATTGATCGATCTACTATGAATCTGCGACGACCTGTCGATCGACAGCCCTAGGGTGTGTCGATCGACAGGGTCACACGAGGCTGTCGATCGACACCTAGAGGTTGTGTCGATCGACAGGTGATCGAGGAGCTGTCGATCGACACCTAGAGGTTGTGTCGATCGACAGGGTCCAGTTGAGCTGTCGATCGACAGGCACCGTGGGTGTGTCGATCGACAGGTGTGAACAGGGCTGTCGATCGACACCTAGAGGTAGTGTCGATCGACAGGCTGCCTGTCAGGCTGTGGTTGAGCCGTGTTGTTGTGTTTGTTTTGTGTATTGTTTGATGCGTGTTTGCCTGAGCGGATCCATCGCGTCTGTGTGCGCAGTCGTAGATGGGAGGACCGTCTCACTGGGTATTTGTGATAATACTCACGCATCTCTTTTAACCATGTGGTGCAGGTAAAGGCAAATTGTGATCGTGGAATCATGGCAACGAAGAGGGAGATGATCTAGGGTCTCGGTTTAATGTTGCTGTGTGGTTGTATTGCTTTTCATTTCTGTTTTAGAACTCCGCTAGGTTGCTGGTTTTATTGTATTGGAATTTGAGTTGAACTGGTTTAGTAATTTAATGGAATTGGCATGTTTTGGTTTTAGTGTGTTATCCGCTGGTTGCTTGTTTGTGTGGCTTGGTTGTGGAGGACAAGCATTTATGGGAATGCTAGTCTGAGACTAAGAGCTTATTGTTTTAAAAAAAAAAAAAAAAACGGGTCGGGTCGTTTCATGAATTCATACACTACTCTAAGTGTTTATACTTGACACTATTATAAGTCATGTGTCCCTATCCGTTCATGAGCGTTTACAAAGCCAAGTCCAAGCTTCTTGAAGCTGCTATACTTCACACTCGTATAGGTAGATCTTTTAGTCATGCACCTGCAAAGTGCATTTTTTCAAAAAATCTATTAAGAAGAAAACTTCAGCTTACTCTTTCTTGCAGGTCTAAGCACATACCTTGGGATGTTATTAAACTAGTGCTTCAATATTTAATTATAAGCTTTCCACATTGAATTCAGCCACTAATGTCGTATTAGAGGGGAATTGGGTTTCCTATAATTAGAAATTTCAGATGGACTTTAATCTCATTCCTTTAATCGACTTTTTCACCAAGTCTCTAGCTAATCCTTTTGTCAAATGATCTGCTAGATTTTGTTGAGACCAAACAAACTCTAAAGTGATCACCCCATGAGTGATCAACTCACGTACCGCGCTATGTCTAACGCCTAGGTGTCGCGACTTACCATTATACACTTGGCTATATGCCTTAGCCAATGTAGCTTGACTATCACACCGGATAGAAATGGGTGACACTGGTTTTGGCCACAATGGAATCTCGGAAACTAAGTTTTGCAGCCACTCTGCTTCTCTTCCCGCAGCCGCTAATGCTACAAATTCCGATTCCATAGTCGAGCTTGTAATATAAGTTTGTTTCTTGGAAGCCCACGAAATGGCACCTCCCCCAAGCAAGAACACCCAACCACTTGTAGAAGAATGATCTTCTATGTTGGTGATCCAACTTGCATCCGAATATCCCTCTAGGACCGAAGGAAATCCAACATAAGATAAACCATAATTTATGGTCCCTTTCAAGTATTTAAGCATACGTCTTAAAGCTTGCCAATGGTGGGTACTCGGGTTACTAGTGTACCTACTTAACCTTCCTACCGCATAAGATATATCCGGCCTAGTGCTCGTCATGGCATACATTAAGCAACCAATTACTTGAGAATACTTGAGTTGTGAAATTGCATGTCCCGTATTGGGCATAAGCTTCACACTCGCATCCATAGAAGTGCTCATTGGAGAACAATTCTAACAATTCAACCTCTTAAACACTTTCTCAATGTAATGAGATTGTGTTAAAGATAGTTCATTATTATTACGTTTGATCCGAATTCCAAAGATCACGTCCGCCTCCCCATGTCTTTCATGGCAAAATTTGATGACAAAAAATCTTTTGTAATTTCAACTTGTCTAAGATCAGTACCAAAGATCAACATGTCATCAACATACAAGCAAATGATTACACCATTACCGGAATCATCAAATTTGTTGTATATGCACTTATCTGATTGATTTAACTTGAATACACTTGATAAGACAGCCTCATCAAACCTTTGATGCCACTGTTTTGGTGCTTACTTTAGCCCATACAATGATTTTATCAACTTACACACCTTATGCTCATTATCGGGCATAACAAATCCTTCGGGTTGTTTCATATAAACCTCTTCTTCTAAATCACCATTTAAAAATGCCGTTTTAACATCCATTTGGTGAATCACAAGATTATGAATGGCTGCCAAACCAATTAATAATCTTATAGAAGAGATTCTAACAACGGGAGCATATGTATCAAAATAATCAATACCTTCCCTTTGTCTAAAGCCTTGGATAACCAAACGAGTCTTAAACTTATCGATCTTTCCATCGACTTTCATCTTCTTTTTGAAGATCCATTTGGAACCCAAAGCCATGCAACCGGGTGGAAGATCCGTCAAGACCCACGTATTATTTCCTATGATTGAGTCCATTTCATCATTCACTGCTTCTTTCCAAAAAGCAACGTCATGAGACGTCATAGCCTCACTAAAAGTCCTAGGTTCATCATCAATATAATAACAATATGAGTATTGAAACTCAATCTCATCTCTTGAACCTTCAACTAAATAAAGTTGAAAATCAGGACCGAATGATTTTTCAATCCTCCCTCGTTTTCTCTTACGAAGCGTTGGTTACTCGAAGGAGGAACGCACATGTCGTTTCCTTTATTTGTTACACCTGAATTTGGAACTAAATCCTTTGACTTAGGTATTGATGAAAAACGATTCTCATCGAATATTGCATCTTTTGACTCAATTATGGTGTGAACCGGTATAGAGTCATTGGGTTCTATGACATAAAACCTATAAGCCTTAGAATGCGAGGCATATCCAATAAATATGCAATCAACACCTCTTTCCCCCAAAGTTTTAATCTTTGGTTGAGGTAGTCTAACGACCGCCCTACATCCCCAAACTCGAAAGTAGTTCAAATTCGGTTTCTTTTTGTATCAAAGTTCATATGGGGTAACCTTGTTTCTTTTGTTAGGAACTCTATTCAATAGATAACAAGCCGTTAACATGGCTTCACCCAAAATCCGTCACTCAATCCCGAGTAAGATAACATGGAATTAACCATTTCTTTTAGGATTCTATTTTTCCTCTCGGATACACCATTTTGTTGTGGTGTATACGGAGCCGTAGTCTCATGTATAATGCCTACGGACTGAAAATAAGTAGGATCATAATATTCTCCACCTCTATCGGTGCGTAACTTCTTGATCAAGCCACTATGTTCTAGTTCAACCTCGGTTTTATAAACCTTGAACTAATCTAGTGCGTCATCTTTAGCATGTAATAAATACAATAACAAAAATGAGAATAATCATCAATGAATGTGATGAAATATTTCTTGTTTCCTAAAGATGGTGTAGCATGCAAATCACATAAATCACTATGTATAAGTCCAAGCACCTTAGCACTTCTATCTATGCTCTTAAACGGTTTTCTAACTATCTTAGTCAACATGCATGTTCCACACTTATCTATATTCACGTCAAAAGTCGGAATTAATCATTCTTTAGACATTTCAAGCATACGTTTATAATGTACATGACCTAATCTTGCATGCCATAGAGAAGTAACATTTTTGCTAGAACACGTCATATAAATAGAATTGACAACTTTATTAATATTAAGCGTAAACATGCCATTACAAAAATATCCAAATCCAACAAAGACACCACACTTGGATAAAACATACTTATCCGACTCATACACTTGTTTAAATCCACACTTATTTAAAACACTACCGGAGACTAAGTTTTTCCTAATTCCGGGTACATGAATCACATCATTAAGATCAATAGTTTTTCCGGAACTAAATTCTAAGACCACTTTTCCACGACCTAGGATAGGAGGGGTTGACTCGTTGCCCATATGAAGTACGGACCCATCTTGAACGGGCTCGTAAGTCTTGAACCAGCCACGATCCTTGCAAACATGTGTTGTTGCACCCGAGTCAATCCACCACGTCACCTCATCATCCTGCACATAAAATGCCTCAGCAACTTTTGATACATAATTCACTTTCGAATATGAATCAAAAACAGAATTCTGACCTTGATGAGAAGATGGGCCTTGATCCTTAGATCCTTGCCCAAAACGGTTTTGTTTTGCGTCTTTTTCTTATCCTTTGCTGCCCGACAATCACGTTTGAAGTGATCAGGCTTGTTGCAAATCCAACAAACGCTCTTAAACCTCTTGTTAGATCCATCGTTAGTGTTGTTATTAAAGGGACGCTTCTTCCCCTTATTCTTCATCTTAGAACTCCCACTTTCCTCCATCATGTTGATAGTTTCAGCCTCTTTGGGTTTTCCTCCCTCTTGCACCCTTAGAGATTCTTCTATGCGCAAATGGCTACCAAGTTGTACAAGAGACAACTCTTCTTTTTTGTGTTTTAACATACGCATAAAATCCTTCCATGAAGGCGACAACTTGTTGATGATGCTCGACACCGAGATAGATTCATTCATCTTCATGTTGTGTTGAGCGAATTGCCCTAGGATGCGAAGCAATTCATTGTATTGCTCCATAACCGGCCTTGAATCACACATCTTGTAATTATTAAAATTACTCACAAGGAACTTCTTACTAGAAGCATCCTCGGCCATGCACTTTGATTCCAACGCATCCCATAATTCCTTTGCGGATTCGACATTTTGGTAAACATCAAAGAGAGGATCGGACATACCGTTGAGAATGTGGCCACGACATATGTAGTCATCGTTCTCCCATTTAAGTTGCTTCATTGTCTCCTCCACGGTCTTCTCCGCATCGGCATCCTCCGACACGGTGGGCATTGGCATACTTAGAACATACACCACATTGAGTGTTGTTAGGAGAAAGTGCATCTTCTTTTGCCATCTTCGAAAATCAATTCCTTCAAACTTATCTAACTTGCCAAACTTTGATGTCATCTCACGAACCGAAACATTAGCCATCGTTCACGAAAATACTCTTTAATAATGTTGTATCTCCGGGATCGTGACGAACGGTGAACTTGGATAATGATTGAATCGTACTCGGGAGCACTTTCCTTAAAGAGTATTTTGACCCTTATCAATGCCTTGGGTTACACGAAATCTCTTGTAGGATAAAACAATCAAAGAATACTCTTGTTCTAGGCAAAGATACAAGAGAAACAAAAAGAGTCTGTGTTTTGTGTTTTGTGTTTTTAACCAAAGATAGAAAACTTTTGGTCTTGTGAATCTCACGTTCTTCTCTTACTCTGTTTTTGGGCCAAATAAACAGAGTTTTATATGAGTTTAAAGGTTGTGATGATTCATCCGTATGTTTACAACCGTACGTATAAAACAACCATAAACCGAATAGTTGCATTGTTTGATTTTACCACTTGCACCTATTTACCAATTGAACATATTCACTTAAATATCCAACAATTTGTTGTCTAACCAAAAAAAATTATATTTTAAAAACTCACCAAAAACCCTTGATCCAATGGCTAGGATTTTTTCACAAGAAAGGTTTTGGTTAGTATTTAAAATAAAGTTTTTTTATGGTTAAACACCCAATTATCCCATCTTTTAAAGGGTTAATTGGTTTAATAATCCGAAAAATATCACAAAGTCTGTTTCTTAGGAAAAGTTCCAGAATTCTTAGAAAATATTCATTCAACTGATTCTGGAATCCTTTCATGAAAAATGAGAAGAACTTGAAAAAAAATGTTTGTATTAATGTGATTGTTGGGCTATAATTCGGTTTAAAATTGGAATTCTGATCGTGTCTAAAATAAGTGATTTGGAGTCTATTTAAAGAAGAAGCAGACATGATTAATATGTTTGATACTTTATTTAGTGTTTAGTCACAGTAAGTCATGATGGTTGAAAGAAAAAAAAAATTTGTTTTGTTCTCACTATTTACTTGATGGAGTTTTAAAACACATGCATCCTAAGAATAGTTATATCTATAATGGAATCGAATATAGAGATTTGACATTAAATAATACCTAAAAATCTTAGGGATATGGCTGGACCTCTTCCTTTATCACCGAAAAAAGAAAGAGAGAATTTAGAACCCTGAGCCTCAGATTGAGCATAAACAATTAAATAAACTTGTGTGACTTTACAAAACGATAATATATTATTAAGCCAATTGATCATATCTAATTTTTCATCTAAATAAAAAGGAAAGTCTTCTCCGTTATTGTTTTTTCGACTTATATTTTTTTTTATGTTATATACAATTAGAGAATCTCTAATAGTTTATTCTTAACCTGAGTCATTTGTTATCTTGATTGGTTCATGTATGTATCTCAAATCTAGGTTTAATCAGGTTTGTCGTTTGTTCAGCTCACGATGAAACGAGGAAACGCCAGTAGATATTGTATTTTTATCACTTTTCTTAAATCATTTTCTTAAATACTTGTTTCATTTTCAGAACACAGCACATCAACTTATCTGTTTATCAATCTTGAAAATTATTCGCCCAAATATTTTTTGTTTTGTATGACAAATTCGTCTTATTTGTTTTTCCATAAATTTTATTTTTATTTGTTTCTTATTTTAATTGATATATAATTTTGTAAAACAGATCAATACGACGACTTAGATAAGGATATTCCATTTTATTCTTTATACAATTCCATTGAGAGATAACATGTATCATGAATCATGATCTTGGTTTATATATTTTGTATTTGGCATTTTTCTACAGTGAATATTGTAATACATTTCTTGTCTTTTTATTAAATGGATACAGCTATATATTTTTGTTTTTCCGGCACCAGATACAGCTATTTGGTAGTATTAGAAATACAACGTCACGATTTTAAGAATTTTCGTACCATTTGCAAGTATTTTAAGAAGTATACAATACTACTTGGAATTTTTAAACAATCGACAGAAAAATAACAGTCGAGCGATGATAACATACACCCTTTTTTGTACTACAAATACTAGCATATGGTATGTAAAATATTATACATACATATCTGACCACCCGAAATATATGTTCTCCTCGTAAATTTTCATAAATCAATGGAGAGAAAACGTTTGACTTTATACAAAAATAGTATTTTATTGTATACCTATGCACATATAAAAACTTAGAGATAGCTTATCTTATACATGATATCGTTTTAAGACATTAACATATTTGCTCTGAGTTGAACCGGTAAGATCATGCAAAAAGAACATAATCTAACCACTTGGCCTTTTAGAATATATAAATAGCTGTATATGGCCCTAAATGGCTATCTTTAAGATAGGTTTTTGTTTTCCAAAAACTCATTTAATCATTTAGTCAAGTTTTTATAAATTGACCCTTAAAACTAGGACTTTTTTTAAAGTTTACTACTATTTTTATTCAAAAGTCAAAACACATAAACTAAAAATAAAAACCCTAATACCCAAAATCCTATCTAACAACTAAAAAGCATTCAGAATAATAAGTAATCAATTTGTTATAGTAAAATAAGTTGAAAAAGAAAAACTACTAATTAGTAACTATAATTTGTAATGTTTTCAAAAAAAAAAAAACTTGTTATAGTAAAAGATTCTATTTGCAAGATTCCATGTACTTGTAACTAGTTGGTGTACCCAAAACAAATAATGAGATGTTTGAGTAAAGTCAAAGCAAACAAATTAGCCATTTATAGTGGTACTCTCGAAATAGCCAAAAAAAGGAGACAACCCGGTCCGGCCGTTTTTGAGTGGAAATTTGACCCCTCGAAGAAAACGGATCAGTGAGACGGAGAGACCCGACCCGTTTCAGTCAATTAGAACCCATTTGAGCCATATAACTTGATCCGGCCCATATAATAAACAAGTGCCTGACCCGACTCATCTTCCCTTAATTGATCATCAATGATCCATTTAGCAAAGCTTGTAAATGTTCATTCTAGAGCCCACAAAAACAGTCACAAGTGCTTTCTTGGTTACAACATCTTTATTTTTAGTAATTCATGACAATTGTTTGCAAACAAAAGACTTTGTTTTTTCAAGTCTTGTTCATTTGGCATCGGTATGTCGTAGCAGCTGCAACCAGCGATTGCGACCAAATGTTATTTGTTTTTTAATCGCACAATGCTATGGTCCATTGTAACGGTCTAGGATGTGTTGATTTAAAATTTTGCGATTAGTCGCACGCTAACAAAATGAATAACATACTCCTTCCGTCTCTCAATACATGATGTTTAAGCAAAACAAAATTATATAAATTTAAATGATTTTTCCATTTTCCTGAGCAAAATTAATTGTGTTTTTGTTAATTTTGACTGTTTGAATTCTGCAGATTAGTTTTTCATTGGTTGAATCATATTGGAATTAATGATAAAACATGTTTATTACTCCCTCCGTTCTTTTTTATTTGATGTTTAAGGTTTCTACATACAAATTAAGAAATCATTCAAATTTTAATTTTTTCAAAACAAAACATGTTTTATCATCAATTCAAAAAAAAATCAACCAATAAAAAAACAAACTGCAGAATTTAAACAGTCAAAAACTCAAAATCTTTTACATAGAAAATTGAAAACATCAATCTAAACAAAACAAAAAAATCACTCTAAAACATCAATAAAAAAATAACGGAGGGAGTATTAAACAAATAAAAAATAATTAGATTCTTAATATGTGCAAATACCTTAAACATCAACTATTATGACTATGAGACATAAGGAGTATCGTCGTAATCACAAAATGTTATTATTGGCAATTGTCAAACGAACATGATTTCAATGTTTGAATAAATATGAGTTTATGTGTGTTAATTATGGCATATGAATCTAGGGAGAATGATTTAAAGATTAAAGAGGAAATTATGTTATTAAAGGAATGAGGGTGAAGGAGATCATCATTTTTTTTTTTTCAAGAGATCATCATTCTTATCTCATCATTTGGCCTACTAACCATATTTTGTTGACTTTAAGACACAAATAAGGTTGCTAATTTTTTTCTGGTTATGAGCATTTGAGCAATTAGAACTTTTAGAACACTTTTTCGTACAAAGTTTTTTCGTTTTTGCAATTTTTTTTGTGGATCTTAAGATTCTCTAAGTCTTTTCAACACAAATTTTCCTCTTAAAACAACATGTGGTCGAACTCTTATTATTGTTTGATTTTCCACAAAACCGAACTTTACATTTAATCGGTTACCGATTCTGAGTTATAAATATTTCAACAAAGTATATACTAAGTTAATAATGTGAATAAAATTTCCTAAATTTGACAAAGATAATTAATATTTAGTAAGATTCAAATAATAAAAGAAAATTAAAATGTAGGCTCATTAGATGATTTCTGTTGTTGTTTTTAATATCATACACCTTTTTTCAACTTTTGCTTAGTTTATGAGTGAGTGCCTAAAATTGCAAATACATTTAAGGTTCCACTTCATGAAAAGACAAGATCCTTAAACATTGGACTCGAGCAGGAGGATTGTTTTCCATATTCCTTGATCTCGAGAGTATAAAAAGCTCTTCATTAGCTTAAGTATGTAGATAAAACATGGATTTAATCATCTAATTATTTAAAATTAGTGCATGCCATATTGTCATCCATTACCTTTGACCTACTTTTCCCTGTTTATTCATAGTTTAACGCAGATAAGAGAGTATAAAAATGTAAAAATAGTGGAGAATTAGCGATATCATGGAAAGACTAAAGAATATTGAAAGATGTGTAAATCAGTGCATAGCATCATTTTAGCTTACAATGTCACTCCATATTCTTAGAATTTTTCTTCTTAATAGAAAAAAATTTAGCATTCATGTTTTCTTTTATTAACAATCTGTTGAAGTGTATCATTCATAAGCTGCAACTGGAAAGTTTTAGCACTAAATTCTTAAAATTCCAAAAAAAAATTTTTTTAACTCGCTTACTAAAATGTGATATCGATGGATGACACAAACGGTTCTCATTATCAAGTTATGAAGTGTCCATATTAGTTAGTCAAGTTTATTGAAGCTATCCATATGAGAAGTTATGTATTGTTCATAGATTTGAAAAAAATAAGGAATATTTGATCATTTTTTTATTTCAACTGTTTCGGATTTTTTGGGTATATATCGTTAAGGTTCTCTAATATTTATTCACACAAACTAACGAAAATAAAACCTCGCAATGTTTTTTTTTTAATAACCCAGGGTAAATCTCATATCTATAGAGGAACTTAAACTAATCATGTAACTTATGGATAAACTCTCTTTACGGGTATGCAAATTGGCCGAAAGTAAGGGGCAATATATGTGTAGATATTTAAAACAATGTGTTTTGGTTTCGTGTAGTATGTAGATCGAACTTGAAACGTGTTGACGATCAAACCCATCTCCTTACCACTTGACCACAAGACCCGGACAAAACCTTGCAATGTTGCTTTCTTATTCTTTACCTTTTCACGAATCCATCTAATTTCACTTGCTATTTTTACAACAACTATGTTTATACTTAAACATACTATTTTCATGAAAGCTAACAATAATATTTTTAAAGAAATATATTGTTGTATAATAAGTTTTCATTAAAATCATATTGTTTTCGCTTCCAATTTTATACAATAAACTAATAATCAAGTTAAGTAGTTACAAAAAGAAAGAAAGTAGTTAGAGCATCATTATAGCTGAAACTTGAGTTTCTTTTGAGCCCATTTGTGAATTTAATATATTTTTTTGGTATCTCCGCAGCCCATATTGTATCAGATTATTGATACAATATGTACAGTGAAAATCGTCACGTGTCGTCTTTTCAATGGCGGAGAAAATTAGGTTTCAGGGTAACTCGAAATTGTTTCACTTTGTTTATGTTTTATGTTTTAATTCGAAATTAGATTTTATGTTTTACTTTATTTTTACGATGTGTAATTCACCTTTGCGAGGTTATGAATCATAATAAATTTGTGTTTGTGTTTTTATAAAATCTTTTATATTTAGTCATAGTAATTTGATTATTCTTTGATTTTAATTTTTAAAATTTTGTTTTTTCTAAATATAAATTAGTTTTTAATTCTTATGATAAGTATCACCAATAAAAGTTAAAAACTACAAGTATCATATTGGATCTCAATTAACATAATTATTACTAAACTAATTCTAATGATACTCATACCAAATCACTTATAATGATGCTCTTAGTATTTAAGTAATGGAGAGGGAAACAATACCAAAAAAGAAAGAAAGTAATAGACAAAGATCATTGGATTAAGACGAAACTAAACAAATTAAGAAAACAAAACTTGTCTAGAAGAGTAAAGTTGAGTAGAGATTTTATAGGAAGAGTAGCTCCCCAACCCCATGAGTTGCTTTTGTGGTCCCCACTCTTCTCCATTATCATCCTCTTCTTCACTGCTTCAATGCTCAAAACACAGACCTTTATAGCTTCTCTCTTTGTCTCAATCTCTTCACATTTTTGCTTTGTTCAGTTTTTCATCCTTCTGGGTACTTCTTGATTCTTGATTTCTACTTCCTAAACCCTAATTTCACTAAACCCTTGTCAAAAGTCCCAACCTTTTCCATGTTTTCTTACAGAGAATCAAGCTTTTGAGAAAGAACCTGATCTTGTCTGATTTAAGCACAACAATGGACAATGGTAATAGATCTGCTGCACATAGCTCAATGTTTGGAGATTTATCAACAGAAGAAGTCACAAGCAAAATCATTCTCACAGCAATCATTGTTCTATTCATGGCTGTTCTGTTTGTACTTATCCTCCACCTCTACGCTAAACTCTACTGGTGGAGAATTGATCAGCTTCAACAACAACAACAGCAACACGAACAACAAGAGAACCAAATATCCATTGCTCCTCCACTTGTAACAACTCGCCGACAACGACGACGTTTCATCTTTGTTCCAGGAGGTCAAGATGGTTTATCCAACACTGGACTTACTTCTTTTGAGCTTAGTTCTTTACCTATTGTTAGACAAGATAGTTGCAAAGATGGTTTGGAATGTGCTATTTGTTTGTCTGAGTTAGTTAAAGGAGATAAAGCAAGGTTGCTACCGAAGTGTAAACATAGCTTCCATGTTGAGTGTATTGACATGTGGTTTCAGTCTCATTCTACTTGTCCTATTTGTAGAAACACTGTTCTTTGTGGTACTGAGAAAGGTAGTTCTAAGAGAGTTGAACAAGTTCTTGATAATGCTGATGTTGGTGGTAGTGGTAGTAGCACCAATGTTAATAATGATGGTTTGTCTCAATCTGTTTCGAATTCTTCACCGGAGTTTCCTACTAATGTTTTGGTTTGGGGACGGCAAGATCAGGTTAGTACCGGAAACAGCAATGTCGGTAATCAAGAAGACGGTACTGGTAATGGTAATGGTGCTTCTCAGAGTCAAGAAGCTGTGGTTTTGGAGATAAATGATTCTATAACTAGGACTCAGAATGTACCGTCTTCTTCGTCGTCGATGAGGTTTATTGTTGAAGAGGAAGAATCGAAATCTCCAATGACGACGAGGTTGAGGTCTTTAAAGAGGTTTTTGAGCAGAGACAAGAGAGTGGCTTGTAGTAATAGTAGTGGTGGTAGTAGTAGTAGCTCCAATGCTGCTGCTTCTTCTGTTGATCCTTGAAGGTTGTGATTAGATTAGTTGAATTAAGATTTGCCTGAAGATGTCAAAATTGTGTATTGTTGTTCTAGGCTCTCTTACTGGATGTGTGTGTCTGAGAGCTTTCTTTGTCATCTAAGTAAAAAAATCATTTATCTATTCCAAGGAAATATTGAAACTCTATGCATTTTGTATACAAGAGTCCTATGATGTTCTCTAATCAACTTCAACAAAAGGTATTGTCATGTTAGACCATAAGATCTAGAGTTTAAAGAAGACATTAAATGAGAAGTTCTTCAAGAAGCAAAAACTCTAGAACAACAATGAACACTACTAGGAAGCAGCTGGTTTAGATAAACCGAAAAAACGATTTGAGGATATGCAAATGGTCTAGTTGATCTATACAATTTAAAGTTTTAAACCGGTTCGGTATTTGTAAGCCACAAGAAAACTGTTTTTCTTTCCCCACTTCAAAACTTGCAAATAAAAAAGGAGAAAGAAAGTGTTTGGTGACATATGAGCTGTTGTTACCTGCAACTTTTCTTCCTCATGAAGTTGGGACTTAACTAATACTATTCCAAAACAGCATCAGTAATCACGTGTCCCTATCATGTGATTCTAATCTCAAATCACATATATCTTCATGGCTAATACGTGTGAATGTATGTATAAACGAGGACTAATCACCAGTTTATGATCTAGAAATCATTAGATTATAAGATAAATATCGTAACCATCTGAAACACAATTGGAGAAAACATAAAATTATTGGCACAACAGTCAAACTAGAACACGTGATTAGATCCCAAAAAGTCACTTAGATCAATAATATATTCTACAAAGTAACAAGCTTCTCAACCTCTCTCTTTCTATAACTCTATAAACCCAAGAGTTTTCTCAATTTCAGTCTTAGGAACACAACAACCTAAACGCTCAAAGATTAAGAAACAGATCAAAAACGAGAATTCACAATGAAGAGATTCCATACATCGGTATCGATTTCAGTAGCTCTGATTATGTTGCTTCTAGCTTTGTTTAGCAGCAACGTAGAGGGTCGTCAGATGGCGCCAGCTTCCATGGATTTAGCTTCTGGTAAAACTGTGAGAGATTTGCAGGTAAACAAAGAGATGAAGGAAGTGCCTGTAGGAGGTGAAAAAGATAGCTTACGAAGAATCCCAGGGAGTAACTCCAGCCCTATACAGAACAGGTAAAGACAAAACACATCAATCAATTTTAAATCTTAACACATCTCAAATGGTTTCACATATCTATCTGTGAGTGTGTATGATTGACACAAAGATTTTGTATTGTACCAGGAAAGGTCCCCTAACTTATACAGGAGGAAGTAAGAAACAGAAGATCACAGCAAAAGAACCTTAGATTTCATTTTTCTCTCTTGGATCCTTCTATTTTTTTTGTAGAATAGCGTATCTACACTTGTTTCTGAATGATTAATGTAACTGAAACATAAGAGATCATCTTATAAGTTTGCTACTGTTCTATAGCTCCTAGAGTGGGCTTAGGCCTCTGTAAGTTTGTTTGGAGTGTAATACGCAAAGACTTTTGTATTAGCATTCTTGTGAGAGTAGATCTAACTGAAACATAATCTTATAAGTTTGCTACTACTCTACAGTTCCTAGAGTGGGATTAGACCTCTATAAGTTTGTTTGGAATGTAATACGAAAAGGCTGTTTTCATTAAGATTCATGTGAGAGTAGATCTAGCCAGAAAGGCTTCAACTATGCAGTCATCTTCATTTAATAATAGAGAGAAAAGGTATGGGGTACAGAGATGAGAAAAAAAAAATGCAGATAGACTAAATATGGTTAGAGTAAGCAGTCTAACCTTCAAATTCTCAATTTATTTGTGGGACGATTCTTCCCAGTCATCTCGCCAGAAAGGAAAGGTTTCTTTTTGTTGTTGGTAACTGGTTTATCTGTTGCTTCACTAGTTCTGTTCTTCTTCTGTTTCGTCCTTTTTTCGCCTGCAAAAGGTTCATCCTGATCCTTTGCATGTTCTTCTCGATGGCGTTTAACCCCGGAAGTAGGACGATGGTCATTCTCTGTCCTTGTGTTCGTTACTTCCATTTCTTGAACTGCATCCTCAGATGCGTCAGAAACAAAGGTGTTCTTTGGAAAATTTGACTTGCTGGATCCAAATGCAGAACAAAATTCGTTGTATGTCGATTGCTTAGCTTCTTGTCTTGATTTCCACTGATCAGGTCTTCTGGCATAACTGCAACAAAGAAATGAATCCGTAGCATTTCAAAATAATGAGTGAGGTACAAGATGCAAAATAATACATGCATACATCATTTAGCGCTACAGATACTAAATCCCCTTGACTTCTTCACTTAGGACTTTTACTTATTTTTTTCATCTGATGTGTAAATTCTTATGTTGCTGCTACCAGTTTTCATGATGTGTTATAACTTCCTTCAAACAAAGCAAGGTAAGTTCTGTGAATAAGATCTTACCCATCGATATCTAGTTTCCTAAGCAGAAAAGGCCCTTGCCTTGTCTTCAAAAGATCAGCTCTCACATCCAACAGTTCAGTAGCTATGGCTTCCCTTAGTGTCAAATTACATGCATCGAAGCACTTCTCCACTGTAAATGAACCCGATGTGTTTAATGATAGCTCGCCAAAATGACCACGTACCCTGTGACGAAATCATTGGTGAAAAGAAACCTCAAGTCAGAATAAAGAAGTGATAATAGCCAAAGAGACTGAATGGAGAAAAAACACCCAATTTCATTCCCTGGGTATTGTAAGTATATAAACAAAGCTACACTGTAGAATCTACCTGTCTTGAAATAAACAAATAGCCATATAACATAAAGAAGCAGATCATACTTAATAATTAGTCTGCGCTTCTGCTTCGTAGCAGCATTTGAGGCAAGAAAGGCCTCGATGACACGTGCTCCGCTGGAATCTTTTGCCGTTTCAATGGCATGCTCCGATTTCATAGAAGTAAAGCTTGATATGTATGGCTGTATAAGTTCCTGTGAGAATTATGCAAAAGTTGGGAAATACTGTGAGGGCGCAGGCGCATGAAGAGCCAAACTTGGAAGTTAAAGGCAATAACACTATTTTTTTCAACACAAGAAGAAAAGGAAACATACGCTAGAAAACTTGAAAATCCCCTGAAGGATCAAACAGCCCATGACATGCATCTTTGAACCAGGTGCCCACTCCCATGTAGACTTATCATGGCAACCAAAGTAGTTATCAAGAAACAGCAACCGGTGAACAATGGAGATACGGGTTTCATTTGAGGAGCATACTGCACCAGCAAGGGCCTCACAACACTGTCAAAACAACAAGAATCATCTGTATAATTATCTTAAAGAAACAAGTTTTAAAAACCAGAGGAGAAGCAATTTTTCAGTTGAATTTAGGAAACATAAAAACCTTATGTTCATGACTTTGAAGCCTTTGGCTAACCGCTATCAGAGAAGCCACAACACCTGACTTCCCTTGTTCAAGAAGATCCTTGAATCTTGGAGCTAATTCTTCATATATCAAACCAACCTTGCAAATAAAAGCAATTGAATGTAAGTTCACCAGCATTAAGGAAATAGCACAAATACGTTCAAGGCTAAAAAGACCTGGAATGAAATTTTCCTGACACAATAGAGAAAAAAAGGATGAACTGTCGTAGGAGAAGAATACCTGGTCTTGGTCTCTTGCATGGGATATTAATGATTGAACAACGAAATTTGCACACCGATCAAGTGAAAGATCATATAAAGAATTCTTGAAAACTTTGTTGAACAATTCGCCATACAAAATTTCAGGGGCCACTTCCAAAATCACCTGAAAATGGCATGCAAATGAATTTCAGAAGACAGTAGAAAAATAACACTCCAATTAGAGCATGGAAGCCAATAGATAACTGGTAATCATACAAAAAAACCACTAAATAGATATTGTTTTGCATGGTCTAAAGCAGGCAATATGTCCACAATCAATTGTTATTTGGAAGGTACCAAAACTTTGATATAAACAAATCAGTCAGAGGTAAAACTCAGTTACCTCCACCAAATGACTGAATGAATTATCCTTCATTGACTCTAAAATTTCCTTGGCAACATCACTCTCTATATGAACTCCCTCTTCTTTATTTGTGGAGTTGCAGCGCAGAACAAGAGGAATAATTTCAAGCAACTCATCTTCTTCTTTCAGCATTAGTCTGAGAGCCGTCTGTCAAGAGAAGATTAATTAGATTCACCGTGAACCAGAGAGAGTAAAATAGATAACATACTAAAAAAGATTAGACAGGGACATGAAACATACCTGTAAGACCAAACTGCTAAACTGATCAACTTGAAGATACTGCATGTCCTCTCTGCTACAATTTAATAGCCCCGATAAAAGGAACTTGAGCACATCTGGAAACCCTTGATGAGGGACTTGTAGATTATACTCATCTAAGTGCGACGACGTCTTCAAATTCATACGCTTCGCCAGAGCTTTTGATGATTTTGCGCCATGAAGCTCAGGGGAATCTAAAGAGACTCCTTTGCACAGACAAAGAAGCCTTCTAAGAACATGAGAACCATAGCAGTTGCACATCATATCAAGAGGATTATCCACAATCACCTGACCAAGGAAAATATTATACCATCACAACCTAGCCCAATTACCAGTTTCATAACTCGAAGCAATATTCTGGATACCTCAATATGCTTGTCAAAGCGAATAAAAACTGTATAAATACCTTGCATATAGAAGTCAAAGCCTCCTCAATAACAGAATAGGCATCTGGATTTTCCAAATGTGAGGCCAAGGATTTGAGAGCAGACTCTGCAACATGAGACCCAGATCTATCCATTGCAATGGCTGGGAACACCGCTGCAGAATTTCGTACGAAACTACAAAGTTGGTCAAGTTCACATCCCTCAAGTAGAGTTTGCAAGACATGACTTATAATATAATCAGTGGCAATTTCATATTCCCTCCCTCTTGTTTCTTCAAGTGCATTCCCACATATCACTGAACGTTCCTCTAAATCAACTTCATTACTATCAAAGAGATTAGCAATCTCATTGAAATACTTTGACGTTTCTGGATCAATCTCTTTCCTACAAAAGCTTACCAACAATTAGAACACCGACATAGCGAAAACCGACATAGCGAAAACATAGCTAGACCGGCCCTCGGTTCAAAGTCTCCTTTACCTGACAAACTGATTCTGATGTTCAAATTCAGATTGTTTCTTCGACGCAGGCTTTACATTAGCCGCACCACCGGATTGATTCCTCTTGTTACTATCTCCATCAAATCCACGGCTTCCTTTTTGAGCCTTCCTACCCATTCCCTTTTTCCTTGAACTATGATTGTTGCTTGACTTTTCTCGTTCACCCATCAAGTTATCTTCCTCAATTGTATCGTGCCTCCTAGATAGCAACGATTTAGAACCAACTGAAACCATGTAATTCCTAACCAACTATGTGAAACCCTACTTAAACCCTACAAAAACAAATCATACAGGAAGCACAAAAACTCAATCATTTATCAAACAAGCAGACCATAACACTCAAAGTAATCATTTTTCAAGAACTATGTCCCAAATTACACAAATACACATGCTTAGGAATTAAGTTCAATTTTTTTCTCCAAATATACATACCCAGCTATAGATTCTAGCCTAAAATCAAATCACAAGGACAAGGGCTAATTCTGAAGGTGTGCAACATCCCCAAAATTAGGGTTCTACTTAAACTGGGTTTCGGTTACTTAAAACTTGACAATATAGAGGGAACACAAACCTGAGGATGTGAAAACAAACTTGGTGTAAGAAGAAACTTCTTCTTGGAGAGATGTAATGAGACAGAGAACGCGGCGTAGAAGAATCACAACCAGAACGACGTCGTTTACTCTCTCACTGGTCCCTTGCGTTTGAATCAAAAACAATCTCTAGGGTTTTTATTCTCACCTTCCATAAAACGATGTCGTTTACTAACTGGGCTTTAAAAGCCCAGTCTAATAGCCCAACCCATTTGTTTTCTCACAGTCTTCTTCTTCCTGCTCTACACTTTCTTCTTCTGGTCTTACCAGAACTCAACTTAAGATCTTGAACACTCATGTCTCTAATCACTCTTCTCTTCTTCTTCTCAATCTTGCCTCTGTCCAATTCAACACCTCTGAAACTGAAACCAAACCCTCTTCCGATTTTACCTCTCCCTACATCACAACAACTCCAATGGCAACTCGGATCCATGTCTATGTTCCTCCATTTCGGACCAAACACTTTCACAAACTCCGAATGGGGAACTGGTAAAGCTAACCCATCAGTTTTCAACCCGACCCATTTCAACGCAACCCAATGGGTCCAAATCGCTAAAGACTCTGGCTTCTCTCGTGTAATCCTCACCGCTAAACATCACGATGGTTTCTGTCTCTGGCCAAGTGATTACACTGATTACTCCGTCAAATCTTCTCCTTGGAGAAACGGTACCGGTGACGTTGTGGCGGAACTCGCTTCCGCCGCGGCGGATGCCGGTATTGGTCTTGGTCTTTACCTTTCTCCGTGGGATCGACATGATGGATCATACGGGAAGACGTTGGAGTATAACGAGTTTTATCTTAGTCAAATGACCGAGTTGCTTACCAAGTAAGCTCCTTACATTTATTGAATCTTAGCTTAAGTTTTAAATCTGAACTTAGCAATGTTTTGAATCTTAGATATGGAGAGATTAAAGAAGTTTGGTTAGATGGAGCAAAAGGAGAAGGAGAGAAAGATATGGCGTATTTTTTCGATACTTGGTTTAGTTTGATCCACCAGCATCAGCCCGGTGCGGTTATATTCTCTGACGCTGGTCCTGATGTTCGGTGGATCGGTGATGAAGCTGGTTTCGCTGGCTCTACTTGTTGGTCTCTCTTTAATCGAACCAATGCGAAAATCGGCGATACTGATCCTTTGTGAGTTCACACTCTCAAGTCTCGAATGTTCATATGTTCAAATGTCCATAGGTCTTATTTTGTTGGATCTTGTAGGTATTCTCAAGAAGGTGATAGGTTTGGGGAAGATTGGGTACCAGCGGAATGTGATGTATCGATACGACCGGGTTGGTTTTGGCACGCGTTAGAGTCTCCGAAACCAGCGGTTAAGCTACTGGATATATACTATAACTCGGTGGGAAGAAACTGTTTATTCTTGCTTAATGTACCTCCGAATTCTTCTGGGTTGATATCTGAACAAGACATCAAGGTTCTTGAGGAGTTTCGTAAATTGAAGAACTCGATTTTCTCTAACAATCTCGCCCGTAAAGCCGTGGTTAAGTCGAGCAGCGTCCGTGGAGGCCAAGATTTGCAGTTTGGTCCTAAGAATGTTTTGGAAGAAGGATTAGATAGGTATTGGGCACCAGAAGAGAACCAAAAGGAATGGGAGTTGTTCTTAGAGTTTAAAGATTCGGTTAGTTTCAATGTGTTGGAAGTCCGAGAACCGATCCAAATGGGTCAGAGGGTCGCGTCTTTCCATCTCGAGGTGGTGAATATTAGAAGCGGAAATTGGGAGAGAGTTGTCAATGGCACGACGGTTGGGCACAAGAGGCTTATAAAGTTTCCAAAGGTTAAGTCGCGGAGTCTCAAGTTTGTGGTGGATAAAGCGAGGACTGACCCGCTTATATCTTACCTAGGAATCTACATTGATAACTTGAGTAGAAACACATCAAAAACAATAATCACAAGGACATTGCAGGAGCAGCAACAAATACATGATTCATAGAAATAATCACTTCAAGTGTTATCTCTCTCTCTGTTTGTATCATTGTGAATTGTAATGCAAATAAAAAGATCAAGACTTTTGTGTGTTTCAGACCTATAACAAGATTAACACTTGATTCTTAGCTTCTTCCTTGGCTAATGTGATGAGATTGTTCCAAATGTGTTTTAAGAAACTAACAATTTGCAGTTCCAAACTTAGATCAGTTGGTAGAGTAATTAATATGTTGGCATTGTACCACTTATACAACACATTATCATACTTTTACAAAATCATCTATTCACATATGAGATTGTCATATTAAAAAAAACTATATTTAACCATATATACTACTTTTAGAGATTCTTCTTTTAAACCCTTTCATTAAAACCCATAGATTATTTCCAAGATTTCAAATTAGCTGTAAAGGATTTAAATTTCAATATCTACAAATTGCTAATGCTAGAATATAAACACTAATTAATCCCAAATTAGAACTCAGTTATGATTAGATTATCCGGCTTTAGTCACCCTAATTGTAATTTCAGTCAATAAGTTGTTTTCAAGATAAGACTTTCAGACAAAAACTTAATAACATGTCTTTTTTGGGATTAAGCCGGCTATTAAAAAAAAAGAAAACTCTACAAATATCTCCGAAGAAAAAGCAATAAAAAATATCCGTGGAAAACAAGGCAAAATCGGTGTGCAAAGGCACTGGTTTTGGAGACCTTTCGTTCTCGTGAAGAATCTTGCTTGGGATTGAGCAGCACGTACTCTATAAAGTTTGATCTCAAAATGCGGAGATTCTTTCTAAGCCAAGCTAAAACCTGTTTAGACCAGAGTCGTCGTCAACATCACAAAACCCGACGAGTTCTATCTCTTCTTCCATCTTTATCTTCTCCTGTTCCTGTTCCGGTTTCTCCTCTGTCTCGTTTCTTGTCTTCTACTTCGGAGATGTCTGGTTCTGATTCCACTTCGTCTCTTCCTGTTACTCTTGATTCCATTAATCCCAAGGTGGGTTTTCAAATTCGATAGCTTTTTGATTTGGATTGATCTGGATTTGTTTCTGTTTGCTTTAAAGTTTCAGTCTTTAGTGTGGTTTCTGATTCAATTAGACAAAGGGGTTTTTGCTTTGTGTACCGACAAGCTTTGCTTAAAATTCTTTGTTCCTATGTACTTGATTTTGGGTTACACTCAAAGATGATTCTATGATTGTATGCAGATTCCTCTATTTTAGGTGTTACATTCTGAAAATTCTTGAATATTTTTATTTTCAATGTCATTGCTTTTCTAATTGAGTCACTATGGATGATACTAACCAAAGTAGAACTTGGTTTTTTTTGGTGACAGGTTCTGAAATGTGAGTATGCTGTTCGTGGAGAAATTGTCAACATTGCTCAGGTCAGAGAGACATTGTGCTTTTTGTATAGTGAAATCAAGAACAAAATCTCTGAAATTGTTTTTTGTTATAATAGCTATAATTGATTTTTGTTTGCCTATTTGCTTTCCATCTTGCAGAAGTTGCAAGAAGACTTGAAGACTAATAAGGATGCTTATCCCTTTGATGAGGTAAAATCTCCTTCTTCATCAGCAATAGTCATGTTCTCTTTTGTGTATTCTTTGAGATTCATGATCTGCACTTTTGGTATGAGTTTCTTAGAGGGGATAGTTTAGTGTTGTTGTTATGTGTGTTCAAGTTCTTTTTATAATTCTCATCAAGAAAGAAACTTAAGAAGTATTCACCGGTTTTTGCAGATTATCTATTGCAATATTGGGAATCCTCAGTCTCTTGGTCAATTGCCTATAAAGTTTTTCCGAGAGGTAAGCGAACTTCTAGTGCTTGTTTCTTTTGCCATATCAGTGGCAAAGATATAACTTGTATTAGTATGTCTCAGGTTCTCGCATTGTGTGATCACACAAGCCTTTTGGATGAGTCTGAAACACATGGTTTGTTCAGGTATACGACGTGATTTTCTGAGGTTATTTTTCAGTTTCAAGACATATACAACACGGTTTAACATTGCTTCACATGTTATGTCAACTATGGTATCAGTACTGATTCTATTGACCGAGCATGGAAGATTTTGGACCAAATTCCCGGAAGAGCAACTGGTGCTTACAGTCACAGCCAGGTTTGTCATCAGGGTCTAGCTAAACGTCTTTAAACCGTATTTTTAGCTGAACATTAGGTTGCTGAACGGTTTCCTTTTGCCTCAGGGTATCAAGGGATTACGTGATACAATTGCAGCTGGAATCGAAGCCCGTGATGGTTTTCCTGCAGATCCAAATGATATTTTCTTGACTGATGGTGCAAGTCCAGCGGTAATAGTCGAAACCAAAACATATTCTCATAGAATTAGTGAAAGTCCTTATAAAGGGTTCATGCTAAGTGAATATTTGTTTTCTGCCTTGATTCTATAGGTTCACATGATGATGCAACTTCTCATAAGCTCAGAGAAAGATGGTATTCTCTGCCCGATTCCTCAGTATCCATTGTACTCTGCTTCAATTGCCCTCCATGGTGGATCTCTGGTATGTTCATTTAATCATTACGGAATAATATTGCTTTTTGGTACGATCTTTTTTCATATGTTGATTGTCGATTTTCTGCTTAGGTTCCATACTATCTCGATGAAGCAACAGGATGGGGACTTGAAATATCTGACCTTAAGAAGCAACTGGATGAAGCTAGGGCTAAGGGAATTACTGTAAGAGCCTTGGTTGTCATTAACCCCGGTAACCCAACTGGACAGGTACGAACAGATTTTCAGCACTCGGCTAACAAATATTAGCGCTTGCAATGCAAAATGTAACGTTTCTCTAATTTTTTTTCTTATTCTTGTTAAGGTTCTTGCGGAAGAAAACCAGCGTGACATTGCTAAATTCTGCAAGGAAGAGGGTTTAGTTCTTTTAGCAGACGAGGTCTACCAAGAAAATGTTTACGTCCCTGACAAAAAGTTCCATTCTTTCAAGAAAGTAGCTCGGTCTTTGGGATATGGCGAAAAGGATATTGCCTTAGTCTCCTTCCAATCGGTCTCCAAAGGTAAAAGAACAACCTTATGTAAATTGATAACCTTCTGATCACTTTGGAATGCTTGTCATCTCAAAAATGGGGGTTTCTTTCTTTTTCGGTTGACAGGTTACTACGGAGAATGTGGAAAGAGAGGAGGTTACATGGAGGTTACAGGATTCACTTCTGATGTAAGAGAACAGATATACAAAATGGCTTCTGTGAATCTTTGTTCTAACATCTCCGGTCAAATTCTTGCTAGCCTTGTCATGAGCCCACCCAAGGTAAAAATAAAGCTCTCTCTAACCGGTTTTCGGTAAGTTCTTGCACCTGAATAATGACTAATCAGTCTTTCATTTATTTGATTAGCCTGGTGATGAAACGTATGACTCATACATAGCAGAAAGAGATGGAATTCTCTCATCCATGGCCAAACGTGCAAAGGTTAGTCGAAGATTACATTTTAATACTCGTAAGACAATTATCCAGTCTCTTGTATAATGTTCATAAGCTTGCAATGAATGTGCAGACTCTTGAAGACGCTCTTAACAACTTAGAAGGCGTTACATGTAACAGAGCCGAAGGAGCAATGTATCTCTTCCCAAGAATTAACCTTCCCCAAAAGGCGATTGAAGCTGCAGAGGCTGCAAAGACAGCACCAGATGCGTTCTACTGCAAACGCCTTCTCAACGCTACTGGTGTAGTTGTAGTCCCTGGCTCTGGCTTTGGACAGGTATAAAAAGAACCAAATCTTCAGAAATGGATTTAGACCAACTTGAATCTAAATGTGTTTTTGATTCATTGTGGTTTAGGTTCCCGGAACATGGCACTTCAGGTGCACAATACTTCCGCAAGAAGACAAGATTCCGGCGATAGTGAATCGTCTCACAGAGTTCCACAAGAGCTTCATGGACGAGTTCCGCGACTAAAGCCTCACCTTGAAGATGATGAGCACAAAGTCCTTTTGACTTGAGAGATCTTTAAATGAAGTGTGATCAGTTTGAGTTATTAATCAAAGAATCTCTGTTTGTTAATCAAGCAACTGTGATTTGACAAACAGTTTTTGCGGTTAAATAGAACTGAGCATGATAGAGAAATATATATATTTATAAAACCAATTTAGTTTTGAAGTATTTGTACTAAATGATAAGAATATTGAAATATTCACCTTTAGCTAAAATATCTTTGGTTATTATGTTTCAATTCAAATTCACCTTAGCTAAAATATTCTAACGTGTGTTTAGCGAAATATGTTTTTTCTTTACCGTTAGGTTTTCATTATTTAATGTATGCTCCAGATATTGTTGTTTCGATCTTGGGAGATGATCGCCTCAAACAAGACAAATTCGTTTGTAATTGTTTTAAGTTTTAAATAAAAAATGGGAGAGTCATCTCCCAGCCATTTACCAAAAAAAAAAAAATTCTAACGTGTGTTCATAACTCATTTCAATATTTCTTTGGTGGTTGATGATGCCTAAAATATCATAATTAACTCCAAACAGAATGATTTAAACTGAAATAGCCCAAATTTGATCAACAATTAATTTGTCAGCAAAATAATTATCTTTTTTACATCTCGGTAAGAGCTCTCTTTTCCTAAAATGTTTGAATAATCCATACAAACACATTTTAGAATCTATAAATAAATTTATCAGTATTTCAAGCAATATATAGCAAACCTTCTTGGATGCCTTATGGAGAGAACTCATCTACTGTTTTGTAACAGCAACCTGAAACAGAGAAGAAAGTATGAGCATAAACAACAGTTGAGCTACATCAATGGTCATGTTGCAACTATAGCAAAATTATCACCTTTGCATATGGACTGATTTTAAACTTTCTTCGAATTACTCCTTTGCAAGGAGTTAAAAAAAATACGAAAACGCATTAAAACAACAAAGATATTTGTTAGCATTTTTGACTATATGTTTTGGTTTTCTTCCATTTCTAATACTATACACCGGCCCGGCCTTGTGCATGTGCAAGGAGTACATTTGCACAAGACCCATTTACAAAATCAATTTTTTATCCTAATTTTAAGGTTCGGTTTTTCTGTTTTTTTATAAAATTAGGGGCCTCCTTTACTGATTTTTGTTATAGTAAGGGTAAAAACAAATTTACAGCACTGGGCCGTTTTTGCTAATGAACCGGACCTGACTATACGCAATTGTAACTACTTAAGAGATGCAAGTTGCATGATCCAAACATTCCTTTATTTTTATGTCTTATTCAAATACGTGACTAAATGATTTGGATGCAAGTTGCATGATCCAAAGATTCCTATATTTATATGTATTATGCTTCGAAAGAGCATTGGAACCTTTGTTAATTAATTGAAGAAGAGATGGTGAGAAGGATGGCTAGTCTTTTCTGAACCATTCTTAATTCTCTCTTTAAAGAAGCATTGTTTGGTAGCATAATAAAAGAAGATGTTTCACTGAATCTAAGTTACAAACATCGTTTGGTAAAGTAGTAAAATTTTCATTGAATCTAAATTAAGCTTGATAAATAATTAATTCTTATATTACAACATGAATCTTCTTATATTACAACATGAATCAATTCTAGAGAGAAATTTTTGTGATATATTGATCTAAATTAAGCTTGAATCTAAACTAATTCTTATATTACAACATGAATCAATTCTTAAACATTTTCTAATCAATTCTTGATTATCATTTTAATAAACAAGGTCACATTATTTTTTAAAGCTTTTTGCAAAGCTTTTTTCTGAAGCTTTCCTTTTTAGAGAGAGATGTATAATTAAAATGATAAACTGAAAAACTGAAGGCTTCCAAAGGATTCTCCAAAGCCACCACTACCACCTCTCAACTTCCTTAGATCTGTTCATCGAAATTGGGGCTTATCTGCGGCTGATGTAACTCGTTGGTGTTGAATTGCTGGAACTGCAGCATGTTTGATCTCTCTGCAGCTTCTCTGCGGTATAGTAATACAGTATTAGGTGTTACTATGCGTGAGGTCATAAGCAAAGATCATGCAATCTCGTAAACCCTAAAATGCTAGAGTATAGGACGTACCTTGATGAAGATGCACTTGTTTCACCGCTCCTTCATGACGAATGCTCAGGTCTCTGAACTCGTTGCCCATCACGGTATGAGCGTTCTGCATGCAACAACAATACATGATCCGTTTAGACCTAAATATATATATATATATATATATATAGATGGTTGCTAATGCGATATGTCTCACCTGCAACTGATTGTACATATTCTGTAGTGTATTAGTCTCGGTCTTAAGAGTCACTACTTGGTCTTCCAGGTCTGATTTGTACTGCGCCCTCCTCTGTCTTGCCAATTTTCTAAAAACGATCACATAGATAAATGTCACATAGTATTTTTTTATTTTTATTTTTTGCTAAACAATGTTACATAGTACTTTAGTCACGTAATCTCGCTTTACCTTTTATCGGCTTTGACCTTTTATGCCTTCCACTTGGCTCTTTTCGCCAACCACCGGGGTCTCTAATGACATACTGAAAGAAATACTATCATTGTTGCACCCTCTCTGAGGCAGAGTAGGAGACATTCGAACCGGAAGCAATGACAGTGATGATGGACTCACCCGCGGCAAGGAGAAGATGCTTGGTCCGGGGTTGAAATTCTGTGAGCTCTGGTGAGACGGCGTCACGACGGTTCTCGGGCCAGTATCGCCGCCGTCTTCAAGGGAGGATTGGGTGGAGCCCGAGTTATTACCAATGATTAAAGGAGTAAGATTCACGTTTCGTTTCATCGTTTGTATCTGCATCATATCGAATTTATATATATTTACTCTTTATCACTCCTTTTTCTTTCAAAACAAAATAAAACGATAGATAAATTATTGGAGATAACTTGGATAACAATACAATACAATATTTCTAGATTTAATCACAAAATGGTAGAAATGTTACAACAACACATTAAACCCCTAGTAACCTCCTATGATTTGAATCATATATAGAAAAAAATCACTGCTTTTCAAACACGAATAAAACAAAAGTTTCAGATAAGAGAAACAAAAAAAAAAGATTGAAACTTGAACTGAAGAGGAAATGAAATGAGAAACACCTACAATTGTTTGAAATCGGTTTGCTTTCGTCACCTGTTTGTGTATATATATATTTTTTTTTATGAATCCTTGGATTTATGATTAGTGATGATTTCTTTTCTTCTAACACACACATCTATTTATACCCAAATACTTCAATCTTATTTTTATCAACTACATAATTTTAGTCAAAAAAATAAAAATGAATCCTTTGTTTTTTTGGTAATATATTGAAGATTTATAATTTTGAACTCATTATATTTTATTCAAACTTTTTACTGTTCAACATTCAGTTGTTTTGGCACGTTATTAATTGTTCAAAATCAGTTATTTTGGTACATTATTTATTTTAAATGATTGAATTAAAACTTCTAAGCTTAGTCCATTTTAAATTGTGGCGAGTTATTTATCTACTATATGAAAGCTAAATGGCACTTTCCATATGAGTGCCACATCAGCCTAAAAACTTTACAACAACTTGCCACGTCGATAATATTAATATGAAAGAAAATTACAAAATCTCGTAAGCCTCATCATACAAACTTCATTGGGCCTCATCATTTCGAGCCCACAATTATATCCTCCTCTTCCTAACCGTCAAATTTAAGCCAATGAAGTTTGTTTTGATGAGGCCTACGAGATTTTGTAGTTTCCGTTCATATTAACATTGTCGACGTGACAAGTTGTGGTAAAGTTTTTAAGCTGATATCACACTCATATAAACAGTGCCATTTAGCTTTCATATACAGTAAAACCTCTATAAATTAATAATGTTGGGACCGAGATAATTTATTAATTTAGAGAGAATATTATTTTATCGATAAATTAATAATTATTAATTTATACAGAGAAATCCATTTTAGGTAAGATTCTTCTTAATTTGTTTTTTCGAATAATGTTATATTATGAAATTTAATGAATCTATTTGCAAATTGATGAAATTTTGATTAAATTTTTTGATTATCGCAATAGAGTGGATGATATTATCATAATAGACGATCAAACTAAAATGGTATACTATGTATAAAATTTAGAAAAAATCATAGTTATTATCCCTAATATCGATGAATACATTTATAAAGCGTTATTATAAAGAATCAATTATTTTGCCTATAATTTTTACAAGTTTATGGTAAGGATCGAAAAAACAATTATAAAAGTTTTTGATGTAACACTTAAATTAAAAGATAAGGTCTAATGAGATTTTCATTTTTAAGTTAAAAAAAAATCACTAAAACCATGTTTAGTACATTATCATATATATATATACATAATTATATATGATTATTAATTTATACTATTATTGGGACCATATTTTACATAGGAGTTTCAAAAAAATTATTATCTTATCATTTTATCAAATTGAGTTGATTTTTACATTGGCCCGACTCGGGACCGGGATAATTAATTAATTTATGGTGTTTATTAATTTATCGAATATTAATTTATCGAGGTTCTACTGTAATAGATAATTACTTTCAGAGACACTTTCTCATAACATATTTATCAAAATATGCATTTTTTAAGATCATGGCATTTTCTCCTTCCATAAAGACATATTTTTCTTATAGTGTAAGGGAAAAAAAAAACCTTGTTTAAAATAAAAGACATATTTTCTGATTTTACTCCTGACCACACATGGTTAACTCTTACTATGTGACTTATAAAAGACAAGAAAAAATAGTTTTTTATCATATAATTTGGTCCCGATTTTGTTAAATTGTGCGGTCCATATCATAACATATGGTCGAGTCCTCGTAGTCAATTAATAGAATATCAGCATTTTACTACGTATAAATACTTTATATTTTAGTTATCTGTATATTCTTGTTCTCGTCGTCAAGTAATATAATATGTTAGTCGAAGATTAGTATTCCGCCATGTCAAGTAAAATTGTATTTCTTTCAAAGAAAGCCATGGGGTTAAAATTGGATTAAAAAAGGTGACTGAGATTTAAAGTACAAGGACATATGAAGCTTAATACACATATACAGCATAACGAAAAGTAAACCTATATGTGGTTATCAAGGGCACAAACCAATAACGACACATATTACATCATATCACATATAATATGGTGTAATATACTTGTAGTATCATTTGACCATGTTCACTTGACCAACAATAAGTTACAAATCACCAACAAGTTATTGTCTTTTTTTTTTATATAATTACAGGTGATCTAGGTTTTAGCACCCGACTAATCTCCAGGATCAGTGTAACCATCAAATAGTCAATTCACCGGGATTTCTAATGGAACTAAAGCATGATATCATTACAACTAGCCAAGTGAGGGTGAAAGTGTTACCAAGGGAATCGAACTCATGTTAGAAGAATTTGACCAGTTTCCAACAAGTTGTTGTCACACGTAAAAGACCGTTAGCTGCGGTAATTCGGGCCAGTGACGCTAGTACTATGATGGAGCTTGAAATCTAGCTCAAAAGGCTTCCGATACACTCAAGGTGAGATTCCTTTTCGCAATCTGCAATCTCAAATTCAATCGTTTCTGGGATATGAAGAAGCTTTGTTTCTGTTTCATTTTGTGTTGCTAGTCATGGGATAAAACATCGATTTGATTTCTTTTGCTGCTGGATGCGATTTGTTCATAAGATGCGTTACAAGAACGTCTGCTTTAGAATATGAAGATTTCAGTTTAGCTAAGTCTCAATTTCTTGAACGTGCTGAGAAATTTGGGGAAATATCTTGCAAGGTACGTACTTACATTTCGAGCTCCACTAAGTAGTTTTTAGAATAGTAATCAATGAAGTATTCCATTTTCGTAGAAGAAGATTTAGAATGGTTGGCTATTGCGCAGGCTAGGAAGATTATTGCAATGCTTAGTCAAGATTTTATATTCGATGGTCGTACTATACTGGTTAAGATATTCGCCAAGTTAAATGAGATTATATTGTTTCCAGTAATACTATGTTTCAAAAATATTATTGTTTGTTGTCCTATCTTAATAATACTATGTTTCAAAAATATTAATGTTTGTTGTCCAATCTTAATATGATTTCTTTAATATTTATCCTAATGTGTTTTTTTTATCACAGTGATGAACTTCAATTGTTATTCGCCATTAACGGAGAACCATGAAGGCTTTCTTATCATAGCGATTGGGATCTTCTATGCAAAACGTTCTATGGTTAAATTTAGATTTTTAGTGTAGAAAAAGTTCAGAGTAAAAAATGAAATAGGAGTAGAAATTGGAGAAATTGGAGAAATTGGGGTTCGTTCAGGAGCAAACAAGATTTAACCAAGTAAGAAAGCGTGTCTTCTCATTTAATTGTCTAGAAGAGTTAATTAATTGTGAGAAAGTGTATATGGGGTTGTTTTTTCTTTGTTATATAGTGCTAATTGGACTTATTAACATGAATAATAGGTTGTATAACAATAAAATATTATATCTAAGAACCTAACAAAAAAAAATTCTACGTGGCAACATCCTAACCATTAAATTTAGGATTTTTGGTCAAGTTAATATTTTTTTGTATAGTTATACAACAAATTAACCCTTATTAATATTGACCTTTTTTAATTCTCAACCAGACCTAAACTATATTTTCATATGATTTTCTTGAGAAAGCCACAATAAAATTCTCTTTCCATTTCAAGAAAAAAAATCTCTGGGAAAAACAAAATCAAAAGACACAAAAACCATGGCACTTCTCCAATGCTAGTAGAGTTTATGCTTTTGCACTATTAATTTGCTAATTATACTATATTCTATGTTGTTTCACCTGATTGACTCTTATTTTTAAATGTAGAAGTATTTTATAGTTAGAAACAATAAAAATAACTAAAATATCTTATACTTTAAAACAGAGGGTGTATATACAAAACTTTTGAAAATGAAATTTCATCTCAAGTGGGGATATTTATGTGCATCTGAACATTTCAAAATATAATATAAATTTCTCTTGTGATCTATGAAAAAAATTGGGAATTTGGGAACAGACAACAATGCCGGCATTAAGTGCAAAGTGGTCAGGTGAGAGAATTGTTGAGGCGAATGTGTAATATGTATTTAAAGATGTATGGTATAACTTTTAAGCATCTTATGTTTTAGGGTTTATGCTTCTTTTTTTGTGTCTAATTTTGAAATGATTATTGAGATCCATATTCTCGTTATTAGTTAAAGGATTTTTTTGTGTAGTGATGTACTGCGTTTTTCACCATTGTCTACCGCTGAATTTGATTCTTTATCGAGTTAGAGTGTGTTTTAAAGCTTTTAGAGCATGTTTATCGATGAACCCTCCTTATGTATCTTCAATATATTAATTTAATTATTTTCATTTAATTTATTTATTTCTATAAATATTATGCTAATAAAAAAAATCTGAGTCACTCAACTAATGACAAGTGGTTGAACTTGTTGAGAGACGTCTCTACCTCTTGATACGTTTCTTCTTCTTTCTTATTCTCTCTCTTGTTTTTTAATTTTTTTATATATTTGTTTTTGGAAGAACCAATGTGAGGAATCAGCGATAAACATGCTCTTAGACCTTTATTAAATCATTGCATGTTTGATGATGTTTTTGGAGGAAAATAAATTATTAAGAGTGCAATGAGATGCTTGGTAGAGGTGGCTGAAGTTTGTAATTTATTGAATGGCTTCTCATGGTAGGATGAAGCTTAAAGTTGGATACAAGATGGCTAATTGAATTAGCCTTCATTTGGCAGGATTTGAAGTCGAATGGATAAGTAAAGCAGAAGTTATACTAATTAGGTGATTACAGTTGCTTCTTTCTGAAGTAAATTTTAATCAAATAAACCAGGTCACATGATTTTTTAAAGCTTTTTTCTGAAGCTTCTTTTATTAGAAAATTTGATTAGAAAGAGATGTATAATTAAAAATGATAAACTGAAAATTTTAGAACTTCCAATCCTTGATCCTTCAGGACTCTCCAAAGCCACCACTACCACCTCTCAACTTCCTTAAATCTGTTCGTCGAAATTGAAATCGAAATCGGGGTTTATGTGTGGCTGATGTAACTCCTCGATGTTGAATTGCTGGAATTGCAGCATGTTTGAGTTCTCTGCAGCTTCTCTGCGGTACTGGTTCAGCTCCCTTGTCAGCTCATTTATTTGTGCAACATGTTGATCATTCAAGGCTGCAATAACAAAGCATTGAGTTTTTCTAAAAGGTGGTAACAAAGTAAAAACAAGCGAAAGCTGTTTCGACAATTAGGTATTACCAGGCCTGGGTATTACTATATGTGTGAGGTCATAAGCAAAGATCATGAAATCTCGTAAACCCTAAAGTGCTAGAGTATCGATAAAAATGAAGATGACATACCTTGATGAAGATGCAGCTGTTGCACCGTTCCTTAAAGAAAATATAAAATATTTGAAATACATTGTTTTTTAAATTTTAAAAAATCTGAAAATTAAGAATACATCATTAGTATTCATCTCTTAATATCAAAAAAAAATTAACTTTAAAACTATGGTTAAAATTAATGATATAGTTTTCGTCTACTGCTTCCAGAATCGATATTCTACCGCTATTTTCTACGGTCGAGTAAAAGAATTTATATTCTGCTAAATTGTCTATCTTCTGCATTGTTATAGAATATGTCTTCTCCTAATTGTACTTCTATCTCCGAATTTTAGAACACACATTCTAACACTTCTTATGTGTCTACCAATGACAGAAGATATTTTCTTCCATTTTGTCTACGGTCTACTACTACTACCGTAGAATATGTTTTCAGTAAATTAGTTATAATAAATGATTTTAATTCGTTTTAATTAATATTTTAAATTCATTTTTCGTAAATAATTTTAAAAATTAATGAAAAATCCTCTAAATCTAGGATCTAATATTCTCAAAACAATTGAAAATGAATCCTTTGTTTTTGGTAATATATTGAAGATTTATAAATTTGTAGTCATTATATTTTATTCAAACTTTTGGCTGGTCAAGATTCAGTTAATTTGGCGTGTTATTAATTATTCAAGAATCAGTTATTTTGGTACGTTGTTTTTTTAAATGATTGAATTAAAAGTTCAGTCAATTTTAATTTTTGGCAAGTTATTTATTACCTAATAAGTTTAGGTTTTTTTGGTGCATTATGTATTTTAAATGATTGATTAAAATATATATAACGAATAACTTATCCATCAAATTATTTAGACCATTGCAGATTCATCCACAAACACATTTTAAATAGACATTCTATTCAAGTGGCATTAAGAGATTCACCAAATTAAATGAGATTATTTTGTCCCCAAGAATATTATTTTTCAAAAATATTATTGTTTGTTGTCCAATCTTAGTATGGTTTTTTTCAATATAAGTTGTCATCGCTTGATGAACCTTAGTGTTATTTGCTACTAAAGGTAAAACATGAAGAACCACTTGCATCTGATTGTGACATCTTTTGTCGGACAAATTGGCCAGAAAAATGGCCAGTAACACTTGGTGAGAAGTTAGAGTAACCATTGCCGCTATTGGGATCCTCTATAAAGCACATGATCTATCGATAAATTAGGGGTTTATTTGTAGAAATTAAACACTAGAATTTTGCTAATTACACTATCATCTATGGTGTTTCACCTTATTGACTTTTATTTTTAAATGTAAAAAATATCATCTATTTTAAAATAAACAAAAATAACAAAAACATCTTATACTTTAAAATAGAGAGTGTATATACATCCCCTTTGAAAATGAAATTTTATCTCAAGTGGGGATATTTGTGTCTTTCTAAACATTTCAAACTACAATATAAATTTCTCTTGTGATCTATGAAAAAAATTGGGAATGGATAACAACTCCTGGATTCAGTGCAAAGTTGTCGAGTGAGAGAATTGTTGAGGTGAATGTGTAATGTGTATTTGAAGATGTATGGTATAACTTTTAAGCGTCTTATGTTTTAGGGTTTATGTTTTTTTGTCTAATTTTGAAGTGATTATTAAGATTCATATTCTCGTTATTAGTTATCAGAATCAAAGTCACCGACTAAAACGGAAATTGTTGATGATAAAATAAATAAATTGTTATTGGCAGTGAACAAAAAACGGGCCGTGACCTAGATCCAGATTTGGAAAAAAAAGCAAAACTAACTTTTTATTTCAAAATAGAAAATTTGTAAAATTTATGAGAATTATAGTTTTGAATATTAAAAAAGAAATTCAAAGCTTTTGACCCTGCGCTCGTAGATGAGTGAAAGGACGAGTTCCTTGTGGATGAGTGAAAGGAGAGCTTCGATGTTGTGAGAAGCGATGGCAATGAAGTTTGTTGTTGTTTTCGATGGTTTTGATTCGCTCTATGATGATTTATTGGTTATCATTAACCGTTACCGGAAATCAAAACAATAATCAAAGTCTCCGACGACGGTGCATAATACGGAAATGTTGCTGATAAAACAAAAATTGTTATTGGTAACAAACAAAAAATGGGTCGTAACCTAGATCCAGATTTGGAAAAAAGAGCAAAACTAACTTTTTATTTTGAATGTTATAATATTTTTTTTTAATAAGAATAAATCGAATTTAGAAAAAAAGTAATTTTTTTTTAAATAGAAAATGTGTAAAATTTATGAGACTAAATAGTTTAATTATTAAAAAACAATTCGAAGATTTTGATCCAATGGTCGTGGATGAGTGAGAAGGGACGAGGTTCTCGTGGATGAGTAAAAAGAGAGTTTCGATGATGTGAGAAGTCATGGCAATGAGGTTTGTTTTTGTTTTCAGTAGTTTTGATTAGCTATGTCTCATTGAAGAGTTGCTCGATGATGACTAAATTGTTATCAGTAACCATTACTGGAAATCAAATAAGAAGGTAAAGAAGACAGAAATTGTTGCTCAAAAAGCAAAAATTATTATTGGCAATGAACAAAAAAAAGAGGTCGTAACCTAGATCTAGATTTGGGAATTGAAAAACAAGGTTTTTATTTTATATATTATAATATTGTTTTTTAATAAGAATAAATCAATTTTGGAAAAAAGAGAGAGGGTAAAACAGAATTTTCATATTGAAAATGTGTTATATTTATGAGATTTAATAGTATGAGTATTAAAAAAGAAGAAAAATCAAAGATTTCAATAATGTGAGAAGCGTGACAATTAGATTTATTGTTGTTTTTGGTGGTTTTGATTAGCATTGTCGCATTGAAGAGTTGATCGATGATGACTGCTTGGTTATCACTGACCATTAACGAAAACGCAAAACAAGAATTAAAATTAACCAACGATGGTATAAAGACAAAAATTGTTGATGATAAATAGAACGACCCGACCGATTTTTTTTGTTATCCTCAACAACCAAGCAATCCACAATGCAAACGACAGCGGATAACAGATAAACCAAATAAGTCAATTCCAACAAACTCTAAACCAATTCAATTCAACAAAACATAATCAATTCAACAAGTTCCAGCAACCTAAACGGCGGTTCTAAAACAATAATTGATACAACACGAAACACAAGGCCCTAGATCATCTCTCTCTTCGTAGCCGTGATTCCACGATCACAATTTGCCTTTACCTGCATCACATGGAAAAAAGAGATGCGTGAGTATTATCATAAATACCCAGTGAGACGGTCATCCCATCTACGACTGCGCACTCAGGCACGATGGACCACTCATGCAAACATACAACACAACAGCAAGCAAACAACACATGGCTCAACACAGCCCAACAGACAGACTGTCGATTGACACTACCACTAGGTGTCGATCGACACCCTCTGAACATGCGTCTCGTTCGACACTACCACTAAGTGTTGTTCGACAGCATGTGAACTGGTTGTCGTTCGACACACCTTATGTGTGTCGTTCGACAGGCCTTTCGCAGAATCCTGGGAAATCGATCATAATCCTCTCGGATCGATTACTCCTCTGCGTCAGCACGAAAACCTACACAAACAAGAATCACAAAACAACAAACAACATTCACAGTCTCAAATCAATAACCACTAGATCAATCAACTCGTTCAAACCTATCACCAAGCAACCCTAACGATCCACCGACCCAGAAGCCATGTTTACGCACTCACCTTAGATTTACGAATAAAAACTGGTGGAACTGAGGCTAGAAACGAAATATGCTACAACCACCTCAGAAATCTACTCCCACAACAACCACGAACGAAACCTTTTCTCACAAACTCACAGGAAAACAAGAAAAACTCCTCTCAACTCTTTTTCCACTGATTTTTGAATTTTGTTTCGCTCAGAATGTGGCCAAAAAGGCTTAAATACGAAACCCTAGATTTTCCCAAACCGGCCCGGTCCAACCGCACGATTAGAAATTGAAAAAGAAAACCGACCAATTAAGGCCCTGTCGATCGACATCCCTTAAAACTCCTGTCGATCGACATCCACCACATTTGTCGATCAACCGCCCCTCGCCAAAAATGACATTAGGCCCCCAAAACACAGCCTGTCGATCGACACACCTCACTAGTGTCGATCGACACACTCTCCAATTTCCTCAAAATTGGTTCACGGGTGTCACAATAAAACAAAAGCTGTTACTGTAAGTGAACAAAAAACGGGTTGTGACCTAGATTAGGAAAAAAAAACTAAAACTATTTTTAAAAATGTTATAATATTGTTTTCTAACACTGCATTTTTATTATTATTCTATTACAAAAGATGAGAATATTACAACAACGATTGAACAACGGACATGTCTTCCGTCTTGATCCAAGTCAGACGATTTTACCTTATTCCACGCTAAAGATCTCATGCAAGATTGTTTCTATTAATCTGCAAATATAATAAATGAATCGTATCTTCTGGGGTTGGAACCCCATATCTTTTGGTGTATAAAGTGTAAAGGCCTTGATATACCAATGAAGAAAGAGAGCTTCTACATAATATTGTTTCTTAATAAAAGTAAATTGAATTCAGAAAATGTAATTAAGGGTAAAACAAAGTTTTCAAAAGAGAAAATGTGTAAATGTTCTGAGACTTAATAGTTTGAGCAGTAAAAAAATAGGTTAATAGTTCAAATATTAAAGACGAAGTTATTATTAGTTTATATGTTTTTAAAGAACCCATATAATATGTACATTTTTTAGAAAATGTTATATAACTGAGATATTTTCAAGGGTTTTCCATTTTTTAACAACTTAATACATTGTTATTTACTTACTTGAATAAATTTATATTTTCTCATTTTCAAGATAAGTCGATTCTTATTTTTTCCAAATAAATTCTTTATTGTTATTTTAATAAACAAGGTTACATCATTTTTTTAAAGCTTTTTGCAAAGCTTCATCATTACAGATCAGTATCTCTACTGTCTACTATAGGCTGAGTATAAGAAAATTTGATTAGAAATAAACTTATAACTCGACATGACCCCATACATATAATTATTAAAAAAACATAAAATTAAACAAGCTTAAAGCTTCCAATCTCCAAAGCCACCACCACCTCTCAACTTCCTTATATCTGTTCACCGAAATGAAAATCGAAATTAAGGTGTCTGATGTGCTTGGCTGATGATGCATTGAAAGTGTAGAGAACGTGACACAACATAGGAATCTGTTCGGAAGGCGCCGAGCCAACGTTTTTACTATTATTCTTTATAAGTAATCTTTACAATGATGTACCTATATGGATCTATACACGTTCAATCCTAAACTGTATCTATATCCACAAATCAATAGTCTAAGCTACCCTATACGATCTCACAACAACCTGTTGAATCTAAGGGCATGAACACTCACCTCTAAAGCTTCCTTTTCGCTAAAGCTTTCTAGGTTACAATCTCTCAATTTCAGCTCTAAGTGTTACCTCTCAAAGGCACGACCCTTAGGCCTATATATACTAATATTTAGAAACCTCTAACTCTAGATTTACTAAATATTCTCTCAATATTCAATACGGAAAACTTCCTAGATTCTCTCCACCTTGAAGTTATCTTTTCCATATTGTTATACACCAAGATCTTCATATCTCCCGTGTATATCTCTTCTTGTCCAGCTCAGCACGCCTTGAATCAATAGCTTGCTCGCTACTCCAAGCTCTCTGCTGACTGGTCTGTTTGCTGTTGTCCGAGCAGCTCTCTGTTGATGCACAGACTCCTGTTCCGCACAGACGTCTGCATCTTCAATCTCCCCCTTTTTAGCTTAGTTTGATAATCCAGCACTCCTCTTCTTTTGTACCTGCAACCAGATCACACAAAAGAACCACAAAACCCGAGAATATCCAAACACATACTCACTAAAAAAAACACACAAGTAACCGAAATATAATCATAACATATCACACACAGACAGTGTTACAATTACCCAAAACACAAAACAGAATCACATCTAATGTGATCTCACCGAAAGTGAATGGTCCTAGAAAATTTATCAAAACACACCACACATGGATCGTGTTCTGATTCCCCAAACACACAACAAAATAACACCTACTGTAATCTCACCGTAGTGTGATCGGTCTTAAGTTCAAAAGTAAATTTTGAAACCACATGCCAAGAACCAAGAGATGCACTAAATGATCTAATCAATTAAGTACAAAGACAAACAGCTCCCCATAAAGCTATGCATTCCTCAATCTCTTGTTCTAAGCACAAACATCTGTGTCCTAGACTCAGACTCAACCTCATCTCCCCCTGCTTGATATCATAACTAAGGTAAAACCACCATAGGGAGCACACAATCAAGCATACGATAGGGAATGATCACATACCTGCCAAAGCATCCTCAAGGATCTGAATTGTAACCCATGACTTTACACAGCTTGCTGTCCACAGTTCCAATCCCAACAGACTGCTTCTGGGGCTTGACTTGCGGCCATGGCTCATTCTGAATCGCAGCAACATGATGTTGATTCTCCAACAACTGATTGATCAGGCTTGGAAATGGCAACAACACCTTGTATATAATCATGGACCGCGTCTTGCTTTAGTAACCCGGATATGTTGATGAATGTCAAATAAAACGGCACATCTTAAGCAGAGTATTCATATCAGAGTGATATTGAGCAGCGGACTTAAGTCTTTACAACATTTCTTCTCTTCATTCATGAAGTAGACCATATCAGCCTCTACACATTAGTTGTGCCAACCATAAACTCCAGATCATGACATTCGCTCCCCCTGAATCTCAGGCGCGAGACGCTGATACTAGTCCAAACTCCAGATTTTGAACCTAGCCTTCTTTGTAACAACTACCTGAGTGATACAATGATCCAACTCAAGGTACTGACCTTATCCAAGTCATGAATACAACCAAAGTACTCATGATCATTGGCAGTCGCTCTTCCTGATTTAGATCATAATGATATTGAGCCACACATAACTGATATACCATGCTCATAATCTTGAACCCATACAGCCACTGATTCTCCTCAACCCTCACAGTAGGAAGATTTGCTCACAACTTTCTGATAACCACGGTCACAACCAGTCTCACCTTGGTGACTATACTCAGAATATCACCATCCTTGATAATCCTTCTAACCTCAAAGGAATTGTAAAAACTCCACCATTCGTTCCACATTCAACGGTTGAGACACGAAGGTCATACCTTGATTTGTACAGTGGAAGACAGGAACCTGGTGGCATCACACACAACTTCAGAACCAGACAGCCGAGCTCTGACAGATCTGACCTGAGAAGACGACGCTCTATCATGCAGAAATGAGCCGACTCTTCTTCTTCAACACATAAGTCTCATGTCTCTGAATGAGCACTAACACTTCTGTGCATGGCAAGCCCCTGATACATCTGTCTTATCCTCGAAAGACTTTGATTCACAGGACTTCGAAGCAACACCTTTTTGTTTATCCACACAAACCAGTGACAGATCCCTAACAAGGAGAACAACTTTCGACGGCGAAAATAATCCCGACGAGGAATAATTTATAACTATCACCAAAGGATTTGGATCCCCTTGAATAGCCATACTTGGGTTTGACACAACCTTGTTGGAACACACATAACCAACCGAGCTCTTTGAAAAGCAACAACCATTGCTTGAACATATCACAACCCAACAAAACAAGTCTCCATCTTGATTTTTTGGACTTTGGAGAGTTCACTGGAGAAGAACAACGAATTGAGAACCTTCACCCAGGCCGACAATAAACATTTACTTCCTCCTTTTCCTCCATCTCATTCAAGAATCTGCACACACAACCTCATGGGCCTGTTTTCTTAACACAGATCTCAAATCATTCAAGGACCTAAATTTTACTTAGCAACCTGAAATCACTCAACAACCCATCAGTGCACACATGTGATAGAAATATCATAACGACAATCAAGAACCTGTTAGGTTCACTTGCTCTCGCCCAAACACACATATTAGCACATTGAACACTTTTAACTATCAAGCATAGCATGAACACAACCATTTAGGGACCCAGATTACAAAGACTACATGGGCGTTTTAACTTTTAAAAATATGTTCATTACCTTTGAAATCTTGCCGGCTGATCACTGTGCCCTGAGACTTGATCCAGGCCAAGCACCAGAACATGTCAAAAACCGTTTCTGAAACTAGCATGATCCCTGGATTCAATGACTAGTCAATACGTACTAGCATGCCCGCATCACATACACCCAAGTGAACACTGTGTGATTCCAAAAGCAAGGCTAGAAGTCTCTCTGAAAGGGAGGTAAAATAACAGGGAATATCATCTTCTTGACGAACGGACGCCAGACACAGATCTGTGCAGTTTACAAAGCCTTTTTTTTTTTTTTTTTAGCCTGCACAGCGGCTGGTCTGGGGATTCTTTAACACATCACTTACGGATCCAACTTTCGGAGCTTTGCTCTATTTACAGTTGTTGGATTTGTGAGAATCATGTCCAAATGCAGCTGGTATCTCCCACCACACAAGAATCACGTTGATTTTCAGCTTATTGTGCTAGGAGTTTCTTTGTACTAGTGCTTCCTCATATTTCAGCCCTTTTTGCCTATGCTTCTATGTTCACACACTCGTGTACTTGTTCATACAAGATCGACTTTTTTTCATTGAATACTACATAGACATGGATCAACATTCTTTGAAAAACTAAGTTTTTGAAAACTCTTTTTAGACATGTTCCAGCACTTGTCCCTGTCTCAATACAAAACGCTCAACAAGCAAATTAGATCTCACAAATGCTAATAGCTTTTCTTAGATTAATAAATTGGTTAGAATCAAAAGCTTTTGTGAATAAATTAGCAAGTTGGAAATCAGTGTCCACATATTCTATCGTAATCAGTTTCTCCTCAACAAGTTCACGAATAAAATGATGCTTGATATCTATGTGTTTAGTACGTGAATGGTGAACTGGATTTTTAGCAATATTGATAGCACTTTGATTATCACAATGCACTAACAGGGAGTCAGAGAGTGTACCGTAGTCAGCAACCATCTGCTTCGTTCATGGAAGTTGTGTGCAACAGCTTCCCATGGTAGTGTACTCACACAGACGTGGTCCATGTTGGGGTCAGATCTCACTCCGGTAGAGATCGTCAAGAAAATGACTAAGTACCAGAGGTGGGCTACGCAGTTACATGGACCGGCTCTGTTTCCAGGGCCAGTTCTCATGTCTTCTGGGACGAGCTCTCCAAACTGACTGGGACCAGGACTAGCTCTCCTGCTTTCTGGGACGAGCTCTCTAAAAATGACTAAGTACCAGAGGTAGGCGCGCAGTTATCTGGACCAGCTCTGTCTCAGAGACCAGCTCTGTCTCAGAGACCAGCTCTGTCTCAGGGATCAGATCTGTCTATGGGACCGGCTCTCCAGAATAACTGGGACTAGGACCGGCACCTTTCCAGGACGACGTCTGTAGTGGTCATTTAGAATCCAGGAGACCGTTGCGACCATTTCACTTCAAGAGAGAGAATGGGCCGAGCGCCGGGCCCACACTGGAAAGAACGAGTCGGCAGCCCACGAGTAACAAGTCACGTCGACCTCTACTGCAAGACTGGGCCTGGAAGACGAGCTCTCGGATTTGGGCCCATGCCGAGGACAAGGTCGAAACCTAAAGGCGGCGCCGACTATGCTGAGAGAGGATCCCGAAGATTTAGGGATTAGAGCTTATCTCTTTAGGCATAGATTTAGGCCGACTTAGACTTGTATAAATAGACAGAGGATACCTCCAAAAAGGGGATCCGCATTCTTACACAGAAACCACTTGTAATATTTGCAAACAGATTAATAACATACTCTCTTGAGATCTTCGCTAGGTGTTTCTCATCTCAGAGCTTTCAGACCTAGACCATTGACTATTTCAACTGTGCAGGTTTCCACCACCACAGTTTGGCGCTAGAAGGAGGGGAATTGAAAGCTTCTTACTCCAAAGAACCACCGCGAAGAGATCCAGAACACGATGACTGACGAACGACGTATCGCTGATCCGAAGGACACCGGGCCGAGAGATCTGGAAGAAGGCGAGATCCAGGCTGAAGGAGGTACCAACGAGAACCAGGCCGCTCGTGACGATCCGCCACCAGCAGGAACAGCTCGAGCCGATCTCCCTGGCGAGAAGTCGAAGGAAACCCTGAGAGCGAGCTCGCTTCTCCCTGAGTTGCTGCAGAAGATGAGCGCGACACTGGACGCATTGCTGGAGAGCGCCGACCGGCAAAACAGAGCCAACGACACAATTACCGACGAGCTCAGATCCATAGGAGCAGACGTCCGCGCACGACCCCTCGAGCCAAGTATGTTCAGAAAACCGGCAGCACGAATCGATCCAGTGGCGCTCAACTTCACCACACCGATAGGATCGTCGAGCCAACCTCGGCAACAGAATCCATCAACCGCTGCAAGCGATGAACGGTCCGCTCTTTTAGCCCAGGCACGACGAGAGAAAGCGAAAGTCGGCGACGAGCCGATAGACCTCGACAACGACGACGATGACCTGGCTAGAAGAGTCGTCCCTGAAACAATCTTCACTGAGACAGCGAGAGATCGGCAGGGAATGGCGAAAGCAAGGAATGATGATCCTCAACACATAGCTTCACAGCAATTCTCCACCGTCAGAGACGATGGCCCCATGAGGAGAGTCACACGCAACACCGAACTCCCTGAGGAAGAAGTGGCGCGGCGAACCGCTACGAGGCAAAAGCATGCCGACCCACCAAGGACGACCCAATGACGTTCCTCCGCTTTCAACGATGAGATCGGTCGTGGATATGCCAGACACGTTTCGGAAGAAGAAGAAAACGTTGAGTGGGTAAAACAGGCAGAGGATGCTGAAGCGAAACAAGCTGCGTTTGAAGCTCAGCATGAGCAGATGGCCGAATTTCGAGCTTCGTTAAGCAAGACTACTGCCGAGTTGAAGACTATTCGCTCGCAGATGCATCGTGCCACTAGCAAAGCACCAGAACTCGATCTGATATTGGAGCAAGCCCAGCACACCCCTTTCTCGGCACGCATCACCAAAGCTCGAGTATCGGACCCAGGCAAGATTAGGGTGCCAACCTACGATGGGACCGAAGACCCAGCTGACCACCTCAACGAATTCAGTGTGGCTATGACAAAATCGAATTTCAAAGAGGAAGAGATGGACGTCGGAAAGTGCTTGCTTTTCGTAGAAAACCTCAAAGGACCAGCTCTCAAATGGTTCAAAGGACTCGGAAGTAATTTCATCGATACGTTCAAACAGTTGACAGAGGCCTTCATCAAACACTACTCCATCTTCATTGAGACTCAAACGTCAGGCGCTGATTTGTGGTCTATGAACCAAGGACCAACCGAGTCCCTGAAAACTTTCATCGAACGTTTCAAGCTTGTACTATCACAAGTGAAGGGGATAGAGGACTCGGATGCACTCCGAGCACTGAAAAGAGCCATATGGCACGAATCTGACTTCTGGAAGGAGATGTCTCTCAACGAGCCTTCGACTATCCAGGATGCTCTGCATCGAGTGACGAACTTCGCCAAAAGCGAAGAAGAAGCGAAGAAACTCGCAAAAAAGTATGGGAAGTTAAAACAGAAGAACGACAGCGACCACCAGCCAAGCCAGGCGCGAAAAACCCATAGTGGAAATTTTGTCCAACACGAAGGAGCCCACAACTATCAGGTGGATTCTCCCAACTATGGGCACGGCCAAGGAGGATGTTTTCCTAACGCGTGGACCGATAATTCAACTTACGACGAGTCGTTATACTGCGACATTCATCACACTCACGGGCACTCGACAGTAAACTGCCAGTCTCTCGGCTCGGCGCTCGCCCAAAAACTATTGGACGGTGAACTCGGTGATAACTTCAACCTCAAAGAATTTGAATTAGAGGAAAACGACGTTGAAGTAGCGCCGATCAATAAGAACCGCCTAAACGCGGAAGACAAAACGACGATTCGGCACAAGGTAGACCAAGAAAGAAGTACTACCATTGAGCAACCTTACCGTCATTCGTCCACCACTCAATCACTTACCAAGAACTACGGGTGACTTGATCCCTGCAAAGGGTACGTAGGCAGCTCATTTTCAGATGGGTTCAGTTGTCCCCCATCCCAAAAAATGGGGGGGGGAGTGGGGTACGTATACTCGTATACTCCCACCTCTCTTTGTAGCAAACCTTTATGAGAATAAACACCTGCTACAAAAACTTGTCAAAACGACCATCTCTATCACATCCTTTACGGATAATTCAGGGTCTCACTTAAACGACCATCTCACCTTCCACCGCCGCTGCTGGCCACAGCGGTGACCGTTCACAAAAATTTCTGCAGATCTTTACAATAACATCCACCATTGGATAAGCGCGCTATATAAATAACAATGGTTCATTATAAGAGCAGGTGTGTTTAGAGAGAAGCACACTTGTAACCGAAGTGACCATTCAAAAAACCCAACAACATCGTTGGTCAAAACCAATGGTTCATTATAGGAGCAGGTGTGTTTAGAGAGAAGCACACTTGTAACCCAAATGACCATTCAAAAAACCCAACAACATCGTTGGTCGAAACCAGTGGTTCATTATAGGAGCAGGTGTGTTTAGAGAGAAACACACTTGTAAACCCAAATGACCATTCAAAAAACCCAACAACATCGTTGGTCAAAGCTAATGATCGTTATAGGAGTGGTCGCGCTCAAAGAGTGACACGGTCGTAAACCTAAACTATCATTCGAATAACCCAGCAAACCTTAACACTGGTCGCAACAACATAACATGCTCACTTCTGAAGTTGGGCGGTCAACGATGACCAAACTCCTATAACAAGGACGAGCACCAAAATACGGCAACGACGCCTTCAATCATGATGATTGTTCATATGGATTTTTAAACAAAGTCATTCGAACCAGACTAACTATGCATCCTAGAAACGGAGTCAACAAGGATACAATTCATCACTATTAGTGGTCTTTCTAAAGTCTAAGTCAAGAAGGTTGGACTTAACAGAAAACAAAAATAAATTAAAAGTTGCATTCATTGTCACTTTTTATAACACAAGCCATCTAGGCGTAAAATCAAAGTCAAGTCTAAAACATAGGCGCTAACAAGCGCGCAAAGCAACTAAGGGACAATCCCCTCATCAACGGCTCCCGCATGAGTAGTCGTGGTAGTCGGCCATGCTGCCTCCTCGCACCTGGTCTTCTCAAAGACTCGTCAGTTCTGCTTTCCTCAAAGACCTCGTCAATCTTTATCTTCTCAAAGGCTCGTCGGTCCTAATCTCCTCAAAGACGTCCTCGGTCCTAGTCGTGGTCACCTCTGCCCTAGTCATGGTCACCTCGGCCCCATTTTCGCCAGTAACAAAGAACTTCCCAACTTCGCTCACCAACAACAGTTCTGGTCTTGGCAGCTGCAGTAACGGTCGGCCCAGTAGCGGGCGCAGCTAAAACATGCGCAGTAGTGGGCGCAGATAGAGCAGGCGCAGTAGTGGGCGCAGCTAGAGCAAGCGTAGTAGTGGGCGCAGATAGAGCAAGCGCAATAGTGGGCGCAGCTAGAGCAGGCGTAGTAGTGGGCGCAGTTAGAGCAGGCGTAGTAGTGGGCGCAGTTAGAGCAGGCGCAGTAGTGGGCGCAGCTAGAGCAGGCGTACTAGTGGGCGCAGCCAGAGCAGGCGCAGTAGTGGGCGCAGCTGGAGCAGGCGTTGTAGTGGACGCGGCTAGAGCAGATGCAGTAGTGGTCGGCGCGGTAGAATGTGCAGTAGTGGGCGCCTCTAAAGCATGTGCAGAAGTCGGTGCTTTCTCTGGGAAATACGAGTATCGACGACTTGCTCATCAACGAGAGATGGACTCTATGCATTCGCTGCATCACTCACATCTGAGACCAGGACTCGAGTCACCTCTCTATCTTTACAAGGACGAAGCCAGGAGTTGGACTCTGCATCAGAACAGTTTACTTCGAAACTCGGTCCTAGACTTTCTAAACTAATAGTCCACAACTGCGAAATGGAGTCAAGAAATTTCTCAAATGACGACTCTGACAAATGACAAGGACAAGATCAACGGTTCAAACGAGGCGACGAAACTCCGTCACTAGAGACGCCAATCACGATGTATTGACATCGTTATGAACTCTGTAACGATGTCCCATCTTGGAATCTCCGTAAGTATCATAACAAGCTCGTCATAACAAAGGCTCAGCCTTGAGCTCTTACGAGGATGGTCCGACAGAGAACTCGGCGTTACGATAATAATTTCAGCTGTCGTTCTCGATGACAACTTTGCAACGAATTCGGAGGTGGTGTTGACGAGTTCCCCAACAAACACAGCGGTACTCAACTAGCAAATTCGAAGTCGACGATAGTGGGTCTGGTTTGGTAGCGGTGCTTTTCCGGGCATGCTTCTAGCCATCATCGACCGTGGAAGCTCGGCGGCCGCTGCGTGAAGGATCTGAACCAACGTGGTCACGAACGACGACTACAACCGAGAATAGATCTCGGTAAATTGAAGCGGCGAAGCTCACGGGGATCTCGATTCCGTTACCGGAAAGCAGAGCTCCCTCTCTCTCCACGACGACGGTGCTCAGCTCTCACCACGACGAGCTCTCTCTCTCTCCACGACGACGGCGCTCAGCTCTCACCACGACGAGCTCTCTCTCTCTCCACGACGACGGCGCTCAGGTCTCACCACGACGAGCTCTCTCTCCCCACGACGACGGCGCTCAAGTCTCACCACAACGAGATCTCTCTGACCAACCCTTCGGTTTGACGTAACGACGACGGCGGGGCCAAGTCTGGACAGATCCGGTGGCGAGCTCAACTCTCAGCTCGAGTCACGTCGACGGCGAGCTCCACTCCCAGCAACAAGCATCAAGCCGGGAATAATGGCGGACCTTCGAAGACGGCGGTGAGATCTCCGGTGAAGTCGACGAATGCGGTAATCTTGAAACCCGTCGGTCACAAAACCAAAAGAAACAGAGAAACGAGGAGCGGAGACAAGAAACAGAGAAGCCCGTCGGAAAAAATGGAGACAACGTCGATCTTGCGTCAGAAAAACCGTGGCCGGAACTCGAAGCCTTCGTCCTTCGGTGGGTCTTCCTCAGAACGATGACGAGCAGGGGCAGAGAACGAAGGCTCACCGGGAAAGGGGAGATGAACCGTCGCCGGAGGGAGAGACGGCTGTGTGTGATGACGGCGGCGTTACAAAAAAAAAAAACAGAAAAAAAAAATCTTTTTGTTTTCCCAAAACCCTAGATTTAAAACAGAAAATTGAGAGAGAAGAGAGGCTACATTTCTTTTGGTGGAGTGAAGTTATGGAGAAAAAAAAAGGGGAAAGAGTATTTATAGTGCTACTGTCAAAACCCTGGAGTGACACGTTTCAGTAGTCAGCGGGAACAATTTCGATTTCTGAAATGAGTCAAGCGTTTGATTTCTAGCGGAAATTAACAATTCTAATTTCTAAAGGAAATTTATATTTCCAATTTTCGGCGGGAATTAAATTTTTAGTTTCCGGAAAAACAGTATCTTTACTATGTCCGGAAGGCAACTAAACAGAGACATAACGTCCAACTCAGCATTAACGTGAACATGTGAGAGTTGGGCAAGATAAACAAGTTTTACGAGCTTTAACGAGAACAAGCTATACAAACTTTACAGGACCAGTTCCTCTAAACTTTATAACACCAATTCAGAAACACAAGTCTATTGAAAATCCTTATTGGGCTATGCGTTAAACATGAACACGAAAAACTCAGTAACGTCGACGGGTCCTCAGAACAAGTTTTCAGAATCTCGTCTCGTCAAACGCAGGTCGAACAGTACATTTTCTTGAGAACCTCACTACGACTCACCTCGGCATCATCATAACTGATACTACCGAGCTGGGGGGCTAACTGTTGGGGTCAGATCTCACTCCGGTAGAGATCGTCAAGAAAATGACTAAGTACCAGAGGTGGGCTACGCAGTTACATGGACCGGCTCTGTTTCCAGGACCAGTTCTCATGTCTTCTGGGACGAGCTCTCCAAACCGACTGGGACCAGGACTAGCTCTCCTGCTTTCTGGGACGAGCTCTCTAAAAATGACTAAGTACCAGAGGTAGGCGCGCAGTTATCTGGACCAGCTCTGTCTCAGAGACCAGCTCTGTCTCAGGGACCAGATCTGTCTATGGGACCGGCTCTCCAGAATAACTGGGACTAGGACCGGCACCTTTCCAGGACGACGTCTGTAGTGGTCATTTAGAATCCAGGAGACCGTTGCGACCATTTCACTTCAAGAGAGAGAATGGGCCGAGCGCCGGGCCCACACTGGAAAGAACGAGTCGGCAGCCCACGAGTAACAAGTCACGCCGACCTCTACTGCAAGACTGGGCCTGGAAGACGAGCTCTCGGATTTGGGCCCATGCCGAGGACAAGGTCGAAACCTAAAGGCGGCGCCGACTATGCTGAGAGAGGATCCCGAAGATTTAGGGATTAGAGCTTATCTCTTTAGGCATAGATTTAGGCCGACTTAGACGTGTATAAATAGACAGAGGATACCTCCAAAAAGGGGATCCGCATTCTTACACAGAAACCACTTGTAATATTTGCAAACAGATTAATAACATACTCTCTTGAGATCTTCGCTAGGTGTTTCTCATCTCAGAGCTTTCAGACCTAGACCATTGACTATTTCAACTGTGCAGGTTTCCACCACCACAGTCCACTATCACACTCATGTTTCTGTTAAGAAGAAACAGACTCCTGAGCAGACGTATCAACCATCTGATCACTTACTCCAGCATCGTGATGATCTTTCTTATCCTTGGACTCGTCTATAGCCTGAATGTCTTGATTTACATCCAGCACTTTGCAGTATGTCCTGGTAAACACAACATCATACCCTTTGTCACACACCTGATTGATTCTAGTAAGGTTTGCCTTCAGACCTTCTACACTGCATTCAGCTTCACTGTGGTTGATTTGGTCCGCCAGTTTTCCTTTTGGCCTCCTTACATCAGAAGTGTAAGCAACATTGGAGTGAAGTTCACTCTTCGCCACCCAAACCTTACCCTTATGTCTTCTGTCCGTGTACACATTGAACTGAAGGTCACTCTTCACCCCCAAACCTTATGCTTCTGTCTTCTGTCTGATTGCACAGGTTTGTAATGTAACAAATGCATGATTCTCTTTAAGAATCTGTAACATTGATCCTTCAAATGCCCTGGTTTACCACAGTAGTAACACCTTGGCAGACTCTTGTATTCAGGCTTGTATATCAACAACTGCTTGACCTTTTCCAGAAATTTGAAGCATTGATCCTTCATGTGTCCTTGTTTTCCACAGTAGTAACACATTGACACACTTTTAACAAGCTTAACCTCTCCACGTTGAAAACTCCTAGGAGATGCGTGATTCAACATCATGTGAGGTTTTTGTTTCTGTTGAACCCTAGGTGGCTGCTTTTTGGCACGAACTCCTGCTGCTAGCGATTCTTGTTGCACCAACTTTATCTCCTGTTTGACAAAAAGTCCTTGTGATCTTTTTCTCGGCGGAACCTCCTTTGGGAGTTATCTGAAAAACCCATCTCGTGGCAATTGTCTCTGGTGAACCATCTTTGGTTGTTGCTTAATCAACACACCTTGTGGTTTCTGCTGATTCACATCCAATTGTCGCCTAACCATTCCATCTTGTGATTGTTGCTTCTGGATAACCATCTTTGGTTGTGACGCTTTTACAAACACATGTTTGTTTGTTGAAGGTCCACCTTGATAACCAAGACCCCAATGCACTTTACCTGACTGTCCAACAGACAGAAACTTGTCCAGATCCTTAGTACCCTTACTCAGCATCTTGATGTTACGCATCTGTTCATTTAACCTACCACACAGACTTTCAGACTCAACCTTCTCATCATCCAGGAGCTCCTTGAGGTGATCGATCTCATTCTGCATTGTTGTATCCTTGACACGCAGCTTTTGACATTCCTCAGATCTTTCTTTCAGCAGAAGGTTTACTCGATCAACAACACCTTGAAGATCATCTGATCTGGCCTCCTTATCAAACTTCTCATACTCAGCACGCTGAAGTTTGATTGCCTCATTCAGCTGTGTGTTCTCACTGATCAGCTTCCTGTTTTCATTATGAATCTTAACTAGATGCTCGTTCAGCAACTTGTTATCCTCAAGCAATGTCAAGTTGCTCTCATCATCCTCAATGACACCAAAATACCCAGCACAACTATGTGCCACATATCGCTTCTCATCCTCTAAATCACAATCATACCAAGTCAGCAAGGACTTCTCCTTTCCTTTGGGGATTCCAACACAATCCGCCTTTGTGTGACCCACACCTTTGCATACTAAGCACTTTATTTGTTCACGCAACTTGATTGTGGGACAATTTCTGACACGATGCCTATAGCCTTGACATTCAGAACATTGTCCACCACCTTGCTTCAGACTCTTGTCAGTATCAGTTCTGATATGACTACTTCCACTTCTCTGTTGAGACACCACACCTCTGTGTTGACCTTGATCCAACCTTTTGAAGTGTTTCTTCACAATCAACTCAATCTGATTCTCAAGCTCATCTGATTTGTGTTCCTCCGTGTTGGACTTGAATGCAACATATTTAACCTTGATGTGTACCTTGGTATTGTATTCCAGTTCATATGCTTGCATCATACCAATCACTTGAGGAAACGTCATATCATCAGAGTTCATAGACACATCAATTGCTGATTTGTGTGACTAGAACTTGTCAGGCAGACTCCTGAGGAAGTTCTTCACCAGCTTCTTGTCCTTGTACTTCTTTCCCAATACAGAAGCTTCATTAGCGATTGCATTCAACCGACCACTGAAAGACTCAACTGACTCATGTTTCTCCATCGTCATTGTCTCAAACTTGGATGCCAACATATCCACCTGAGTCCTCCTCACACTGTCCGTTCCTTCATATTGTGTTACCAGTTTGTCCCATGCTTCTTTAGCAGTAACACAACTCTGAACTTGTTCAAACTGAGCTTTGGACAGCGATTTCCAGATCAATGACAGCGTTTTGGAGTTATACTTAGACTTTGATTTCTCATCAACAGTCCAATCTCTTTTAGACTTCACAACAATGACCACTGCATCATTTATTACTGTAGGTTTCGACCAACCTTCTTCCACCATAGTCCAAGCGTCTTCATCAATCCCCTGAATTAACGCTTGAACTTGCACCTTCCACCAACCAAAGTTCGCAGGCTCCAGAATTGCATACACGTGTTGTGGGTTCTCCATACTCATCTCAGGATCACACCTGTTCGAAGACGCAAACGATCTTTACCAGATGTCCGCTCTGATACCAATTGAAAGTGTAGAGAACGTGACACAACATAGGAATCTGTTCGGAAGGCGCCGAGCCAACGTTTTTACTATTATTCTTTATAAGTAATCTTTACAATGATGTACCTATATGGATCTATACACGTTCAATCCTAAACTGTATCTATATCCACAAATCAATAGTCTAAGCTACCCTATACGATCTCACAACAACCTGTTGAATCTAAGGGCATGAACACTCACCTCTAAAGCTTCCTTTTCGCTAAAGCTTTCTAGGTTACAATCTCTCAATTTCAGCTCTAAGTGTAACCTCTCAAAGGCACGACCCTTAGGCCTATATATACTAATATTTAGAAACCTCTAACTCTAGATTTACTAAATATTCTCTCAATATTCAATACGGAAAACTTCCTAGATTCTCTCCACCTTGAAGTTATCTTTTCCATATTGTTATACACCAAGATCTTCATATCTCCCGTGTATATCTCTTCTTGTCCAGCTCAGCACGCCTTGAATCAATAGCTTGCTCGCTACTCCAAGCTCTCTGCTGACTGGTCTGTTTGCTGTTGTCCGAGCAGCTCTCTGTTGATGCACAGACTCCTGTTCCGCACAGACGTCTGCATCTTCATGCATGCTTGTGCTCAGCGACTGCTATTGCATGTTTATTCTCTCTGCTTCTCGGTATCGGTTCAGCTCAATTGTTAGCTCATTTATCCGTCTAACATATTGATGATTCAAGGCTGCAATAACAAACCACTATTTTTTTTAAAAGGCGGTGCAATCTTACATATAAATGTTACTATTCCATGAGAAACATCCAAAGTATTACTATATGTGTGTGGTCTCGTAAACCCTAAAATGCTTACATACCTTGATGAAGATTCATTTGTTCCTCCATTCCATCAGGACGAATCTTTAGTTGTCTGAAGTCGATGTCTAACACAGTATGATCTTGTTGCATGCAACAACAATACAAACTCCTTACATGAACCGTTTAATTAGACATAAAAGAAAATAGATGGTTGCTAATGCGATATGTCTCACCTGCAAATTATTGTAATTAGTTTATAGTGTAGTATAATTGGTCTTAAGATTGTTTACTAGGCCTTCCAGCTCGGCTATGTACCGCGTCTTCTTTTCCTGTGAACGTGCCGCTGACTCTGGTTTTTTAATTTTCTACATAGGTAAATGACACATGAAGAAGAAAAGAAAAAAAAAGACATTGAGTACTTCAGTCATGTAATCTCGCTTTAATTACCTATTTTGGCCTTGATCTTACTAATTTCAGTTGCAGAAAAGACGACGCCGGAATCACCAAAGGAAAAAAAACGAGGAGAAGGAGGTGGCTCCATCCGGTACTTGAATTCCCATAGGCACTCTTAACCAATTGACTACTTGATGAACTTGAAGGGCCATTGATGTTTTTCTCCATTTCATTTACAGTATTCTCATTAGTGTAAAACTGGTCAGAAATGCCTCCCTCTTGGCTCATTTCGCCAACTACGGAGGTCCCTAATGGCATCAGAGATCCCGAATCATATGTCGTTAAAGAAATATTATCATTGTTGCACAGTTTCTGAGCCTTTCGCTGTGGCAAAGTATGGTCCGGAAGAAAAGACTCATAACCAGGCAATGTTGTTGGTTGGAACAACACCGACGAAGAAGGGTTCATAGGAGGCAGAGTAGGAGCCATTCCAGCCTGAAGCAATGACGATGATGATGGGTTAATCGACGGTAAGGAGGGCAAGATAGACGGTGGTTGAGGCATAGGTCTAGGGTTGCTTGGTCCGGGGAAATGCGGCCCGAGTTGTTGGACCGGGGTTAATGGGTGGGCGTGAGCGAGAGGGCGTTGTCACGACGGTTCTCCAGATGCCGACTTCATTCGTTGATTGGTTGGAACTTATTTTTTGACAATGACGTTGGCCAATATTCCGGTGGTTTTTCTGGACAATTTAGTTGTCGGAATGACCAGAGATTAGAGTCGTTGGATTCATTGTAATGAGCACTATGAGATAGTGTATTCATTTGTCAAAGACGATGTTCGTTTGAATGAGAAATGTTGGTCCAAAGTCGATGACTTGGAAAGCTTCTAAAGCTTGAGTATTTGGCTAAGTATGAAAACTAGCAAATATACCACATTGGATACATGAGGTGAAAGTCCTCTTGTATGTTTATGGAGAAGTCATAACAAAAGTTATGGTGTATTAGAGAGAAGAAATCCCAATCACGCGCGTATGCGGTGTACCGACTCAAACCGTACCGGATTTGAAATCAGATTTAGAATTGGAAACAAGTTATGGATATGAATTTTAATTTGGTAATTGGGTTATAGATTTAATAATCTATTTATGTTGGACCAAATTACAATTAGAATCATGATTAATGTGTAATTAAAATAATTACAAAATATCTATTTCATTGACTACCAAATAACGTACAATTGACTTTGTAGTTATGGTATGGGAATGACATTGATGAGAAATCAATGATAATACGTTTGGGTATTGATGACTTGAAGACCAAGCTAACTAAGCGTAGGTCTCTCACTTTTCTATAAAGGAGAAAAAGACATTCATTCGACAAAGAGATATTGAGAAGATGAAACAAAGTTCTAAAGACAATTCTCCCATGATGATCTCTTATTTTTTTTTGTTTTTTTTGTGTCTGAGAGTACACACAAAATTTTGGTTCGATAGGTTCTGTTCTTCGGTGATGGAAGACAGAAACAATGCAGTTGTATCTTGGAAATCTTATCGCTATGAAACCGTCACACTACGGGGCGTTTAAAGATTTAAGGAAAGAGATTCGTCTCGCCTCTGCCATTCCTTTTCATGTTTGTAATTTGGTATTGTAATTTTGAATTTGTTCTTAAATTTATCTTATTATATATCAGTTGCCCAATTGTAGAAATTCGGGTCCTACATAAGATTCACGTTTCGTTTCATCGTTTGTATCTGCATCATATCGAATTTATATATATTTACTCTTTATCACTCCTTTTTCTTTCAAAACAAAATAAAACAATAGATAAATTATTGGAGATAACTTGGATAACAATACAATACAATATTTCTAGATTTAATCACAAAATGGTAGAAATGTTACAAACAACACATTAAACCCCTAGTAACCTCCTATGAATTGAATCATATATAGAAAAAAAATCACTGCTTTTCAAACACGAATAAAAAAAAAGTTTCAGACAAGAAAAACAACAGAAAAAGACTGAAACTTGAACTGAAGCGGAAATGCAATGAGAAACACCTAAAATTGTTTGAAATGGGTTTGCTTTCGTCACCTGTTTGTGTATATATATATATATATTTTTATTTTTTTATGAATCCTTGGATTTATGATTAGTGATGATTTCTTTTCTTCTAACACACACATCTATTTATACCCAAATACTTCCATCTTATTTTTATCAACTACATAATTTTAGTCAAAAAAATAAAAATGGATCCTTTGTTTTTTCGGTAACATATTGAAGATTTATAATTTTGAACTCATTATATTTTATTCAAACTTTTTATTGTTCAACATTCAGTTGTTTTGGCACGTTATTAATTGTTCAAAAATCTGTTATTTTGGTACATTATTTATTTTAAATGATTGAATTAAAAATTCTAAGCTTAGTCAATTTTAATTTGTGGCAAGTTATTTATCTACTATATGAAAGCTAAATGGCACTTTCCATATGAGTGTCACATCAGCGTAAATTTTTTACCACAACTTGCCACGTCGATAATGTTAATATGAAAGAAAATTACAAAATCTCGTAGGCCTCATCATATGAGTGACATGTTTTAATATTTTTTTTGTATAGTTATACAACAAATTAACCCTTATTAATATTGACCTTTTTTTTATTCTCAACCAGACCTAAACTATATTTTCATATGATTTTCTTGAGAAAGCGACAGTAAAATTCTCTTTCCATTTCAAGAAAAAAAAATCTCTGCGAAAAAAAAAATCAAAAGACACAAAACCATGGCACTTCTCCAATGCTAGTAGAGTTTATGCTTTTGCACTAATAATTTGCTAATTATACTATATTCTATGTTGTTTCACCTGATTGACTCTTATTTTTAAATGTAGAAGTATTTTAGATTTAGAAACAATAAAAAATAATTAACATATCTTATACTTTAAAACAGAGGGTGTATATACAAAACTTTTGAAAATGAAATTTCATCTCAAGTGGGGATATTTGTGTGCATCTGAACATTTCAAAGTATAATATAAATTTCTCTTGTGATCTATGAAAAAAATTGGGAACAGACAACAATGCCGGCATTAAGTCAAAGTGGTCAGGTGAGAGAGTTGTTGAGGTGAATGTGTAATATGTATTTAAAAATGTATTGTATAACTTTTAAGCATCCTATGTTTTAGGGTTTATGCTTCTTTTTTTGTGTCTAATTTTGAAGTGATTATTGAGATCCATATTCTCGTTATTAGTTAAAGGGTTTTTCTATGTAGTGATGTACTGCGTTTTTCACCATTTTCTACTGCTTAATTTGATTCTTTATCGAGTCAGAGTGTGTTTTAAAGCTTTTACAGCATGTTTATCGATGAACCCTCGTTATGTATCTTCAATATATTAATTTAATTCTTTTCATTTAATTTATTTGTTTATAAAAATATTATGCTAATAAAAAAAATCTGAGCCACTCAACTAATGACAAGTTGTTGAACTTGTTGAGAGACGTTTCTACCTCTTGAAACGTTTCTTCTTCTTTCTTCTTCTCTTGTTTTTTAATTTTTTTATATATTTGTTTTTGCAAGAACCAATGTGAGGAATCAGCGATAAACATGCTCTTAGGCCTTTATTTAATCATTGCAGGTTTGATGATGTTTTTGGTGGAAAATAAGTTATTAAGAGTGCAATGAGATGCTTGGTAGAGGTGGCTGAAGTTTGTAATTTATTGAATGGCTTCTCATGGTAGGATCAAGCTTAAAGTTGGATACAAGATGGCTAATTGAATTAGCCTTCATTTGGCAGGATTTGAAGTCGAATGGATAAGTATAGCAGAAGTTATACTAATTAGGTGATTACAGTTTCTTCATGGAAGTAGCAAAACATATATCTCACTTTGGAGGATGATCTAATGAATTTATATAAACTGTGAGTCTATAAATTCCAATTTCGCTTAATATCTACTGAAATAACCCAAAATAGGCTAGAAATTAATTTGTTGCGGATTTTTAACAGTTGTGTGTTGTAAAATAATTAATATTTTAACAAATAGGTATTACCAGGCCTGGGTATTACTACTATATGTGTGAGGTCATAAGCAAAGATCATGAAATCTCGTAAACCCAAAACTGCTAGAGTATCGATAAAAATGAAGATGACATACCTTGATGAAGATGCACCTGTTGCACCGTTCCTTGATGATGAATCCTCAGTTCTCTGAGCTGGTAGTCCATCCCGGCATGAGCGTTCTGCATGTAACAACAATACATGAACCGTTTAGACGTATATATATAGATGGTTGCTAATGCGATATGTCTCACCTGCAAGTGATTGTAATTAGTATGTAGTATATCATTCTCGGTCTTACGGGCCACAACTTGGGATTCCAACTCTCTGTTTGGCAATTTTCTGCATAGATAAAATGTCCCATGAAGAAGAAGAAGGGAAATAAAAAACGAGTAGTAATTTAGTAATGCTTTACCTTTTATCAGCCTTAAGATAAGATGCAGCCAATTCTGTTATGACCGAAAAGGTAGGGGAAAGCAAAGCTGGAGAAAGAGGTGGCTCCACTCGTCTTCTCCTCCCCCCGACGGTTCTCCGGGCATTATCGCCGCCGTCTTCATTCGGGGATTGGGTGGAGCTCGAGTTATTACCAATGATTAAAGGAGTAAGGTTTACCAGTGAATGGAATCTTTGTCTCTGCATCATATTGGTAACGAAATCAAAATCGGTAGATAAATGATATTAATGTTACAACAACATGCACATTAAAACCCTAGTAAGCTCCTATGATTTGAATCATATAAAAATAAAATCACATCGTGAATAAAAAATATGAGTTGAGTATCAAAACATTTCAGACAAAAGAAACAAAAGAAACACCTGAAATCGTCTCAAATGGTTTGCTTTGGTCACCTGTTTGGATTTACTGATGATTTCTTTTTCTTCTACCACACACATCTATTTATACCCAAATACTTGAATCTGATTTTTATCAACTACATAATTTTAGTCAAAACAATTGAAAATGAATCCTTTGTTTTTTGGTAATATATTGAAGATTAAAAATTTGAAGTCATTATATTTTATTCAAACTTTTGGCTGGTCAAGATTCAGTTAATTTGGCGTGTTATTAATTATTCAAGAATCAGTTATTTGGTAGGTTGTTTATTTTAAATGATTGAATTAAAAGTTATAAACTCAGTCAATTTTAATTTTTGGCAAGTTATTTATTACTTAATAATTTTAGGTTTTTTGGTGCATTATGTATTTTATATGATTGATTAAAAAATATAAATATAAAGTCTATAACGAATAACTTATCCATCAAATTATTTAGACCATTGCAGAATCACGCCCAAACACATTTTAAATAGACATTCTATTCAAGTGGCATTAAGAGATTCACCAAATTAAATGAGATTATTTGTTCCCAATAATATTATTTTTCAAAAATATTATTGTTTGTTGTCCAATCTTAATTTGTTTTTCTTCAATATTTTAATATGTTTTTTAATCGATGTCGTCGTCGCTTGATGAACCTTAGTTGTTATTTGCTACTGAAGCATAACCATGAAGGATCACTTGCATCTGATTGTGACATCTTTTGTTGGACAAATTGGCCTGAAAAATTGCCAGTACCACTTGGTGAGAAGTTAGAGTAACCATTGGAGCTATTGGGATCCTCTATAAAGAATGAGATCTGTGGATATATTAGGGGTTTATTTGTAGAAATTAAACACTAAAATTTTGCTAATTATACTATCTTCTATGGTGTTTCACCTTACTGACTTTTATTTTTAAATGTAAAAAATATCATATATTTTAAAACAAACAAAAATAACAAAATTATCTTATACTTTAAAATAGAGTGTGTATATAACCTTTGAAAATGAAATTTCATCTCAAGTGGGGATATTTGTGTCTGTCTAAACATTTCAAAGTACAATATAAATTTCTCTTATGATCTATGAAAAAAATTGGGAATGGATAACAACGCCTGGATTCAGTGAAAAGTGGTCGAGTGAAAGAATTATTGAGGACTTGAGGTGGATTTGTAATGTGTATTTAAAGATGTATGGTATAACTTTTAAGCGTCTTATGTTTTAGGGTTTATGTTTTTTTGTCTAATTTTGAAGTGATTATTGAGATCCATATTCTCGTTATTCGTAGTTAAAGGGTTTTATTTTAAAGTTATAATATTGTTTCTTAATAAGAATAAATGGAATTTGGAAAAACAATAAAGGTAAAACAGAATTTTCAAAATAGAAAATGTGTAAAATTTATGAGACCTATAGTTTTTGGTGGTTTTGATTCGCTCTATCGCATTGAAGTCTCTGACGACGGTGCAGAATATGGAAATGTTGCTGATAAAACAAAAATTGTCATCGGTAACGAACAAGAAAGGGGTCGTAAACTAGATTCATATTTGGGAAAAATACAAAACTAACTTTTTATTTTGAATGGTATAATATTGTTTCTTAATAAGAATAAATCGAATTTAGAAAAAAGTAGAAACACAATTTTGAAAATAGAAAAATGTGTAAAATTTATGAGACTTAATAGCTTAGTTATTAAAAAAAAAATGTGAAGACTTTGATCCAATGGTCATCGATGAGTGAAAGGGAGTAAAAAGAGAGTTTCGATGATGTGAGAAGTCGTGGCAATGAGGTTTGTTTTTGTTTTCAGTTGCTTTGATTAGCTATGTCTCATTGAAAAATTGGTCGATAATGACTAATTAGTTATCAGTAACCATTATTAGAAATCAAAATTAGAAGGTAAAGAAGATGAAAAATTGTTGCTCAAAAAACAACAAATATTATTGGCAATGAACAAAAGAAAGGGGGCCGTAACCTAGATTTAGGATAAAAAAACAAGCTTTTTATTTTTCATGTTATAATATTGTTTCTTAATAAGAATAAATAGAATTTGTAAAAACAATAAAGGTAAAAAGGAATTTTCAAAATAGAAAATGTGTAAAATTTATGAGACTTATAGTTTCGGTGGTTTTAATTCGCTCTATCGCATTGAAGAGTTGCCCGATGATGGTTCATTGGTTATCATTAACCGTTACCGGAAATCAAAACAATAATCAAAGTCTCCGGCGACGGTGCTGAATATGGAAATGTTGCTGATAAAACAAAAATTGTAATTGGTAACGAATAAAAAAGAGGTCGTAACCTAGATCCAGATTTGAAAAAAAAAGCAAAACTAACTTTTTATTTTAAACGTTATAATATTTTTTTTAATAAGAATAAATCGGATTTAGAAAAAAAAAGTAGAAACAAAATTTTGAAAATAGAAAATGTGTAAAATTTATGAGACTTAATAGTTTAATTATTAAAAAACAATTCGAAAACTTTGATCCAATGGTCGTGGATGAGTAAAAAGAGAGTTTCAATTATGTGAGAAGACGTGGCAATGAGGTTTGTTTTTGTTTTCAGTATTTTGATTAGCTATGTCTTATTGAAGAGTTGCTCGATGATGACTAATTAGTTATCAGTAACCATTACTAGAAATCAAAATAAGAAGATAAAGAAGACGGGAAATTGTTGCTCGAAAAACAAAAATTATTATTGACAATGAACAAAAAAAAGGGGGCGTAACCTAGATCTAGATTTAGGATAAAAAAACAAGCTTTTTATCTTAAATATTATAATATTGTTTCTGAATAAGAATAAATTGAATTTGAAAAAAAAACAATTAAGGGTAAAACAGAATTTTCATATTGAAAATGTGTTATATTTACGAGATTTAATAGTATAAATATTAAAAAGAAATATCAAAGATTTCAATGATGCGAGAAGTGTGGCAATGAGATTTGTTGTTTTTGGTGGTTTTGATTAGCTTTGTCGCACTGAAGAGTTGATCGATGATGACTGCTTGGTTATCACTGACCATTACCGAAAATGCAAAACAAGAATCAAAATTAACCAACAATGGTAAAAAGACGGAAAATATTGATGACAAAACAAAAATTGTTATTGTCATTGAACAAGAAACGGATCGTAACCTACATCTAGATTTAGAAAGGAAAAAAAACCTAAAACTATTTTTTTCAAAATATTATAATATTGTTTTTTTTAAACTGCATTTTTATTATTATTCTATTACAAACTATGAGAATTATCACATCGATGATTCTACAACGTACATGTCTTCTGTCTTGATCCACTCCAGACGATTTTACCTTGCTCCACGCTAAAGATCTCATGCAAGCTTGTCTTCATTAACCTGCAATATAATAAATGAATCGCATCTTCTAGGATTTGAACCACATATCTCCTTGTGTATCTTCTATATATTAAAGGAGAAGCATTTTGAGATGATGTGTCAAACTCTCCTTTTTTCTTAGCTTTTTGATTTAATTAATTACACTGTTATTAATTACTATACTCATATCCAAACATTTTATATTCTTTAATCATCTACTATTGTATTTGCCAAACACTATTTCAGTTGCTATACTTATTTTAACAACATTTAATTCAATTCCCAACACATTACTCACTCTAATAAATACTAAATTGCTTGGCATAGTTAACTACATTTATTTAATTATATGTGATGTAGACTATACTTTTAAAACATTACCAATTAAAAGCCTAAAAATGAATACATCATTATCTATTATCTTGTGTTTTTGAAAAAAAAAATAATATATATATTTATATAGATATATATGTATATATCTACGGCAGCAAAATTAAGTAAATATTACACAAATATCATAATTTATAAAACTATTACTACGTTCTATTTGACTAAATTGAAGTCATAAGTTTTTGGGAATGAAAATAAAATCAAATAGGATAACCAAATAATTCAGACAAAAAAATTATATAACATTATTGACAAGTTCAAATTTTACGTAAGTATAAACATATGAAATTTTTAAAAGATATTAGTATAGATAATTCATATATAGAGATATTTGTTTAGTTATGATTAATCAAATAAGTATAAACATATGAAATTTTAAAAATATATTAGTATAGATAATTCATACTAAGAGATAATATCCATTAGTTATCAGTGAGATTTTAAAAACTAAATGATACCAAATTTTTTAACATTTCTACATCAAATGAAATAATTATTTTACTACATTTACTTTAATGGCTACAACTAAACCCGTGCAAAAGCATGGGAACTAACCTAGTAAACTATAAAGACCTTGATATGTCACCGCAGAAAGAGAGCTTCCACATAATATTGTTTCTTAATAAAACATAAATTAAATTTAAAATAGAATTAAGGATAAAACAGAATTTTCAAAAGAGAAAATGTGTAAATGTTTTAAGACTTAAAAAAAATTGGTTAATAGTTCAAATATTAAAGAAGAAGTTATTATTAGTTCATATGTTTTTAAAGAACCCCTATAATATGTACATTTGTTAGAAAATGTTATATAGCTGAGATATTGTTCAGGGGGTTTCCATCTTTTAAACACAACTTAATAAATTATTTTTTACTTACTTGAATAAATTTATATTTTTCTCATTTTCAAGACAAGTCGATTTTTATTTTTTCCAAATAAATTCTTTATAGTTATTTTAATAAACAAGGTCACACTTATTTTTTAAAGCTTTTTGCAAAGCTTCACCATTACGGATCAGTATCTTATCTGTCTACTATAAACTGAGTATAAGAACATTTGTTTAGAAACACACTTATAACTCGACATGACCCAACACATATAATTATTATTATTTTTATTTATTTTGTCACGAACCCAATACATAAAATTATCAAAAGAGATTAAAACTTAAACAAGCTTAAAACTTCCAATCTCCAAAGCCACCACCACTCCTCAACTTCCTTATATCTGTTCATCGAAATGCTGATGTGCTTGGCTGATGTTGAGTTGATTATGCATGCTTGTGCTCAGCGACTGCTTCTTGGTATCGGTTCAGATCAGCTGTTAGCTCATTTATTTTTCTAACATATTGATGATTCAAGGCTGCAATAACAGACCACTAATTTTTTTTAAAAGGCGGTGCAATCTTACATATAAATGTTACTATTCCATGAAAAACATCCAAAGTATTACTATATGTGTGTGGTCTCGTAAACCCTAAACTGCTTGCATACCTTGATAAAGATTCATTTATTCCTCCATTCCATCATGAAGAATCGTCAGTTGTCTGAAGTCGCTGTCCAACACAGTATAATCTTGCTGCATGCAACAACAATACAAACTCCTTACATGAACCGTTTCATTAGATATAAAAGAAATTAGATGGTTGCTAATGCGATATGTCTCACCTGCAGATTATTGTACTTAGTTTCTAGTAAAGAAAACAAAAACTAAACTCAAAGAACTTTAAATAACAACTTTTCTTTATTGATTTAGAAACTCTCTCTAAACTAAATCTCTTTCTTGAGTCTTATGGAACATCTCTCCATAGGCTCCTTTATATAGAATTTAGCAACTCCTAATTCTATGTGGATTACAACACAAAAACTTATCATTCTAATCCTTATCTAGAACTTATTTTTGTATATCTCTTTAAACAACTTTCTAAAGAGATAATTCCTTTTCCAAGTAACTTCTAACTCAAGCTTTGGAATTTCCAACATCTAGTGTAGTATAATTGGTCTTAAGAGTGTTTACTTGGCCTTGACTCACGGTTTTTTAATTTTCTACATAGGTAAATGACTCATGAAGAAGAAAGGAAAAAAGACATTGAGTACTTCAGTCATGTAATCTTGCTTTAATTACCTCTTTTCGATCTTATTAATTTCAGCTGCACTAAAGACGACGCCGGAATCACCAGAGGAAAACAAACGAGGAGAAGGAGGTGGCTCCATACCGGTACTAGAATTCCCATACGCCGGAAAACTACCCATTGAAGCACTCCGAATCAGTTGACTCCCTGAACTTGAAGCACTGATGATATTCTCCAGCTCATTTCCAATATTCTCATTGTTGTAAAACTGGTCTACAAGGCCTCCCTCTTGGCTCTTTTCGCCAACTACTGAGGTCCCTAATGGCATCAGATATCCCGAATCAGACGTTCTAAAAGATATATCATCATTGTTGGACCGTTTCTGAGCCTTTCGCTGTGGCAAAGTATGGTCCGGAAGAAATGACTCATAACCAAGCAATGATCCTGGTTGGAACAACACCGACGAAGGGTTCACCGGAGTCAGAGAAGGAGTCATTCGACCCTGAAGCAATGATGGTGATGATGGGTTAACCGACGGCAAGGAGGGCAAGACAGACGGTGGTTGAGGCATAGGTCTAGGGATGCTTGGTCCGGGGAACTGCGGCCCGAGTTGTTGGACCGTTGAGGTATTTTTGTTGGGATGAATGGGTGGGCGTGAGCGAGAGGGCGTCGGGACAGTTCTCCAGATGCCGAATTCATTCGATGATTGGATGGAGTCCGAGTTATTATCAGTGGTTAAATTAGGAAGATCCTTGTTATGGTTCATTGTTGGACAAGTGTTTCAAATGGATCGTACTTTGTCTCTACATCATATTGGAGTTATTAATTAGGGTAACGAAATCAAAAGTCAATAGATAGAATGGTACAAATGTTATAACAACATATTAAAACTCTAGTAAGTTTCTACGTACGATTTGATTCATATAAAAGAAAAATCACTGCTCTAAGAAAAACAAATGGAAAAGACTGAAACATTGAGAAACAAGTGAAGATGAAAAGCAATGAGAAACACCTTAAATGGGTTTGCTTTCGTCACCTGCACGACCGTTTGTAGATTATATATATATATATATATTTGATATTAAAGATGATTTCTTGATTTCTTTTTGTTTTCAATAAAAGATGATTTCTTTTTCTCCTGAGATAGCATCTATTTATACCCAAATACTTCAATCTTACTTTTTATCAACAACATAAATGAATCCTTTGTTCTTTGGTAATATATTGAAAATTTATAAATTGGAAGTTATTATATTTTGTCAATTCAAACTTGAAAGTTTTGCCGGGTCATTAACTGTTCAATAATCCGTTATTTTGGCGGGTTAGTAACGGTAAATAACGGTAAAAAAGTTATTATATTTTGTTTTTCAGTCAAATTTTTACTTTTAGCAAGTTATTTACTATTTAACAATTTATTCTTATGACTTATTTATTTTCAATGATTGATTAAAAATTATAAATCGACTCAGTCAAATTTTATTTTTGGCAAATTATTTATCAATTAATAATTAGTTACTTTTTCTCATTATTTATTTTAAATGATTAATTAAGAAATAATAAATCTACAGTCATTCTATTTTCCTAATCAATCAAATTTAACTTTTGGTTTATTATTCTAATAAATGATTTTGATGCTATTTTTTCTTTTGTTGTATAGTACTAATTTCCCTTTTCTCATATAATTTTTTCGAGAAAGTAAAATTTTCTTTCCATTTTCTCGAGAAAATCAAAATGTGGAGAAGATCAGCATCGTTTATCCTCGACGAGCGACGAAATTCGAATTCACCTCCAATGACAGACACTACACAACCTCCTTTCCTAAACTTGGATTCAATCTCCGCTTACTATCAAACTCGCGTGGCGCATCATTAGGGTGTCATTTCAAGCGACTGGTTAGCTCAAGCTAAAGCCGCAGTCTCCGGCGAGAATAATCAGTCAGATTCAACCGTATCTGAGATCGGAATTGAAAAATTGTTAAACTTGATTGATGAGTTTAACAATTGGAGAAAACAACTTTAGCTGCTGTGATTCGTGCTAGTGAAGCGAGTACCATGGTGGTGATGATGAATTCTGCAATGTTGATTTAGTTGATTTCTTGAGTTTGATTTTTGTTCTTTTTTTGTTGATAGGCATGGGATAAAACATCGATTTCTTTGACTGTTGTAGTCCACCAAAAATTAACAAGATGACAGCAAAAATTATAATTCTAAAGTCGAGAAAGAATTCGTGACCCAAAAAAAAGTTCGAGAAAGAATCACTTATCCATCAAGTTATCCATACTACTGTCGATTTATGCCTAAACATGTTTAAGCTTGTCAAACAGACATTCTATTCAAATGGCATTAATAGATTCACCAAGCTAAATGAGATTGTTTTGTCTCCAGTAATACTATTTTTAAAATTATTACTGTTTGTTGTCCCATCTTAAAATGTTTTCCTTCAATATTTTATTTAATATACTTTTTTATCGAAGTCGTCGTGGCTTGATGAACCTGAAGAAAAACCATGGAGGACCGCTTCCATATATGATTGTGCCATCTTTTGTCCGAGAAATTGGTCAGAAAAATGGCCAAAAACGCTTCGTGAAAAGTAGGAGTAACCATTGCAGCGATTGAGATCCTCTATGCAAAACGAGATCTATGGTTAACGGAATAATTACACTATATCACACTTTTTTCCCAAGTTCTTACACTTTAGTACACTTTCAATATTAGACTCACTTTCTCCTACTTTTTATGGGATAAAAGTCCAAACTACCCTTAACAAATTTCAAACAATAATTCATTCTCTTTTTTCTCTCTCCAATCTCCTCTCCCCATCTCTTTTTCTTCTCTTCTTTTTGCGTTGTCTATTATCATCTCTCTTCTCACTCCTCTCTCTTCTCATCTCATGTAAATACCTCATATCTATCTAATATATACACCAATCTTTTTCACTGTTCTTTTATTTCGTTTTAAATTCTTCAATTTTTGGATTTGGGGTTTTATTTTGGAGCGGGTAAAATTGGATTTTAAGAAACGTTTTTTTGGGTTATTGATGTGGTTATTTGAGATAATAGAATTATGGTGGAGCTTTTTGACTCGGAGCTGAAACCTAACCTTTCACCCATAAAAGGCAGACCATCCGGCGACCCCTTTAGGATCCATGCCCCCCCCGCGAGGCACGCCCATCCACGAACACTCTCTGTTGGCCCTGACATTATTCCTTGAAGGCACATCCCAAACACGTATGTAAGTAATACATACAGTACGACAAGTCAATTCCTCGCGCAAATTTTTTGGTTCTGCCTTGCTTTGGAATATCTTTGCCGTTCTGATAGTCTACCTACCCGAGGGGTCGTTTGGTATGTATCCTTCGAGAAATAATATCAGGGCCAAAAGAGAATGCACAAACTCTTCAAAATCGCAACCTACGGCAACATGGGTGTTGATGCGGGGGTGGGGTTCGACGGATCCTAACCTTTCACCCATAAAAGGCAGACCATCCGGCGACCCCTTTAGGATCCATGCCCCCCCCGCGAGGCACGCCCATCCACGAACACTCTCCGTTGGCCCTGGCATTATTCCTTGAAGGCACATCCCAAACACGTATGTAAGTAGTACATACAGTACGACAAGTCAATTCCTCGCGCAAATTTTTTGGTTCTGCCTTGCTTTGGAATATCTTTGCCGTTCTGATAGTCTACCTAACCGAGGGGTCGTTTGGTATGTATCCTTCGAGAAATAATATCAGGGCCAAAAGAGAATGCACAAACTCTTCAAAATCGCAACCTACGGCAACATGGGTGTTGATGCGGGGGTGGGGTTCGACGGATCCTAACCTTTCACCCATAAAAGGCAGACCATCCGGCGACCCCTTTAGGATCCATGCCCCCCCGCGAGGCACGCCCATCCACGAACACTCTCCGTTGGCCCTGGCATTATTCCTTGAAGGCACATCCCAAACACGTATGTAAGTAGTACATACAGTCCGACAAGTCAATTCCTCGCGCAAAATTTTTGGTTTCTGCCTTGCTTTGGAATATCTTTGCCGTTCTGATAGTCTACATACCCGAGGGGTCGTTTGGAATGTATCCTTCGAGAAATAATATCAGGGCCAAAAGAGAATGCACAAACTCTTCAAAATCGCAACCTACGGCAACATGGGTGTTGATGCGGGGGTGGGGTTCGACGGATCCTAACCTTTCACCCATAAAAGGCAGACCATCCGGCGACCCCTTTAGGATCCATGCCCCCCCCCGCGAGGCACGCCCATCCACGAACACTCTCCGTTGGCCCTGGCATTATTCCTTGAAGGCACATCCCAAACACGTATGTAAGTAGTACATACAGTACGACAAGTCAATTCCTCGCGCAAATTTTTTGGTTCTGCCTTGCTTTGGAATATCTTTGCCGTTTTGATAGTCTACCTACCCGAGGGGTCGTTTGGTATGTATCCTTCAAGAAATAATATCAGGGCCAAAAGAGAATGCACAAACTCTTCAAAATCGCAACCTACGGCAACATGGGTGTTGATGCGGGGGTGGGGTTCGACGGATCCTAACCTTTCACCCATAAAAGGCAGACCATCCGACGACCCCTTTAGGATCCATGCCCCCCCCGCGAGGCACGCCCATCCACGAACACTCTCCGTTGGCCCTGGCATTATTCCTTGAAGGCACATCCCAAACACGTATGTAAGTAGTACATACAGTCCGACAAGTCAATTCCTCGCGCAAATTTTTTGGTTTCTGCCTTGCTTTGGAATATCTTTGCCGTTCTGATAGTCTACATACCCGAGGGGTCGTTTGGAATGTATCCTTCGAGAAATAATATTAGGGCCAAAAGAGAATGCACAAACTCTTCAAAATCGCAACCTACGGCAACATGGGTGTTGATGCGGGGGTGGGGTTCGACGGATCCTAACCTTTCACCCATAAAAGGCAGACCATCCGGCGACCCCTTTAGGATCCATGCCCCCCCCCGCGAGGCACGCCCATCCACGAACACTCTCCGTTGGCCCTGGCATTATTCCTTGAAGGCACATCCCAAACACGTATGTAAGTAGTACATACAGTCCGACAAGTCAATTCCTCGCGCAAATTTTTTGGTTCTGCCTTGCTTTGGAATATCTTTGCCGTTCTGATAGTCTACCTACCCGAGGGGTCGTTTGGAATGTATCCTTCGAGAAATAATATCAGGGCCAAAAGAGAATGCACAAACTCTTCAAAATCGCAACCTACGGCAACATGGGTGTTGATGCGGGGGTGGGGTTCGACGGATCCTAACCTTTCACCCATAAAAGGCAGACCATCCGGCGACCCCTTTAGGATCCATGCCCCCCCCGCGAGGCACGCCCATCCACGAACACTCTCCGTTGGCCCTGGCATTATTCTTTGAAGGCACATCCCAAACACGTATGTAAGTAGTACATACAGTCCGACAAGTCAATTCCTCGCGCAAATTTTTTGGTTCTGCCTTGCTTTGGAATATCTTTGCCGTTCTGATAGTCTACCTACCCGAGGGGTCGTTTGGAATGTATCCTTCGAGAAATAATATCAGGGCCAAAAGAGAATGCACAAACTCTTCAAAATCGCAACCTACAGCAACATGGGTGTTGATGCGGGGGTGGGGTTCGACGGATCCTAACCTTTCACCCATAAAAGGCAGACCATCCGGCGACCCCTTTAGGATCCATGCCCACATTACCTCCCACTGTAAAGATATAACCTGAGATATACCTCCTTCTGTCTACATCAGCTGCAAAATCCGAATCAGAAAACACTGCATATTCATCTTCCCAGCCTTTGTGAACACAATCTTCCTATATAAGGATCCTTTGATATATCTCAGTAACCATTTCACAGCCTCCCAGTGTATGTGTCCATGGTTACTCATAAACCGACTCACAATTCCAATTCCATAAGCTAAGTCTGGCTTAGACCCTACCATTGCATACATGATATTATTAACAGCGGAAGAATAAGGAGTTACCTCAGTATCAATGCATTCTTCTTGGTCTCCAACCTTAGCCAACTTAAAATGAGCACCAATAGGAGTTTAAGCTCCTTTTGCATTCTCCATTCTGAAATTCCTTATCACCTTTTTAAGATATGCATACTGCGATAAGTACAACACCTCCTTATCTCTGTATCCAATGATATCCATTCCAAGGATTCTTCATGATGGACCAAGATCCTTCATCTCAAATGCAGTACTTAACTGCTGGTTCAACACTTTTATTTATGTCATATCTGCTGCTACAATTAGCATATCATCGATATACAGTAACAAGTAGATATAGTGTCCTTCACTAATCTCCTTTATTCAATCGTAGAAGTATCTCGTATTGATTTTGTGAAAGCTTATATTTCGTGTTTGTGATTGATCCTTGAGGTGTGCGATCGTAATAGTTAAGGTTTGATAGCTCAAATCAAATCGAGTCAAATCCTCAACAGAAAGCTTTGCCTTTTCTTATCTTCTTCTTGCCCTAAAAGTAGAAGTAGCACAAAAAAAGGGATTAGCATTATTGGCCCAATGATAAACCAACAAACACACATGTAGACTACATGATGTAGTCATCTTGGAACAATTTCATGGTGTTTTCAAGGATTTTTTTAGTTGATACAAATTTATGGTATTTAGTCGAACACTAAAAATAATATTGGAGAATCAACAGTGAAAACGAGATTGAATTGCCGCGGAACACAAAAATTGGCATGTGGTGTCCAAAACGAAACTTTTCGCTGAAAATATAGAAAACATTATAATTTTCAGAAAATCAAAAAATACAAAGTTTATGAGTTATGCATATATACAAATTTCTTCGAGTAATGCATATGGGTTTTATTGAAAATTTATGGTCAGGAGACGACGTAAAACGATTATTTTCATATATCAAATTCGTTAATTTACTTATTTTCGTTTTTGAAATTGTCGACTTTATCCCTCAAATATTTTTCTTAAAATGCTTAAAATCGGTACAAAAGATTAGAGCTTGATTGGTTCACCTAGCGGTTGTTAGCGTTTGACTAAAATCATTCAAAACGCTTTCTACTTCGCTGTGCCGCTCTAAACCTCTCAAATTCAAAAGCTACTTCCCTTGAGCGTTTGCGGGTAGATAATTAAAACAAAATATATTAAAAAAGGTAAAATTCATTTTAAAACGAAAAAATATATAATAAGTTTGAAAAATAAATATTTGGATATTATAATTACAAAATATATAAATAATTTAATATTTAATAACTTATAATACTTTTATATTTATGGAATCTTGAAACGAAAATTCCCTCGATCAATTTTGATCACTAATATACATAAATCTAATAATTTAAATTTTAAAATCGAACATTAATCTAAAAAAATGCAATTAAAATCATAACTTTCATTCAAACAAAAACAAATATAAAAAAATAACTTAAATATTATTTAAATAGTTTTTCATTACTAATTATAATAAATTAATGATTTTTGTATTAGTTTACAATATTATAGTTTTGTTGTTTTTCTATAACTAAAAAATGTATTTATATTAATGTATTGTTTAACCGCTAGTCAACCAGTCATAAACCTTCCGCAAGTGATCCATTTCTAACCGATGCGTCAGTCGTTTAAATCGCTTAATAACGTTTGAAACCGCTACCGTCCGCATCCGCAAACTTCTGCAACCGCAACCGCATCCGTTGCAGCTAAACCAGTGAGACCCTAGACAATAAAAACTAAGGTAAATGTTTGGCTTCAAGTAAACCACTTAAACTAGATTACACATAGTGTCAATCTAAACAAGAATAAGAAAACTACAAACCCACAATTTTTTTTAATTATATATTGTTTTTTTGTGTGTGTTTCCAGTACCATTTGCGAAATCTTAAACCACTTTATCATCTCTAATAAAGTCTTCAACTTTTTACCATCGTTATTTTATCAATAATGAAGATACCATGTAAAATATTATTAATGGAGGTGCTCTTAGTTAATTTTTATGGTCAATCAAAACTTCAAAGATATATTAGCTACTTAATTCCAAAAACAGTGAGAAAGTTGCAGGTAGATTAAAAAGGAAACGAAAGTGGCTTTACACAAATAAATAGAAACTATACATAAACACCTAAATTTCGATAATAATCAAAGTAATATACATAGCTATAAGCTAATACTCATTGAGTTCTTATAAACACAAGAAAATTTGTTAATCTCTATTAAAATCTTGTTCCAAATACAGAGAGGTAGACTTGAACAAATATAATTTGAATCATGTGCTTTATGTGATATGTGAATTCCCTATATACGTGTGAACTAAACCTCTTGGAATAAGCATGCCACATATTCCGAATATTTTTCTTTAAATAAGAAAAAGAAGCCAAGATATTACTATTAATCAAGAAATGAAAAAGGTTATATCAGCAAATATAAGAATCCAACGGTTGAAATAAATTGAAAAAATATCTTCAAGATAATTATTAAAAAGGAAAAAATGGAGGATGAATGGGCTATATATATACATAGACATCCTCGCTCTTGAAAAAGACTAAGTGAGAGTGCGAGGTCTCACATAAATAATAAAAACTCAAAAGTCTCTTAAATAAAGTCATACATCTGAATAGTGAATACTAATTATCACCAACAATAATTCACTAATATTCTCACCGGAAAAGTGATACGTGGCGAGATCTGATTGGTTTCACCGGGGATAAAATGGGAAGAACAACATGGACCGACCTAGACGGGATGAAGAAAGGAGAGTGGACGTCGGAGGAAGACCGGAAGCTCGCCGTGTACATCAACGAGTATGGTCTTGGTGATTGGCGTTCACTGCCTAAAAGAGCCGGTATAAATCTATACTTACACTTATATACATACATACATATGCAGCATACATTGTGTTTGTGTACGGTCCTATGTTTGTTTTGTCTCTAGGAAGAACCTATGAGATCTTTAGATTCTAGTTTCTGTCGGACCATAGATTTTGTTTTTTCACTATGTTTTGATTTTTGTCTTGTTTTTCATTTACAATATTCCATTTTTCAAGAGATTGGTTTATAATATACAGTTAGCTGGAAGTCGAGCTTACAGCAGGTAGTGGATTTTTCAACCACTGAAGCCGAGTATATAGCTCGCATTGAAGCTGTGAAAGAAGGTATATGGCTGAGAGGCTTATTGGAGGATTTTGGGTTCAAGCAAGACAGTGCTTGCATTTGGTGTGACTCGCAGAGTGCTCTATGCTTGGCCAAGAATAATGTGTTCCACGAGAGAACAAAACACATGGCCATGAAGTACAATTTTATAAGGGATGTTATTGCGTCTAAGGAGGTTGAAGTGCAGAAGATACACACAAGTGAAAACCCTGCAGATATGTTGACTAAAGTGATTACAGTGGGTAAGTTCAATGAAGCATTGGAATTCCTGAAAGTTCTCAAGAACTGAAGAAGCCTTAGGGCTTGAGGCTGATGGTAGTAACGCAGAAGGATTCGCATGAGATCACAAGACTTATATTTGAAGATTAAAACAAGATGGAGATTGTTAGAAGTGTTTTAATCATTGTATTCAAATATGTGCAAGAAGAGACTTAAGTGTTATAAAGTCTCTGATTGAAATAGAAGGACTTGGTTCAATCTTATTAGTTCCGGTTTGGAGCGGGATTGAACATGTTGTTGGTTTAGCCAGTTCAATCTGATTTCATCTAGAAATAGATTTGAGTTGTTAGGCTCGGGTTATATAGTCAAAGAACTTATAACTGATTCTCTCTCTAGTTGTTCGTGTATAAGAAGATTCTTGTACATCTTGTTGATAGTGGATTGCTGCGAAGAAGTCAGCCTTCGGAGCACGTAGTTCTTCATCTAGAAGGTGAAACTCCGGGTAAAATTTATTGCAGGTTTAATGAGCCCTCCCAACGGCTAGTTCTCCTTGTGGTCCATGGACAATGACATCTTAGATACTTCCAAAATGGTTGGTGAGCAACTTGATGCCAATCTGATCTGATCCAAGGCTGCAACGGCTCTATGTCCTTTGTCCTTCATCTTGTACCATCTTTGTACTTGTGTCCGGATGTGTACTTGGACCGTACATGTCCGTACGTCCGTACCATCCGTACAACTACACAAAATATGCACAATGATCAATACTCCCCCTCAAGTTTAGCCATAGGAACTTTGACTAAACTTGGAAGACCCGAGATGCATCTCCTCATTAAAAACCTAAGTATAGAAAACCACATGGGAAAAACCATACTTAGGGAAAAAGAGTGAGATGTCTCTCGGATAGGGGACTTGATCACGGCTGTGATAGGGAGATGAGTCCAAGTCTGCCATAGATGTTGTTGCAAACCTTAAGACTCGCTCCCTTCGTGAAAATATCAGCAAGTTGATCTTCACTTCTTGTGTAACATGGAAGTGTTATTCCTTGCTCTATCTTCTCTCGGATTAAATGACAATCTAACTCGATGTGTTTGGTTCGTTCATGGAACATCGAGTTGGTTGCGATGTGAATTGCAGCCTGATTATCACAATGCATCATGATAGGAGTAGCTTGATCAATTCCTAAGCATTTGAGAAGACCTTTGAGCCAAACAAGCTCATTTGTTAACTTCTTCATGGCTCTATTGAGTCCGAGACCACCTTTTGCTTCTTGGTGTTCCAAGTTACTAGATTACCTCCGATGAAGGTGCAATAGCCGGTGGTAGATTTGCGATCATTCCTATCCCCGGCCCAATCCGCATCACAATAGCCAACAATCTCGGTGTTATCGTTCTTTCCCATCCAAATGCCTTGATCAACACTGCCTTTTATATACCTTAGTATTCTGTCCACCATGCTCCAATGATAAACCGTGGGAGCCTTCATGTGTTGACTAACTTGGTTAACCGCAAAACAAAGGTCCGGACGTGTGAGAGTCAAGTAGATCATCTTCCCAACAATTCTTCTATATTTCGAAGCATCCTCAAATAGATCATCTACTTGCTCCCCCTTTCGGCTGACCTTGTAACCATCTTCAAGTGGTGTTTTTGCGGGTTTGGCTTCCAACTTATCGGTCTCCTTTAGTAGATCATTTGCATACTTTCTTTGAGAAAGGAAAAAACCATCCGAGAACCTACATATCTCAATGCCAAGAAAGTATTTGAGCTCTCCAAGATCTTTGATATCAAACACCGAATTGAGATATTCCTTTGTGTCTTGTATTCCTTCCTTTCTATCCCCGGTTACGATTAGATCATCTACATAAACAAGCACCACAACTATCCCTTGAGGTCCTTGGAGAGTAAAGAGCGTATGATCGGATTGAGACTTCTTGAAGCCTTTCTCCATGAGTGTCATACTTAACTTCCTATACCAAGCCCTTGGAGATTGCTTGAGACCGTAGATAGCTTTCTTCAATCTCAATAGACTTGGAGCAACCATCTTTTCTAAACCAGGAGGAGGAGTCATGTAGACTTCTTCTTCTAACTCTCCTTGTAGGAATGCATTCTTGACATCCATTTGCCATAAATCCCATGACAGATTAGTGGCTATTAGAAGACAACTCGAACCGTATGAAGTTTGGCTACGGGTGCAAATGTATCCGTGAAGTCTTCTCCATATGTTTGAGTGAATCCTCTTGCCACTAGCCTTGCCTTGGGATTGTGGAACATAATTTGTTCAATACTTGTAAGAGAGTTTGGTTATTGGCAAATCAAGAATGGTCTTTTCTCGTGAACACATTAAGATGCTTTAAGTTGTTTTTGGTAAATTCCAGAGTTGTTCATAGACTTATCAATAATTGTTCTTTTGCCAAAATTTATTTCTTCAGCCACAATTATCATTCTTTGTGGACACGTTGATATGAAAGCGTTTACTTTCCATTCGAATTTTAGGGTCACAAATGGGTTATCCGATTGTATGCTATTATGAATTATGTTGAAGATATTTGTATGTTTCTTCGATTTTATATATTTGGGTAAACTGGTTATTGGACTTATGCGATTATATCGAGTTCTTATTCCAACAAAAGTCAGTTGTTTTAACAAGTTCGCGTGGATGAGTTTTCGTGGTCAACAACACACGATCATAGAAGAATGCATATCATATTCATGTCATTTATATAACAGTTAACGTTACAATCGTTTAAAAATGCTAAACAACACCTAATCACATTAACAAAGTATTGTGGACTACTCAGTGTGGATAATTTATTATTGTATATTCTTTCAACATCCACTACCATTGTTAATCTTGCTTCTTTGAATCATCCACGTAATTGGACTCTCGTGGATTCAAAGTCGCGGTCTTCGACATCACAACGAGTTTTGATTGTTTCTCTGAAGCATCCTCCACTACATGGTTTATGATTGTAAATTTTATGCAACAACGAATCTCGTTTTCGGAGTCACGGTCTTCGACGTAACTCAATCTTGCTTCTTTGAATCATCCACGTAACTGGACTCTTGTGGATTCAAAATCATGGTCTCCGACGCGATCATTGCCTAGAGCAAGTAATAACAACTTAACAAAGACCCAAAAAGAATCGAATCAAATCGTTGTGATTAGAGCAGAGACAAGAGCATCGATGGTGGAAGAATTTAATCATGGTGGAAGAATTTTTACTAGAGATTGAGAATTTCATATCTAGAACTCGAATTGGTTTTCCTACAACCACTAATTTCTCCACATAATTCTTGTCACTTGAGCAAAGATCAACAACGATTTTTCTAACCAAACATGATTCCGTCGCGAGATTCATGATGGTTCTTCATCCTTATGGGAACGTTGAATTTTGTTGAAGATTTGTTGATGAAGAAGCTATATAGTGGGGACAACACATAGGGGAGAAGAAGAAATGATGAAAAGAGGAGAGGATGACGAGAGGAGGTTGCAGATGAGATAAGAGATTTTGTTTCTTTTTTTAGTGGAAGGGTATTTTAGTCATAAATTGGTTCCAAGAAAGCAAAAGTGTCTCTTACATAGAAAGTGTCTTATAGTGTAATAAAAGTTGGAAAAAGTGTGTCTAAGTGTAAATCACCCATGGTTAACTTAGGGTTTTTATTAGGGTTTTTAATGAAAAAACCCATCAAGTAAGTTTGATCCATTTTAAACCCCTCAAGTATAAGATTAATGATAAAACCCCTCATGTATTAGTCTGTTAATGAATAATCCCCTCCGTCTACACACACGTTAAAATCTTGAACTACCTAACATTAAAATATAATTCTACGTTTTATCTCTAAAAAAACGACATGATGATTGCGCAAAATCCCAAATGCAAGAGTTCTTCCCATCAATGGAATTAAGTTCTAGAATACTTTGGAAGTATTAGACCATTAACAATTGTGTTGAGCCCTGCAGAAAAAATTAGTTTCAGAGACAAGATATGCTGCTTTGGTTACAGTTTTAGAGAGAAGAAAAAAATCAAAATATGATAGCACTTGAGTTGCAACATGAAATTCTCAAAACAATAACATTGTGTAAAATACAATTTAATTTTAGTTTAGAAAAGAAAGCGTAAACATGAATAAAATATCACCTCATCATCTTGCAAGGTAAAGACGAATTATATACTCTTAAGCAAATTGCAGTTTGCTCGATTTGTTGAACAACCAAATCTTTCTTAATCTCTCTTAATTGACCTATGCCATTTAGGGTTTATTGCGTGTCCATTTTTAGAGCCAAAACGTATAATTATAATTTAATGTCAGGTAGTTTAAAGTCTTAACGTCAGTGTAGATGGAGGGGATTATTTATTAACAGACTAATACATGAGGGGTTTTATCATTAATCTTATACTTGAGGGGTTTAAAATGGATCAAACTACACTTGAGGGGTTTTTTCATTAAAAACCCTTTTTATTATAGAAAACATGAGAGTAAAAAATAAAATTGGAGTAGATTGAGGGTAATTGGGATTTAGTGTTGGTTAGTTTTGTTTCGGGCCCTTCACTAAAGAAAAAAAAAGGAATGATTACCTTCAGAGACATTTTCTCATAACATATTTAATTATCAAATTAGGCATTTTCTAAGATGCATTTTCTCTTCCCATAAAGACATATTTTTCTGATTTTGCTCATGACCATACATGGTTAACTCTTACTATGTAATTTAAAAAGACAAGAAAAAGGGTTTTTTTATCATATAATATGGTCCCGATTTTGTTAAATTGTGTGGTCCATAACATAATTATGTGAACGTGGTCGAGTCCTCATGGTCAATTAATAGAATATCAGCATTTTCAGTATACTATGTAGAAATTTTGTATGTTTTAGTTTTCTGTATATTCTAGTTCTCGTTGTCAAGTAATATAATATGTTAGTCGATAATTAGTATTCCGCCATGTCAAGTATAATTGTATTTCTTTCAAAAAAAGCCACGGGGTTAAAACTGAATTAAAAAAGGTGATTAAGATTCAAAGTACAAGGACATATGAAGCTTAATACATATATACAGCATCACGAAAAGTAAACCTACGTGTGGTTATCAAGGGCACAAACCAATAACGACATATATTACATCATATTACATATAATATGGTGTAATATACTTGTAGTATCATTTGACTAAACCGTTAAACAACTTGTTAAACATTGTGATCTATTTTCACTTGACCACCATTATAAGTTACAAATCACCAACAAGTTATTGTGTTCTTTTTTTATAACTACATGTGATATGGGTTTTAGCACCTGACTAATCTCCAGGATCAGTGTAACCGTCAAATAGCCTACTCACCAGATTTTTTAATAAAACTAAAGCATGACATCATTTCGACTAGCCAAGTGGGGGTGAAAGTGTTCCCAAGGGAATCGAACTCAGGTTAGGAGAGTTTGACCAGTTTCCAACAAGTTGTTGTCACACGTAAAAGACCTTTAGCTGCGGTGATTCGGGCCAGTGACGCTAGTACTATGATGGAGCTTGAAATCTAGCTCAAAAGGCTTCCGATACACTCAAGGTGAGATTCCTTTTCGCAATCTGCAATCTCAAATTCAATCGTTTCTGGGATATGAAGAAGCTTTGTTTCTGTTTCATTTTGTGTTGCTAGTCATGGGATAAAACATCGATTTGATTTCTTTTGCTGCTGGATGCGATGTGTTCATAAGATGCGTTACAAGAACGTCTGCTTTAGAATATGAAGATTTCAGTTCAGCTAAGTCTCATTTTCTTGAACGTGCTGAGAAATTTGGGGAAATATCTTGCAAGGTACTTACATTTCGAGCTCCACTAACTAGTTTTTAGAATAGTAATCAATGAAGTATTCCATTTTCGTAGAAGAAGATTTAGAATGTTTGACTATTGCGCAGGCTAGGAAGATTATTGCAATGCTTAGTCAAGATTTTATATTCAATGGTCGTACTATACTGGTTAAGATATTCGCCAAGTTAAATGAGATTATTTTGTTTCCAGATTATCTTAATATGTTTTTTTATCAGAGTGATGAACTTCAATTGTTATTCGCTATTAACGGATAACCATGAAGGACTGCTTCCGTTTGATTGTGACATGTTTTGCCAAGCAAACTGACCAAAGAAATGGCCGAAACACTTGGTGAGAAGTTGAAATAACCATCGCAGCGATTGGGATCTTCTATGCAAAACATTATCTATGGTTAAATTCAGTTTTTAGTGTAGAAAACTTCAGAGTAAAAATGAAATAGGAGTAGATTGAGAGAAATAGGGGTTCAGTGTTAATTAGTTTCGTTCAGGAGCAAACAAGATTTAACCAAGTAAGAAAGTGTGTCTTCTCATTTAATTGTTCTGTTTTTCCTATGTTATATAGTGCTAATTGGACTTATTAACAGGAATAATAGTAACCATAACATATTATATCTAAGAACATAACAGAAAAAAACCCTACGTGGCAGGATCCTAACCATTAAATTTAAGATTTTTGGTTGAGTTAATATATTTTTTTGTATGATTATACAACAAATTAACCCTTATTAATATAGACCTTTTTTATTCTCAACCAGACCTAAACTATATTTTCATATGATTTTCTTGAGAAAGCGACAATAAAATGCTCTTTTCGAGAAAAAAAATCTCTAGGAAAAATAAAACCAAAAGACACAAAAACCATGCTACTTCTCCTATGTTAGTTGAGTTTATGCTTTTGCATTGTTAATTTGCTAATTATACTATATTCTATGTTGTTTCACCTGACTGACTCTTACTTTTAAATGTAGAAGTATTTTATATTTAGAAACAATAAAAAGTAACTAAAATATCTTATACTTTAAAACAGAGGGTGTATATACATAACCTTTGAAAATGAAATTTCATATCAAGTGAAGATATTTGTGTGCATCTGAACATTTCAAAGTATAATATAAATTTCTCTTGAGATCTATAATAAAAATTGGGAACGGACAACAACGCCGGCATTAAGTACAAAGTGGTAGGGTGAGAGAATTGTTGAGGTGAATGTGTAATGTATTTAAAGATGTATGGTATAACTTTTAAGCTTTTTATGTTTTAGGGTTTATGTTTCTTTTTTTGTGTCTAATTTGAAGTGATTATTAAGATCCATATTCTCGTTATTAGTTAAAGGGTTTATGTGTAGCGATGTACTGCGTTTTTCACCATTTTCTACGGCTTATTTTGATTCTTTATCGAGTCAGAGTGTGTGTTCAAAGCCTTTAGAGCATGTTTATTGATGAACCCTCCTTATGTATCTTTAATATATTAATTTAATCATTTTTATTTAATTTATTTGTTCATTGAAATATTATGCTGATAAAAAAATCTGAGTAGACAAGTGGTTGAACTTGTTGAAGTCTCTACCTCTTGATATGTTTCTTCTTCTTTCTTCTTCTCTCTCTTGCTTTTTGATTTTTTATCTTTGTTTTTTTTTTGCAAGAAAAAATGTGAGAAATCAGCGATAAACATGCTCTTAGGTCATGGATATATAAATCATAAATTATACTAATTATTAGGTGATTACAGTTGCTTCATGAAAATAGCAAAACATATGTCTCACTTTGGAGGATGACTGTGAGTCTATAAATCCCAATTTTGCTTAATATCTAATTAACTGAAATAACCCAAAATAGGCTAAATTAATTTGTTGCGGATTTTTAACAGTTGTGTCATGTAAAATAATTACAAATTAGGTCTCGTTAAGTGAAAAGTGGTCATGTATTTTTTTCTTTTTCTGAAGCTTCTTTTATTAGAAAATTTGATTAGAAAGAGATGTATAATTAAAAATGATAAACTGAAAATTTTAAAACTTCTAGTCCTTGATCCTTCAGGACTCTCCAAAGCCACCACTACCACCTCTCAACTTCCTTAAATCTGTTCGTCGAAATTGAAATCGAAGTCGGGGTTTATATGCGTCTGATGTAACTCCTCGATGTTGAATTGCTGGAATTGCAGCATGTTTGAGTTCTCAGCAGCTTCTCTGCGGTATTGGTTCAGCTCCCTTGTCACCTCATTTATTCGTGCAACATAATGATCATTCAAGGCTGCAATAACAAAGCATTGAGTTTCTCTAAAAGGTGGTAACAAAGTAAAAACAAGCGAAAGCTGTTTACACAATTAGGTAATACCAGGCCTGGGTATTACTATATGTGTGAGGTCATAAGCAAAGATCATGAAATCTCGTAAACCCTAAACTGCTAGAGTATCGTTAAAAATGAAGATGACATACCTTGATGAAGATGCACCTGTTGCACCGTTCCTTGATGATGAATGCTCAGTTCTCTGAACTGGTAGTCCATCTCGGCATGAGCGTTCTGCAAGTAACAACAATACATGAACCGTTTAGACGTAATATACATATATATAGATGGTTTCTAATGCGATATGTCTCACCTGCAAGTGATTGTAATTAGTGTGTAGTATATCATTCTCGGTCTGAAGGGCCACAACTTGGGATTCCAACTCTCGGTTTGCCAATTTTCTGCATAAATAAAATGTACCATGAAGAAGAAGAAAGGAAATAAAAAACGAGTGGTACTTTAGTCATGCTTTACCTTTCATCAGCCTTAAGAGAAGATGCAGCCAATTCTGTTATGAGTGTGTGAATAATCTCATCCATTTCAGATGGAGTAAACATGGATGGAGAAAGAGGTGGCTCCACTCGTATTCTCCGGGCATTATTGCCGCCGTCTTCATTCGGGGGTTGGGTGGAGCTCGAGTTATCACCAATGACTAAAGGAGTAAGATTCACTTTCGGATCCATTGGTTTAGGAGTGATTCACAGAAGAGTGGAATCTTTGTCTCTGCATCATATTGGTAACGAAATCAATATCGGTAGATAAATGATATAAATATTACAACAACATGCACATTAAAACCTATGATTTGAATCATATTAAAATAAAATCACATTGTGAATAAAAAAAGAGAGATGAGTATCAAAACATTTCAGACAAGAAAAACAAAAGAAACACCTGAAATCGTCTCAAATGGTTTGCTTTCGTCACCTGTTTGGATTTACTGATGATTTCTTTTTCTTCTACCACACACATCTATTTATACCAAAATACTTGAATCTGATTTTTATCAACTACATAATTTTAGTCAAAAAAATTGAAAATGAATCCTTTGTTTTTTGGTAATATATTGAAGATTTATAAATTTAAAGTAATTATATTTCATTCAAACTTTTGGCAGGTCAACATTCACTTCTTTTCCCGTGTTATTAATTATTCAAAAATCAGTATGGTATGGTATGTTATTTATTTTAAATGATTGCATTAAAATTTCTAAACTCAGTCAATTTTAATTTTTGGCAAGTTATTTATTACTTAATAATTTTAGGTTTTTTTGGTGCATTATGTATTTTAAATGATTGTTTAAAAAATATAAATATAAAATCTATAACGAATAACTTATCCATCAAATTATTTAGACCATTGCAGATTCATGCCCAAACACATTTTAAATAGACATTCTATTCAAGAGGCATTAAGAGATTCACCAAATTAAATGAGATTATTTTGTCCCCAAGAATATTATTTTTCAAAAATATTATTGTTTGTTGTCCAATCTTAGTATGTTTTTTTCAATATTTTAATATAGGTTTTTTAATCGAAGTCGTCGTGGCTTGATGAACCTTAGTTCCTATTTGCTACTAAAGGAAAAAAATGAAGAACCACTTGCATCTGATTGTGACATCTTTTGTCGGACAAATTGGCCAGAAAAAGGGCCAGTAACATTTGGTGAGAAGTTAGAGTAACCATTGCAGCTATTGGGATCCTCTATAAAGCACATGATCTATCGATAAATTAGGGGTTTATTTGTAGAAATTAAACACTAAAATTTTGCTAATTATACTATCTTCTATGGTGTTTCACCTTATTGACTTTTATTTTTAAATGTAAAAAATATCATCTATTTCAAAATAAACAAAAATAACAAAAACATCTTATACTTTAAAATAGAGAGATTATATTACCTTTGAAAATGAAATTTTATCTCAAGTGGGGATATTTGTGTCTTTCTAAACATTTCAAACTACAATATAAATTTCTCTTGGGATCTATGAAAAAAATTGGGAATGGATAACAACTTCTGGATTCAGTGTGAAGTGGTCGAGTGAGAGAATTGTTGAGGTGAATGTGTAATGTGTATTTGAAGATGTATGGTATAATTTTTAAGCATCTTATGTTTTAGGGCTTATGTTTTTTTGTCTAATTTTGAAGTGATTATTAAGATTCATATTCTCGTTATTAGTTATAAGAATCAAAGTCACCGACTAAAACGGAAATTGTTGATGATAAAAAACAAAAATTGTTATTAACAGTGAACAAAAAATGTGCCGTGACCTAGGTCTAGATTTGAAAAAAAGCAAAACTAACTTTTTATTTTAAAGTTATAATATTTTTATTAATAACAATAAATGGAATTTGGAAAAACAATAAGGGTGAAACAGAATTTTCAAAATAGAAAATGTGTAAAATTTATGAGAATTATAGTTTTGAGTATTAAAAAATAAATTCAAAGCCTTTGACCCTATGCTCGTAGATGAGTGAAAGGACGAGTTCCTCGTGGATTAGTGAAAGGAGAGCTTCGATGTTGTGAGAAGCGATGGCAATGAAGTTTGTTGTTGTTTTCGATGGTTTTGATTCGCTCTATCGCATTGAAGAGTTCCTCTATGATGATTTATTGTTATCATTAACTGTTACCGGAAATCAAAACAATAATCAAAGTCTCTGACGACGGTGCATAAACCGAAATGTTACTGATAAAACAAAAATTGTTATTGGTAACAAACAAGAAATGGGTTGTAACCTAGATCTAGATTTGGAAAAAAAAATCAAAACTAACTTTTTATTTTGAATGTTATAATATTTTTTTTAATAAGAATAAATCGAATTTAGAAAAAATGTAAAAAAGAAAATTTTTAAAATAGAAAATGTGTAAAATTTATGAGACTAAATAGTTTAATTATTAAAAAAAAATTCGAAGATTTTGATCCAATGGTTGTGGATGAGTGAAAAAGACGAGGTTCTCGTGGATGAGTAAAAAGAGAGTTTTGATGATGTGAGAAGTCATGGCAATGAGGTCTGTTTTTGTTTTTGTCTCATTGAAGAGTTGCTCGATGATGACTAAATAGTTATCAGTAACCATTACTGGAAATCAAAATAAGAAGGTAAAGAAGGCAGAAAATTGTTTCTCAAAAAGCAAAAATTATTATTGACAATGAACAAAAAAAGAGGTCGTAACCTAGATATAGATTTGGGAATTGAAAAACAAGATTTTTATTTTATATCTTATAATATTGTTTTTTAATAAAAATAAATCAAATTTGGAAAAAAATAAAATAAGGGTAAAACATAATTTTCATATTGAAAATGTGTTATATTTACGAGATTCAATAGCATGAGTATTAAAACAAAAATAATAATAAAGATTTCAATAATGTGAGAAGCGTGACAATTAGATTTGTTGTTGTTTTTGGTGGTTTTGATTAGCATTGTCTTATTGAAGAGTTGATCGATGATGACTGCTTGGTTATCACTGACCATTACCGAAAACGTAAAACAAGATTTAAAATTAACCAACGATGGTAAAAAGACAAAAATTGTTAATGATAAATGGAACGACCTGACCCGTTTTAAAAAAAAAACCAATAAACCCTTGGTCTCGGACTAGCATTCCCATAAATGTTATCCTCAACAACCAAGCAAACCACAATGCAAATGACAGAGGATAACATATAAAACCAAATAAGTCAATTCCAACAAACTCTAAACCAATTCAATTCAACAAAACATAATCAATTCAAGAGTTCCAGCAACCTAAACGGCGGTTCTAAAACAATAATTGATACAACATGAAACACGAGGCCCTAGATCATCTCCCTCTTCGTAGCCATGATTCCACGATCACAATTTGCCTTTACCTGCATCACATGGAAAAAGAGATGCGTGAGAATTATGATAAATACCCAGTGAGACGGTCATCTCATCTACGACTGCGCACTCAGGCACGATGGACCGCTCATGCAAACATACAACACAACAACAAGCAAACAACACACAGCTCAACACAGCCCAACAGACAGACATCCTCTGAACATGCCTGTCGTTCGAAATTTCCACTAGGTGTCGTTCGACAGCATGTGAACTGGCTGTCGTTCGACACACCTTATGTGTGTCGTTCGACAGCCTTCGTACTGGTCTGTCGTTCGACACACCTCAAATTGTCGAAAATGCTATGTTACGGTTATGTTACGGTTTACGGTGGCTGGGAAACGCTATGTTACGGTTTTGGCGAAAAAGTTAATTTTACGTTTTTGGCGGGAAAACGCGATTTTACGTTTGTGGCGGGAAAATGCTATTTTACGGTTTTAGCGGAAAAACGCTATTTTACGGTTTTGGCTGCAAACGCTATTTTACGGTTTTGGAGGGAAAATACTATTTTACGGTTTTGAAGGGAAAATACTATTTTACGGTTTTGGCGAGAAAACGCTATTTTACGGTTTTGCCGGGAAAACGCGATTTTTCAGTTTGGCAAAGAAACACTATTTTACTATAAGACTATTTTATTATTTTAGCGTGAAAATATAATTTCACGGTTTGGTCGTAAAACGCGATTTTGCTAAATATATGGTTTCATGAATTTGGTAAGAAAATGTGATTTTTTTGTTTGTTTGTGAAAACGTAATTTTGCGGTTTTGACAAGAAAACAATAAAAATAATTGTGATATATAAAAAAAAAATTGGGTAACCCTAAACTTACATGAGTTTTTTTGGGTTACCCTACTAATACATGGGTTTATTTTGGATTTTTTATTTTAAGGTTCTTTTTGGGCAGGTTTGTTTTGGGTTCGGATTGGATAGGTTTTTTTTACTCGTGACAACATCCCTAGTCCTGATCTATTGCATAAGAGTAACATAAACATCGAGCTAACTAAGAACAAAGCTCAAATAAAGTTTCAATCTTTGAAATCCCCAAATAAAGTCTCAAATAAAGTTTCAATCTTTGAAATCCCCAAAGTTTCAAACTGAGAACATCGAGCTAACTAAGTTGTGATTTCACTAACCCTATAACTCACAAAACTCAAATAAAGTTTCAATCTTTGAAATCTCCAAATATCAGAACATGAATAGAGTAATCAAACATTAAACAAAATTCAACAATAGGGACTAAAGTTTACCTTTTTGTCGATGAAATCAGACCATTATCTAGCATGAGCTCTCTGATAAAGAATCAGAAGGAAGAATAGGGTTCTTATGAGACCAAACCTCATCGATGTACCAAACCAGAAATTTCTTGTGAATTGGATTCATTTGAAGAAGTAAAGGACTTTTTTTTTTGCTTAGATCTTCTTCTCTGTACTCAAATTCGACACGACTGATTCGGAATCGTCACCATAAGAGGAGGAGAAGAGAGAGAGAGAGGAGGAGAAGTTGTTTTCGGTAAAAAATACCATAACGTGACACGTGTATCATATAACACAGTTCTTTTGGTTCAAAGTATTGATCCGATTCTTTTAAAAGCAGAACAAAAACCATGAAGGACCACTTGCATCTGATTGTGACATCTTTTGTCGGACAAATTGGCCAGAAAAATTGCCAGTAACACTTGGTGAGAAATTAGAGTAATCAATGCAGCTATTGGGATCCTCTATAAAGCACGAGATCTATGGATAAATTAGGGGTTTATTTGTAAAAATTAAACACTAAAATTTTGCTAATTATACTATCTTCTATGGTGTTTCACCTTATTGACTTTTATTTTTAAATGTAAAAAATATCATATATTTTAAAACAAACAAAAATAACAAAAACATCTTATACTTTAAAATAGAGTGTGTATATATATAACCTTTGAAAATGAAATTTCATCTCAAGTGGGGATATTTGTGTCTTTCTAAACATTTCAAAGTACAAGATAAATTTCTCTTGTGATCTATGAAAAAAATTGGGAATGGATAACAAAGACTGGATTCAGTGCAAAGTGGTCGGGTTAGAGAATTGTTGAGGACTTGAGGTTAATGTGTAATGTGTATTTAAAGATGTATGGTATAACTTTTAAGCGTCTCATGTTTTAGGGTTTATGTTTTTTTGTCTAATTTTGAAGTGATTATTGAGATCCATATTCTCGTTATTCGTAGTTAAGTTTTATTTTAAAATTATAATATTGTTTTTTAGTAAGAATAAATGGAATTTGGAAAACAATAAAGGTAAAACAGAATTTTCAAAATAGAAAAGGTCTAAAATTTATGAGACTTATAGTTTTCGGTGGTTTTGATTCGCTCTATCGCATTGAAGAGTTGCTCGATGATGATTCATTTGTTATCATTAACCATTACCGGAAATCAAAACAATAATCATAGTCTCCAACGACGGTACAGAACATGGAAATGTTGCTGATAAAACAAAAATTGTTACTAGTAACGAACAACAATTTGGGAAAAGTACAAAACTAACTTTTTATTTTGAATGGTATAATACTGTTTCTTAATAATACATAGAATTTATAAAAAAGTAGAAACAAAATTTTGAAAACAGAAAAATGTGTAAAATTTATGAGACTTAATAGTTTAATTATTAAAAAACCAATTTGAAGACTTTGATCCAATGGTCGTCGATGAGTGAAAGGGACGAGGTCCTCGTGGATGAGTAAAAAGAGAGTTTCGATGATGTGAGAAGTTGTGGCAATGAGGTTTGTTTTTGTTTTCAGTAGCTTTGATTAGCTATGTCTCAATGAAGAGTTGCTCGATGATGACTAATTAGTTATCAGTAACCATTACTAGAAATCAAAATAAGAAGGTAAAGAAGACGGGAAATTGTTGCTAAAAAAACAAAAATTATTATTGGCAATGAACAAAAAAAAGGGGCCATAACCTAGCTTTTTATTTTAAATGTTATAATATTGTTTCTGAATAAGAATAAATTGAATTTGGAAAAAAATTAAGGGTAATAAGAATTTTCATATTGAAAATGTGTTATATTTACGAGATTTAATAGTATAAATATTAAAAACAAAAATATCAAAGATTTCAATGATGTGAGAAGCATGGCAATGAGATTTGTTGTTTTTGGTGGTTTTGATTAGCTATGTCGCATTGAAGAGTTGATCGATGATGACTGCTTGTTTATCACTGACCATTACCGAAAATGCAAAACAATTAAAATTAACCAACGATGGTAAAAAGACGGAAATTGTTGATGATAAAACAAAAACTGTTATTGTCAATCAACAAGAAACGGATCGTAACCTATATCTAGATTTAGAAAGGGAAAAAAACCAAAACTATTTTTTTCAAAATATTATAATATTGTTTTTTTTCACTACATTTTTATTATTATTCTATTACAAATTATGAGAATTATCACATCGACGATTCTACAACGGACATGTCTTCTGTCTTGATTCACGCCAGACGATTTTACCTTGCTCCATGCTAAAGATCTCATGCCAGCTTGTCTCCATTAACCTGCAATATAATAAATGAATCGCATCTTCTAGGATTTGAACCCCATATCTCCTGGTGTATAAACTATAAAGACCTTGATATACAATCGCAGAAAGAGAGCTTCCACATAATATTGTTTCTTAGTAAAACATTAATTGAATTTAGAAACTAGAATTAAGGGTAAAATAGAGTTTTCAAAAGAGAAAATGTGTAAATGTTTTGAGACTTAACGGTTTGAGTATTAAAAAAGTTGGTTAATAGTTCGAATATTAAAGAGGAAGTTATTAGTAGTTCATATGTTTTTAAAGAACCCATATAATATGTACATTTGTTAGAAAATGTTATATAACTGAGATATTTTTTCATGCCAGCTTGTCTCCATTAACCTGCAATATAATAAATGAATCGCATCTTCTAGGATTTGAACCCCATATCTCCTGGTGTATAAACTATAAAGACCTTGATATACAATCGCAGAAAGAGAGCTTCCACATAATATTGTTTCTTAGTAAAACATTAATTGAATTTAGAAACTAGAATTAAGGGTAAAATAGAGTTTTCAAAAGAGAAAATGTGTAAATGTTTTGAGACTTAACGGTTTGAGTATTAAAAAAGTTGGTTAATAGTTCGAATATTAAAGAGGAAGTTATTAGTAGTTCATATGTTTTTAAAGAACCCATATAATATGTACATTTGTTAGAAAATGTTATATAACTGAGATATTTTTTCAGGGGTTTTCCAGTTTTTAAACACAACTTAATAAATTATTTACTTACTTGAATAAATTTATATTTTTCTCATTTTCAAAGACTTTTATTTTTCCAAATAAATTCTTTATTATTATTTTAATAAACAAGGTCGCATTATTTTTTAAAGCTTTTTACAAAGCTTCACCATTACAGATCAATATCTTATCTGTCTACTATAAACTGAGTATAAGAACATTTGATTAGAAATAGACTTATAACTCGACATGACCCAACACATATAATTATTACTCCCTCCGTTTCATAATATAAGTTGTTTTAGAGATTTAGTTTTGTTTCATAATATAAATTGTTTTTAAATTTCTATGCACTTTTTACCTTTACTGGATATTGTGTGACCAATAGTATTATGCAGTCTTATTTTTAATTAGTTGAGTTGTTTTTATTATATATTTAACAAAAATGAAAAGTTTTTTCTTAAACTTTGTACTTTTAGCCAAAACAACTTATATTATGAAACGGAGGGGGTATTATTTTTATTTATTATTATTTTTTTGGTCACGAACCCAACACATATAATTATTAAAAAAGATTAAAACTTAAACAAGCTTAAAACTTCCCATCTCCAAAGCCATCACCACCTCTCAACTTTTTTATATCTGTTCATCGAAATGCTAATGTTGATTATGCATGCTTGTGCTCAAGGACTGCTGCTGCATATTTATTCTCTCAGCTTCTCGGTATCGGTTCAGCTCAGTTGTTAGCTCATTTATCTGTCTAACATATTGATGATTCAAGGCTGCAATAACAGACCACTAATTTTTTTTAAAGGCGGTGCAATCTTACATATAAATGTTACTATTCCATGAGAAACATCCAAAGTATTACTATATCTCGTAAACCCTAAACTGCTTACATACCTTGATGAAGATTCATTTGTTCCTCCATTCCATCATGACGAATCTTCAGTTGTCTGAAGTCGCTGTCCAACACAGTATGATCTTGCTGCATGCAACAACAATACTCGAACCGTTTAATTAGACATAAAAGAAAATTGATGGTTGCTAATGCGATATGTCTCACCTGCAAAGAAAAATAGTTTCTAGTGTAGTATAATTGGTCTTAAGATTGTTTACTAGGCCTTCCAGCTCGGCTATGTACCGCGTCTTCTTCTCCTGTGAACGTGCCACTGACTCTCGGTTTTTTAATTTTCTACATAGGTAAATGACACATGAGGAAGAAAGGAAAATAAAAGACATTGAATACTTCAGTCATGTAATCTCGCTTTAATTACCTTTTTTCGGCCTTGATCTTACTAATTTCAGTTGCAGAAAAGACGACGCCGGAATCACCAAAGGAAAACAAACCAGGGGAAGGAGGTGGCTCCATACCGCTACTTGAATTCCCATAGGCCGGAAAACTACCCATTGAAGCACTCTTAACCAATTGACAACCTGATGAACTTGAAGGGCCACTGATGTTTTTCTCCATTTCATTTCCAGTATTCTCATTAGTGTAAAACTGGTCAGAAATGTCTCCCTCTTGGCTCTTTTCGCCAACTACGGAGGTCCCTAATGGCATCAGAGATCCCGAATCATATGTCCTTAAAGAAATATTATCATTGTTGCACAGTTTCTGAGCCTTTCGCTGTGGCGAAGTATGGTCCGCAAGAAAAGACTCATAACCAGGCAATGGTGTTGGTTGGAACAACACCGACAAAGAAGGGTTCATAAGAGGCATAGTAGGAGCTGTGGGGGCGTGAACCTGCACAGTTAAATTTGTCATGGGTTGTAGAAGAGACGAAAATCTCTAGTAAGCGGAGTTACTTAGAACACAACATATTGTAAAGAAAGTTCTTAGAAAACACTTAGCACAAGACATATGTAAAAAAAGTTCTCTTTATTACTGTTATGGCTTAAGTGTTATTACAAAAGAGTTTCTCTGCTCAAAGTTGTCATCTCCTTTTTGGGTGAATACAATGAACTATATATAGTCTCACTAAGTAACATACGTCAACTAATAGAATGAGCCAGACCCATTAAATAATATATTAAATTTAGGTCGATATTCTTATTAAGCCCATTTTACATATGGGTTTAATGTCATTTTGGGTCTAGATTCCAACTGGGCTCGCTCTGATTATGTCGCTTTGAAGCAGATTTGATCTTATCATTATATCGATCTCATAGGGGTGAAATCCGACACCTACAGTTAGCCTCCAGCTTGGTAGTATCAAGTGATGATGATGCCAAGGTAGTCGCAGCAGAAGACTGAGATCGATATGATGGACTGCGCGTTTGCCAGGCGTGAACGTAGTCACCGCACGCGAGCAGTTTCAGTTATTCCATGTTGAGCTGGTGTCACCGTGTTTTCCTGGACTTGTGTGTGTGTGTGTTTTTTTTTTACTTAGAGGACTCTGATGAAGTTGATGACTTTCTTTGGTTAATGGGCCTTGAGGCCTGCTGAGAAGTTTCTGGTACTTTTCCTAAACCCTGGATTGATTTTAGGAAATCCTCCTGGTATAAATAAGCTGCTTTCTTCCCATTGATTTTTACCAATTCACATCTTCTTTCCAGAGTAAAAGGTAAAAAATATGCTATCTTTTTTCTCTCTACTGCGTTTTTTATTATTATTTTTCTGGTTTTTTTTTTTTTTTTTTTGTCTTTTTGCTCTTCTTCTTCTTCGTTCCACTATCTTCATCCTTATCTTTCACCTCCGTTCGTTGCTCATCCCTGGCGCAACCGTCTCCGTTCATCGATATGTTAGCTTATGGATCAGATCAAAGAGAGAGAGATCAAGGATGACAGGCGCTCGGATCTTGTTCCGGTTCGAGAGATCTTAACGGTTGGAAGCTTGTCTTCTTGACGGGAGATCTTGATGCTGGCTCGGAGGTGATGGCACAATCGTGGCGAGGCGGCGTGGTGCGAAGAGGAGAGGGTCGATCGGCGAAGAAAATCGGTTGGATCCGAGTTAGACCGAGTGAACTCGGTCAACTCGGGTTTGACCGGTCTGATCCGGTTTGACTGGTTTGACCCGGTTTGACTAGATTGATCCGGTTTGACTGGATTGATCCAGTTTGACTGGTTTGATCCGATTTGACTGGTTTGACCCGGTTTGATCTGGGTTGACCAGATTGATTGGCGGAGTTGTCCGGGACTGAGTTTGACTGCGAGTTTGACTAAGTCTTGAATTCTCATCGTAGCGGAGAAAGTGGACTAAAAAATATGACTTCTAACTCTGTCGATTCGTGGCTTGATCGCAAGCAAGACGAGGGTGGTTCAGAAACTGTTTTGGATTTAGACGATTTTGGAGAGATGTGTGACGACCCTTTTCTTCTCGGCAGGAGAATGGTTCTTTCTTCAGAGTCTGTTTGTAACACCCTAGATTCTCGGCAATCGAAGGATGGGTGACCTACTGGGAAGTCATTTCCAGTACCGGGCGAGTGAGGCCAAAACTCGGGGAAAGATCGCGTGGTGATTGCAGGGTCAGTAAACATGCATTTCGAGTCTCCCGGACTAACGCACCGACCGTCGGAGAAGTCTCGGCTTGCGAGCCGAGAGTGGGCGTGGGCCCACGGCAGGGCGGTCGGGGCGTTACAAGTGGTATCAGAGCCGAACCTTGACGAGTGTGGGTATAACACAATTAGGGTAACGATCTTGGTACGCAATGAGGACGTTGCGCGCTGTGAGAGGGGGTGATTGTAACACCCGGGATTCTAGAAATGCTTGGTGCATTGTCTACGAATATGTGGTGCATGCGGAGAGGCTTAAAATAATTGATTTGGCTACCTATGTCACCAAAGTGCACTTATCTTTTCGGTCACTTGTCTTGAGAGAACTCCAGAGTTAAGTGTGCTTGAGCTGGAGCAATCGAAGGATGGGTGACCTACTGGGAAGTCATTTCGAGTACCGGGTGAGTGAGGCCAAAACTCGGGAAAGATCGCGTGGTGATTGCAGGGTCAGTAAACATGCATTTCGAGTCTCCCAGACTAACACACTGACCATCGGAGAAGTCTCGGCTTGCGAGCCGAGAGTCGGCGTGGCGCCCACGGCAGGGCGGTCAGGGCGTTACAAGTGGTATCAGAGCTGAACTTTGACGAGTGTGGGTATAGCACTGTTAGAGTAATGATCTTGGTACGCAATGAGGATGTTGCGCGCTGTGAGAGGGGGTGATTGTAACACCCCAGATTCTAGAAATGTTTGGTGCATTGTCTACGAATATGTGGTGCATGCGGAGAGGCTTAAAATAATTGATTTGGCTACCTATGTCACCAAAGTGCACTTATCTTTTTGGTCACTTATCTTTTTGGTCACTTGTCTTGAGAGAACTTCTGAGTTAAGCGTGCTTGAGCTGGAGCAATCGAAGGATGGGTGACCTACTGGGAAGTCATTTCCAGTACCGGGCGAGTGAGGCCAAAACTCGGGGAAAGATCGCGTGGTGATTGCAGGGTCTGTAAACATGCATTTCGAGTCTCCCAGACTAACACACCGACCGTCGGAGAAGTCTCGGCTTGCGAGCCGAGAGTTTGCGTGGGGCCCACGGTAGGGCGTTACATTGTTCGACGAGAGCGACATCTTGCAGTACTTTGGTTGTAGCTGACGAGGTGTTGTTAAAGAAAAGATCGTGGTGGTGAAGAAGACTTAGAGAGCTTTGGTTCGTTATACATGGTGATGCGCTGAATCTCAATCAATTGTGAAGCAGAAATGAGGATATCTTCTATGGTGAGGTGAGAGACAGTTTCGAGGCCGGTGACTCCATGATGAGGGGAAACTTTGGAGAAGAGATCGTGATACAATAGCATGAACGAGGTCGTTTTACTGAAGCCTTATCACAATCGAGTGAAGCCATGCATGCACGAGTGAAGTTCTCTTGGGGAAGCCTTGTCATGATCGAGTGAAGCCTTGTATGCGCGAACAAAGTCATTTTGGTGAGATGGGGTCTCAAAGTTTGACTTGGTGAGATTGATTTAAAGCTTGACCACCAACGTGGTAGAGAATGACTCTTTGGATTCTTGGTTATGCCTTAACCCGACGTTGATGCGTTGGAGACGATGTGTATCTTGTGTTTTGCTCAAGAGGTGTCGCGACCAGTTTGTCTGTAATGATTCTCACATATTGTGGTGAGCCGCTAGTGGCAAGCTTACTCGAACTATGTTCTCGCTTTAGATTTTAACAATGGTCGTCTTAGTTTGCGAGACTATCGTTGCTGACTGTTTCGCTCCTAAAGACGAACATGTTATGTTATTTCGACCAGCGATGCGTTAGCTGCGTTCGCTGATGAACCTCTTGGCTTTCGGGCGAGTCCGTGTTGCCTAGAGTGATTATGGTATGTTGTTTGAGACCAGTGTTGAGTTAACTGGATTTTCTGATGATCTTCTCTGTTTACGGGCGAGTTCGTATTAACACGCCCGCTCCAGGAGTGAACATGTTATGTTGTTTAAGACCAGTGTTGAGTTAACTCGGTTTTCTGATGATCATCTTGGTTTATGGGCAAGTCTTTATGGACACGCCCGCTCTAAAAATGACCACGCTATCGCGTAATGACCAACGATTAAGTATAGTTGGGTTTTTTGAGTGAACATTTCGGTTTACGACTTTGTATTAAAAAATGCAGTCAATCCTATAATGAACACTTTGCGATGGTACCACTGTTATGGTTAACTGGGTTTAGAATGATCATTTCGGATCACGCAGGTGTTACTCCTTGAACACCTCCGCTCGATAATGATTATTCGTTTATTTGTATAGCGCGCTGTTTACCGCAGTGGGTGTAATAGTCAGATTTGATTTCGTCACTGTGGCCAGAAGTGACGTCAAGTCTTTTTTGTTTTTTGTTTTTTGTTTTACTTGACTAATCCGTGAAGGATGTAAGAGAAATGTGAACAAATCTTTGATCTTAATTAATCGTAGAGTTTGTTACAAAAAATGAGAGTATATGAGTATACGTACCCACTCTCCTCCCTTTTTACGGAGGTGGGCAACCGAACTCATCAGAAGATGAGCTGCCTACGTACCCTTTACAGGGATCAGGTCACCCCGTAGTTTGTTGAAGCATGCACTCCCCTCTTGTTTGAGGATGAGGGCAACTAAACCCATCCGAGGATGAGCTGCCTACGTACCCTTTGCAGGGATCAAGTCGCCACGTAGTTCGTTTTTATAGAGCTCAAGTTACTCTGTGTTTTCCTTCATCTCAGAAATCTTCAAGACATAAGTCGCCTTTGAGTGTTCTGGTTACGAGCTTGGAAGCAAGTTTTTGTCCCAAGGTACGACAGTTTCCTGTGGAATGTCCGGAGCTACGGTGATACTGATAATAAGATGTTTTGTCGTAGGTGTTTTGTCCTTTGGTACGCGTGTCTTAGCTTTCTAGCTCCACTTGGTAGTTGTGAGTTCCTTCGAAGCCACCTTCGTGCTGGGTGGAGCCAAAACTAGTGTTCTTCTTTTTTTCAAAAGGAGGGTTATCGGTTTGCGCTATGTTGTTGGCAATGCTATTTGTCTGCGGGATTCTTCTTGAACATGCGTAGCAATTTTCGAACGTGCATGTCCTGTGTGGGTTGTTTCCTACGTTGTTCATTTGTGGGATTCCTCTCGAACATTGAGGGTCTTTGCATGTCGCTTTGTCGACCCGCTCTGGAGTTGCGTCCATCATTTGCAATGGTGGCGGCGGTGGTAGGTTACCAAGAGTTCTCTGTGCAGCATGAGGCATCGATAAGCTGAGGCTATATGGATTTAATCGCCCAACTGACCGTCGCATTCCGTCGGTCTTGACGCTCTTCATGTGTGCCCTACAGCCTGTCACAAGAACATTTAGCTTGCCTGTCATAGTGCTGTTTAACTTTTCCAGCTCTTTTGACTTCTCGAGGAGCGTCTTTAGCGTATCCTTCAGCTCTATCAAGGCTTCTAGATTCATCGCGGCGTCGCGTTCTTCGTTGCTCTCGGTAGATGCGTCTCGCTGTGATGCTGAGGAGTCCTTGCTGCTGCCGCTGCTAGTCATGTTGTTTGGTGGTGACGCCGAAGATTCCTCGCTGCTGTTGAGGCTACTACTGATGACGTTACTGCCTCTGCTGCGTGTGCCTCTGCTGCTTCTGCCTCTGCTGCTTCTACTGCGTGTGCCTCTGCTGCTTCTGCCTCTGCTGCTTCTACAGCTGTTGCTGCCTCCGCTGCTTCTGCCTCTGCTGCTTCTACCGCTGTTGCTGCCTCCGCTGCTTGTGCCTCTGTTGCTTCTGCCTCTGTTGCTTCTGCCTTTGATGCTTCTGCCTCTGCTGCTTCTACCGCTGTTGCTGCCTCCGCTGCTTCTGCCTCTGCTGCTTCTGCCTCTGTTGCTTTTACCTCTGCTTCTGGCGTTGCTGCTTTTGCCTATGCTGCTGCCCCTGCTGCTTCTGCCTATGCTGCTTCTGCCTATGCTGCAGCTGGTCGTCTTTTTGGATCTGGTGCGCGTAGTGATTCATTAGTGTAAGAGAATTCTCCTTCCCCTTAGTCGGCGCCAAACTGTGGGGCATGAACCTGCACTGTTAAATTGTCAAGGGTTGTAGAAAAGACGGAGATCTCTACTAAGCGGAGTCACTTAGAACACAACAGATTGTAAAGAAAGTTCTCAGAAAACACTTAGCACAAGACATATGTAAAAAGAGTTCTCTTTATTGGTGTTATGGCTTAAGCGTACTTACAAAAAAGTTTCTATGCTCAAAGTTGTCATCCCCTTTCTGGGTGAATACAATGAAATATATATAGTCTCACTAAGTAACCTAGGTCAACTAATAGAATGGGTCAGACCCATTAAGCAATATATTAAATTTAGCCCTATATTCTTAATAAGCCTATTTTACATATGGGTTTAATGTCATTTTGGGCCTACATTCCAACTAGGCCTTCGTAGGCTCGCTCCGATTATGTCGTGTTGAAGCTGAATTGATCTTGTCGTTATATCGATGTCATAGGGGTGAATTCCGACCCCTACAGGAGTCATTCAAGCCTTAAGCAATGACGATGATGATGGGTTAATCGACGGCAAGGAGGGCAAGACAGACGGTGGTTGAGGCATAGGTTTAGGGATGCTTGGTCCGGGGAACTGCGGCCCGAGTTGTTTTTTTTTGATAAAATAAAAAAAAAAAAAAAAAAAAAAAAAAAAAAAAACAACTCGGGCCGCAGTTCCCCGGACCAAGCATCCCTAAACCGTGGAGTTGTTGGACCGTGGAGATGTTTGTGTTGGGATGAATGGGTGGGCGTGAGCGAGAGGGCGTTGTCACAACGGTTCTCCAGATGCCGACTTCATTCGATGATTGGATGGAGCCCGAGTTATTATCAACGACTAAATTAGGAATATCCTTGTTTTGGTTCATCGTTGGACAAGGATATTCAAATGGAGTACTTTGTCTCTGCATCATATTGAAGTTATTTATTAGTGTAACGAAATCAAAAGTCAATAGATAAATGGTACAAATGTTATAACAACATATTAAAACTCTAGTAAACTCCTACAATTTGAATCATATAAAAGAAAAATCATTGTTCTTAAAAAAACAAATGAAAAAGACTGAAACACTGAGTAACAAAAGAAGATCAAAAGCAATGAGAAACACCTTAAATGGATTTGCTTTCGTCCAAAATGCCTTCCTCTTGGCTATTTTCGTCAACCACCGGGGTCTCTAATGGCATCCTTAAACGGCGTTGTGAGCTCTGGTGAGACGGCGTCACGACGGTTCTCGGGCCAGTATCGCCGCCGTCTTCAAATGAGGATTGGGTGGAGCCCGAGTTATTACCAATTATTAATGGAGCAAGATTCACGTTTCGTTTCATCGTTTGTATCTGCATCATATCGAATTTATATATATTTACTCTTTATCACTCCTTTTTCTTTCAAAACATAATAAAACGATAAATAAATTATTGGAGATAACTTGGATAACAATACAATACAATATTTCTAGATTTAATCACAAAATAGTAGAAATGTTACAACAACACATTAAACCCCTAGTAACCTCCTATGATTTGAATCATATATAGAAAAAAAATCACTGCTTTTCAAACACGAATAATAAAAGAGTTTTAGACAAGAGAAACAAAAGAAAAAGACTGAAACTTGAACTGAAGAGGAAATGCAATGAGAAACACCTAAAATTGTTTGAAATCGGTTTGCTTTCGTCAACTGTTTGTATATATATATATATTTTTTTTATGAATCCTTGGATTTATGATTACTGATGATTTCTTTTCTTCTAACACACACATCTATTTATATCCAAATACTTCAATCTTATTTTTATCAACTACATAATTTTAGTCAAAAAAAAAAATGAATCCTTTGTTTTTTTTGGTAATTTATTGAAGATTTATAATTTTGAACTCATTATATTTTATTCAAACTTTTTATTGTTCAACATTCAGTTGTTTTGGCACGTTATTAATTGTTGAGAAATTTTGATAATTGCCACTTTCAACATGGCACATAGCAAAAATGCCACGGTGGTTGAGACATAGGTCTAGGGATGCTTCCGGGCAACTGCGGCCCGAGTTGTTGGACCGTGGAGATGTTTGTGTTGGGATGAATGGGTGGGTGTGAGCAAGAGGGCATTGTCACGACGGTTCTCCAGATGCCGACTTCATTCGATGATGTTGAATGGAGCCCAAGTTATTATCAACGACTAAATTAGGAGTATCCTTGTTTTGGTTCATTGTTGGACTAGTGTTTCAAATGGAGTACTTTGTCTCTGCATCATATTGAAGTTATTTATTAGTGTAACGAAATCAAAAGTCAATAGATAAATGGTACAAATGTTATAACAACATATTAAAACTCTAGTAAGCTCTCTACGATTTGAATCATATAAAAGAAAAATCACTGTTCTTAGAAAAACAACTGAAAAAGACTGAAACATTGAGTAACAAGTGAAGATGAAAAGCAATGAGAAACACCTTAAATGGATTTGCTTTCGTCACTTGCACGACCGTTTGTATATATATATATTTGGATTTAAAGATGATTTCTTGATTTCTTTTTGTTTTCAAAACAAGATGATTTCTTTCTCTCCTGAGATAGCATCTATTTATACCCAAATACTTCAATCTTAGTTTTATCAACAACATAAATGAATCCTTTGTTCTTTGGTAATATATTAAAAATTTATAAATTGGAAGTTATTATATTTTGTCAATTCAAACTTGAAAGTTTTGGCGGGTCAATAACTGTTCAACAATCCGTTATTTTGGCGGGTTAGTAACGGTAAATATTTTATTCAAACTTATAAATATGAAATTATTATATTTTGCTACTCAGTCAAACTTTTACTTTTAGCAAGTTATTTACTATTTAACAATTTATTATTATGATGCATTATTTATTTTAAATGATTGATTAAACAATTAAAACCTACTCAGTCAAATTTTATTTTTGGCAATTTTATTTATCAACTAACAATTGGTTATTTTGTCTCATTATTTATTTTAAATGATTAATAAAGAAATAATAAATCTAAAGTCATTATATTTTGCTAATCATTATTTTGCTAATCAATCAATTTTAACTAGAGTAATTACTCTCTATATTAATCTTTCCACCTATAATTTATTGTCTAACATCCTATAAAATAAAATATAGTAACTAACATTTAACACACTCCAAAAATTCCAGTTTTACTCTTTTCAAATTCTAGAACTTTTTACATTAAAAGAAATTACAAATTAAAACATTAATGTATAAATTAAAGAGTAACTGCACTCTATATTACTCTTTCTACCTATAATTTATTATCTAACATCTTATAAAATAAAATATAGTAACTAACATTTAACACACTCAAAAATCCGATTTTACCCTTTTCAAATTCAAGAACTTTTACATTAAAAGGAATTACAAATTAAAACATTAATGTATAAATTAAAGAGTAATTAGCATGTATATTAGTGTAGATACAAATAATTAATTATTTGTCACTCTAAAAATCATAATTCATTAGCTAACATACAATTCCGAAATTATCTTTATGCTATTAATCTAATCTCCTACATTAACTTAAAACAAACTAAAACCCTAATTTTTTTTATTCTTTCCTCATCTGCCGTCATCCTCATTTCTTTTCTTCTTTCATTCTTCCATGGTTTCTTTTTTTTTTTTCTCTCTAAAACGACCCGACCCGTTTTTTTTTTTTTTACATTAAACCCTTGGTCTCGGACTAGCATTCCCATAAATGCTATCCTCAACAACCAAGCAACACAGACAATCATACAACAGCGGATAACCAAATAAATCATTCCATAAAACTAAACCAATTCAATTCAAATTCCGATACAATAAACCAACAACCTAGCGGAGTTCTAAAACAGAATATAACAATAAACCACACAGCACGAAACCGAGACCCTAGATCATCTCCCTCTTCGTTGCCATGATTCCACGATCACAATTTGCCTTTACCTGCATCACATGGATAAAAGAGATGCGTGAGTATTATCACAAATACCCAGTGAGACGGTCCTCCCATCTACGACTGCGCACACAGACGCGATGAATCCGCTCAGGCAAACACGCATCAAACAACACACAAAACAAACACAACAACACGGCTCAACCACAGTCCAACAGGCGGCCTGTCGATCGACACTACCACTAGGTGTCGATCGACACCCCTGTTCAGACCTGTCGATCGACACACCCACGGTGCCTGTCGATCGACAGCTCAACTGGACCCTGTCGATCGACACACCCACGGTGCCTGTCGATCGACAGCTCCACAGGACCCTGTCGATCGACACAACCTCTAGGTGTCGATCGACTGCTCTCATGTGACCCCTGTCGATCGACACACATAGGTGCTGTCGATCGACAGGCCGTCGCAGATTCATAGGAGATCGATCAATTATCCTCTCGGATCGATTCCTCCTCTGCGATAACACGAAACCTGCACAACAAACACAATCCAACAATCCATACACCACAAAACACACAGAAACAACATCAATCATCACAATCAACCAGTTTTAACCTACCACCATACAACCCTAACGAATCCACCGGCCCAGAAGCCATGGTCACCACTCACCTCGAGTTAATTGGAAGGAAAACGGTAGAGCTGAGGCTAGACACGAATCCACGACAATCTCCACAAGAAATCTCCTCCAAAACTATCAAGAACGAAACCCTAATTCTCAGAACTCACAAGAAACAGAGAACTCCTCTCAAACTCTGTCTGCTGCGTTTTTGGGACTTGGTTCGCTCAAATGCGGCCAAAAACCCTTATATACGAAGCCCTAGGGTTTACCCAAACCGGCCCGGTCCAATTGAACGACTTAAATCGAACCAGAAAACCAGCCAATTCGAGCACCTGTCGATCGACAACCACTAGGTATGTCGATCGACAGCCCTTAAGAGCCCTGTCGATCGACAGACCACATGTGTGTCGATCGACAGCCCCTCCATTTTACCAAAAATGGTTTACGGGCGACACAATTCTCCCCCACTAAAACTGGATTCGTCCTCGAATCCTCTAACACTACCCACCAATCTACCCTGGCCTAACCCGCCAGCAACACCGGAGACTACATCTCCCAGACCTTCCCGAGGTTCACAACCGTCCTATGCACATAGACCCATCTCAGACATTGATTGCCCATAGCTCATAACCACCATCTAGCTTTGGGATCGTCACCCCTCAGCTCTAGGTGTCTAGTATCAACCCACCTCAGTCCGCGCAGTCCTGACGGTGTTCGATACTCAATCATCTCCACACACCTCAATCCATAAGGACACACAGTCTATCAAGCTCTCGGTATGCAGAGATCTGCCAGAGGTCGCAACCTCCCAAACTATCCCCATACCCTCACGATCTCAGTCCGCGCAGTCCTGACGAACGATCGGTATGCGGGGAACCCACTGTCCCCCGGAGAGACGCATCTCTCAAGATCTGCCGGAGACTAATCTCCAAGAAAGACCGAGGTCTAACTCTGAGCTATGCAATCAATTCCTAACGTCTATAATGCACCTCTGACCGGAACTACCTCCTAAGGTCTCACATGATATCCCCCTCCCGGAATACCATCACAATCGTGATCATCACAGATCACCCGGACCATCCCTCACCTCGGATGTCCCTGCAGAGTTTCTCCCGGAACTAGACAGTTCTAACCACCGTAAAACTTCTATTCCGAGACTCTCTCTCTCACACACACACACAAACCGCTAGAGTCCCCACCGAAACCGGCAAGTTCTATCCGCAATAAAACTTCCATTTCGGGGTTCTCTAACCACAAACACATGACTCTCAAAGTCAAACACATAAGAAAAACACTTTCTTATTCACTGGAAAAATGTCATAATCATTACAACTTTAATGAAAATACAAAAATCCACAACCAAAAACCTCACCACACACGGTGATCACAACACCAAAACTGAAACTGGGAACCACAAAGAAAAACGAATTCACTCTTCTGCTTGCTTCTCGAACCACTTCTTGAACTTCGTTTTCATCTTTGCCTCTGGTTCCCAAGTCTCCTCCTGAATACCTTCACAGTCCCACAAGACTCTCAACAACGGCACTCTCTTCCGGCGCAGAACCTTGATACTTCTCTCAAGAATCCTAACCGGCCTCATCCCAACAGTCAGATTTGGCTGAAGATCCGCAAGAATCGTCACTGCTACCTCCTCAGAAGCATGCAAACATCTCCTGAGTTTCGAAACGTGAAACGCATCATGGAATTTCTCCATAATCGGAGGCAGCTCCAACCGATAAGCAACTGGTCCCACACGTTCCACAACCCGGAACGGACCCATGTACCTCGTACTCAGCTTATCCTCGGATATGGACCTGTTCAGACCCCGCATCATCGCCATCTTGAGATACACTCGATCTCCGACTGCAAACTCCAACTCTTTCCTTCTCCTATCGGCATAACTCTTCTGCCGATCCTGAGCTTCTTTCATGTTCAGCTTCACAACACGGATCTTCTCCGTCGTTTCCTGAACAAAATCGGCCCCAAAGATGCTCCTCTCCCCCACTTGGGTAAAACATAGCGGAGTACGACATGGCCTCCCATACAACGCCTCAAAAGGAGCCATTCCGATACTCGCCTGAAAACTGTTGTTATATGCGAACTCCACCAAACTCAAGTGATACGCCCAATAACCACCCCAATCTAGCACGCACATCCTCAACAGATCTTCCAGTGTCTGAATCGTCCTTTCGGACTGCCCATCCGTCTGCGGATGATTAGCTGTACTCATGTGCACCTTAGTGCCCATCTCAGCCTGAAAAGCTCTCCAGCACACTGAAGCAAACCTCGGATCTCGATCCGACACAATACTCGCTGGCACTCCATGCAACCTCACAATTTCCTTCACATACTTCTTAGCCAAGACCTCCGCTCCGTCTGTCTTCTTAATGGCCAGAAAATGTGCTGACTTAGTCAGACGATCCACAATCACCCAAATCGCGTCATAGGTCCGAGAAACCGGCAACCCTACCACGAAATCCATAGTGATCATGTCCCACTTCCACTCTGGAATGGGTAAACTCTGTACCAAGCCACTAGGAACTTGGTGCTCAGCCTTCACCAACTGACACACATTGCAAGCTGCAACCCAATTTGCCACATCTCTCTTCATCCCGACCCAATGATAATACCGTTTCGGATCCCGATACATCTTAGTCGCTCCCGGATGAATCAAAAACTTACTCGCATGAGCTTCTCTCAGAATTTCCTGCCTCAAGTCTACATCCTTAGGAACACAGACTCGTCCATGCACTAAGATAGTCCCGTTAGCAGAAACCTGATACTCGGAACCAGTAGCCTTGGAGAGATCTAACAACACCGGATCCTGCTCCTGAGCTACTCGGATCCTGCTCAAAAGATCCGCCTGATCTGCCGCCGCTAACCCTAACGGTTCCTCTGAAGTAACACATAACCTCAAAGTACTAAGCACACTCACCAGATTCTCTACATCCCGCTCCTGAGATGAATCATACCTCCTCCGCCTAAGAGCATCCGCCCCTAGCTAAGTTCACCGCGACGGTAAACTAAAGGAAAACTCAACCCGCAACAACTTCTCCCATCACTTCCGCCTCCTAAACCAAAGACCACCGAAAAGGAACCTACTCCACTAACCACTTGGTCATGGAATGAGCCGTACTCTCAAGGCCTTTTGATGCAACTCCTGAAATAACCTGCCAACCCGAGAACTACTACACTTAGTCTCATTCCTCGGTTTAGGCAAAAATCTCAGCTCGATTGCATCTTAACTGAATCCACAGAAACTCCTCTGCAGAAACAGTAAGACCCTGAAAACCCATTCCCACTTGCCAGAAACTACACTTGCTCATCCTAACAAACAGCTTCTGTTCCCGCAACTTCTCCAGAACCCTCCTCAAATACACCTCATGTTCCTCCAGACTCTTCGAATACACCAAGATGACATCGATAAAGTTAATCACAAACTCATTCAGATACCACTGAAAGGCTTCGCTCATCAACCTCATAAATGCAGCTGGTGCACTCGTCAACCCGACAAGCACCTTTACTAACTCCACCCTACTCATGACTCGTCAAGAAAACCGTTTTCCTGACAACCACCTCATCAATAGAATCTGGTGTTAACCGGATGCCAAGTCATCCTTGAAGAACCAAGTAGCCCCTCACAATTGATCTAACAACTTATCAATTCTCGGAAGACGAAATTGTTCCTCATAATGACTCGGTTAAGTCCTCGATAATCGAAGCACAACCGGAAACTACCACAATTCCTCATCACCAACATCACCGATTCTTCTAACTCTGCTGGAGCCATCCTGTAAGGTGCCTTAGATAACGGCGTCGTCCCAAGCTCTAACTCAATCGTGCGAGATTCCGACCGCGATGACGGCAATCCCCGCAGCGACCGAAAGACATCCTCACGTTCCTGGACAACCCGAATATCCCTCACTGCAACCTCACCTACAGACTCCGCCAGCAAAATAGTCTCCGAGTAAGTCTCGCAACCTCTCAGTCATAGCCTCAGCCTGCACCCAAGAGATCCCGAGACTCTCAGAAGTTGGTTTCACTCCCTGACAAACCAACCTTCTCCTACTACGCTCCAACACAACACGACTCCGGTGACACTCCAAATGAACTTGTACTGATCAAGCCAATCCATACACAGGATGCAATAATACAGTTCAACTAGACTATACACCAAGTCCGCTGTCATCCACTTACCAGTCACTAGAAAGTCCACGCCTCTCGCCCGGCCATGAGTAACTAGAAACTTCCCTTCCGCAACCATTACCGGTCCAACCCGCTCACCAGCGCCACTCCGAAGAGATGAAGCAATCATGCTCCAGAATCGAACAACCCGTGGAATTCACCACTGCCCACTTCAAATGTCTCCACACAACTCCCATGTGCTAAGAAACCTAACAATCTCGCCAATTATGACTCATGCTTCCGCACCCGAAGCATCCCGGCCATTCTACCTCAAACTGGAAGTATCCTCCCACTTCCTTTTCTTCCCCTGCACAGGCTTGCCGCCCTGCCAGGTATCACCTGTTGAGACTTAATAGACTGAACAACTGGGCTAACTACCACAGACTGCTCTCTCTAGCCTCGACAATGCCTCCAGTAGTCTCAACCAACTATGCTCTCCCAGCATACTTAGATACTCTACACCGTGTCTTCCATAAATCGAGGTCTTCTCAAGAACCTCTTATCCCAGGCCTCCTCGCCCTCCATGCTCCTATCAGCATGAACCAACCCAAACCATGAGCCGATTAACTCCAAAACATACTCACGAACTGATCTTCCTCACAGATCGAGTTCCAAACACCTCGTCTCTAAACGACCCGCCGCCTCTCGAGGAAAGAACTTGGCATCACCCTCTGCCCACAAGTCCGCCCAGGCCAACACTGCCTGAACCCTCCTAGCTGCAACACACCACTCGCAAAGAATCCTACACCAATTCTCTTGCACCTGTTCCCTTATCCGCAGATAAGACGGAACCCTACCAAAAACTGCAGCCCTCAGCAGCACCTCTGCCACTCGTGGCATCACCGGAGCCTAACTCGTACCGCACTCGGTAACCACTCCAAAAGCTGCTGAAGCCAATCCGCCAGACGATCCACTTGACCCTGAGCCCACCCGCGGGCGCACCCGCACTACCAACCTCACGAGGACCCACACCGGCCCCCGGCAGCCAACCTAGGACCACACTGCCCCCACCAGCCCTCACACTGGCGCTCACACTTGGCTGCACGCTGGCAGCCTAAATGGCGCTCAAGCCGTCATGAAGCGTCTACGGATCACTCTCAGCCACTTGCGCAACACCCTGAACCGCCCTCCTGGCCAACTCCCTCACTAGTGCCCGCCACAACACCTACTGCAACAGATCTGTCAGCCGATCAACTCGTCACCTAGACTCCTCCTGCGGGCGCACCCGAACAGCGAGCGAATCCAGCACTAGCTCAAGTACCAGCCCTGGCCCAATAACCCTCACACCGGCTCTCACACAGGCACTCCCACTGGCACTCGCACTAATACTCAGACCCTCTTGATACGTCTACGGACCTGTCACAGTCACCCCGGCCCCCACGGCCACATTCTCTAGTGCCTCTAGCTAACACCATGCACTACTACAGTACAAAAGCTAAGCACTAAAGAATAACAATAAAACACACTTACCGTGAAATCTCTTTGAAGGCTCGAAGGAAGATGATCTAGAACCCCCAAACTCACAGAATTGACAATTTACCAAATTACAATCCTAGCAGTTCTAGCATGTCCTAAAACCGTATCGCTCTGATACTAAACTGAAACGACCCGACCCGTTTTTTTTTTTTTACATTAAACCCTTGGTCTCGGACTAGCATTCCCATAAATGCTATCCTCAACAACCAAGCAACACAGACAATCATACAACAACGGATAACCAAATAAATCATTCCATAAAACTAAACCAATTCAATTCAAATTCCGATACAATAAACCAACAACCTAGCGGAGTTCTAAAACAGAATATAACAATAAACCACACAGCACGAAACCGAGACCCTAGATCATCTCCCTCTTCGTTGCCATGATTCCACGATCACAATTTGCCTTTACCTGCATCACATGGATAAAAGAGATGCGTGAGTATTATCACAAATACCCAGTGAGACGGTCCTCCCATCTACGACTGCGCACACAGACGCGATGGATCCGCTCAGGCAAACACGCATCAAACAACACACAAAACAAACACAACAACACGGCTCAACCACAGTCCAACAGGCGGCCTGTCGATCGACACTACCACTAGGTGTCGATCGACACCCCTGTTCAGACCTGTCGATCGACACACCCACGGTGCCTGTCGATCGACAGCTCAACTGGACCCTGTCGATCGACACACCCACGGTGCCTGTCGATCGACAGCTCCACAGGACCCTGTCGATCGACACAACCTCTAGGTGTCGATCGACACAACCTCTAGGTGTCGATCGACAGCTCCTCGATCACCTGTCGATCGACACAACCTCTAGGTGTCGATCGACTGCTCTCGTGTGACCCCTGTCGATCGACACACATAGGTGCTATCGATCGACAGGCCGTCGCAGATTCATAGGAGATCGATCAATTATCCTCTCGGATCGATTCCTCCTCTGCGATAACACGAAACCTGCACAACAAACACAATCCAACAATCCATACACCACAAAACACACAGAAACAACATCAATCATCACAATCAACCAGTTTTAACCTACCACCATACAACCCTAACGAATCCACCGGCCCAGAAGCCATGGTCACCACTCACCTCGAGTTAATTGGAAGGAAAACGGTAGAGCTGAGGCTAGACACGAATCCACGACAATCTCCACAAGAAATCTCCTCCAAAACTATCAAGAACGAAACCCTAATTCTCAGAACTCACAAGAAACAGAGAACTCCTCTCAAACTCTGTCTGCTGCGTTTTTGGGACTTGGTTCGCTCAAATGCGGCCAAAAACCCTTATATACGAAGCCCTAGGGTTTACCCAAACCGGCCCGGTCCAATTGAACGACTTAAATCGAACCAGAAAACCAGCCAATTCGAGCACCTGTCGATCGACAACCACTAGGTATGTCGATCGACAGCCCTTAAGAGCCCTGTCGATCGACAGACCACATGTGTGTCGATCGACAGCCCCTCCATTTTACCAAAAATGGTTTACGGGCGTCACACTCTCCTTCTTTCATGAATTTTTATTTTTCTCCTTATTCTTCCTTTGGATCCTTAATCTTAAACTGTTTTTCTACGCGTTTTCATCTTTTTCCACGAACATATCACCAAGAGCTGATTCATTGATGCTATTGAGAAGGTGACGGTTAGTCTCCAGATACTACAAAATCACAAGTAAGTTTGTATTGAACAGTAAATAGTGAACTATTATAGTCAACTAAATGTAAATTTGTACAAGTATAGTAAACTAGTATAATACATTAATTCGTATAAATAGTCAACTATTGTTTGATCTTATAGCTGACTATTCGCACATAAATTAGCTGATAACGGACTATCTAATAGCAGACTATTCGTACATAAATAGTCATCATAGATGAGATGATATCCGACTATTTATAAATAAATAGTGAACTATTTTTAATCAATATACAATTTTTTAACATAGTGAACTATTTATAAAATAGTGAACTACTTTACTTTTGATATATTTCGTATGTACACTAATGAAACCTTTGTATATATAGTGTGTCCATTTTATAGTATATAACGGAGATATTGATGATCAATTTCATACGCTCAGAATTAATGAAAGATCATCAAATGGAATCGTGATCAATCAGAATGAAATCCGGATCTACATTGATGTAATGGATTTTTAGGAAATTTTTATGGTAATATATTTTTAATGTAATAGGTTTTTTACTTCAGTAATTTTTTACTAAATTTTCTTTAATCAATTCATTAAGGGTATTTTCGTCATAATGTGCCAAATTAATGTTACTCACCTAATTTGATTTTACTCAATGTTACCCACCTAATTTCAGCCACAAAGACTAATATACACCTAATTAACCCTAAATTAAATCCCTAAAGTTCCTCTCATTTTCTTCTTATTCTTCTTTCTTCCTCTGAGCCAACCGACCACTTCTTCTTCTTCCTTTTGCTTTGTTTTTCTGTTTTTTGTTTCTTTTTTGTTTTTTAATTGATGACATCGTTAACAAGTTAAGAAGATGAAAAAAAATTCACGGTTCCTCAATCTCTTATATCTTCACCTATTCTCTTTGATTTTATTCATCTAAGAGGATGAAAGATCCTGATTTGTCGAAAATATTGTTTAGTTATGGTGGCGAGTCCATCGACAACAAAGTAAATGTCTACATCTTCATCAAAATAGTTAACAACTTGTTGCTTATGGTTAACCAAAAATTAACTATTTACTGCGTATAATTTGAAAATAGTTAACTATTTGTTGGCTATGGTTTAAAAATAGTAAACTATTGAGCGATATCACTATGATTGTAAATTAGTTAACTATTTGATAACTCGGTGGTAGCAATTTCTTTGGAGTTAACTACTTCCTTCTCAGTTTGAAAATAGTTAACTATTGGTTGCCTATGATTCAAAAAATAGTTAACTATTTACAGACTATAGTTCGAATATAGTTAACTATTTGCTGGCTATAGTTAAAAAAAAGTGAACTATGGAGCGATATCAGTATGGTTCTGAAATAGTTAACTATTTGTTGACTCGATAGTTAAAACATCTTGTGGAGTTATAAGTTAACGGTTTTGATTGATGAACCAAATATGCAGTGCCAATTTTATACAAAAAATAAAATATGCTATTAAAAATCAGATTGATTAATCATGGATATTTTATACCAAAAAAAAACATATTATTAATCATTTTAATTTCATTAATAAGGGCATTTTTGTCCATCTTGACTAACAATATGCTAATTACCTAAATCATATTTTATGTATGTTAATTACCTAATTTTTTTTTTTGTCAACTGTTAATTACCTAATTATATATCCAAAACATTATATTCACCTAATTAACCCTTTAGACTTTTGGTTTATTATTCTCATTACTGGTGTTGTTGCATTATTTATTTTACCAATGAGTTAGCTAATGTCACTAGAGAAAATTGTATTGGACTATTTTTTCCTTTGTTTTATAGTACTAATTGAACTTTTATTAATAGGCCCTTTTAGTCTCAACCTAATTTCCCTTTTTCTCATATGATTTTCTCGAGAAAGTAAAATTTTCTTTCCATTTTCTCAGAGAAAATTTTTCTCAAAGAAAATCAAAATCAAATGTGGAGAAGATCAGCTTCGTTTATCCTCGACGAGCGACGAAGCTCGAATTCACCTCCAATGGAAGACACTACACAACCTCCATTACAAAATCCATTTATTCGTGCGGTATTGGTTCAACTCCCTTGTTAGTTCATTTATTCGTGCAACATGTTGATCATTCAAGTCTGCAATAACAAAGCATGGAGTCTCCAATCTCATTCTCAGTAGAGAAAAACTGGTCCTAAATGCCTTCTTCTTGGCTCTTTTCGCCAACCACCGGGGTCTTTAATGGCATCTTGAAAGAAATACCATCATTGTTGCACCCTCTCTGAGGCAGAGTATGGTCTGGAAGCAATGACCGGGTTTGTTGACGAAGGGTTCAACGGCGGCAGAGTAGGAGACATTCGAACCAGAAGCAATGACAGTGATGATGGGCTCACCCGCGGCAAGAAGAAGATGCTTGGTCTTCAAGGGAGGATTGGGTGGAGCCCGAGTTATTACCAATGATTAAAGGCGTACGATTCACGTTTCGAGTCATCGTTTGTATCTGCATCATATCGGATTTATATATATTTACTCTTGATCACTCCTTTTTCTTTTAAAACAAAATAAAACGATAAATCAATTATTCGAGATAACTTGGATAACAATACAATACAATATTTCTAGAGTTAAATCATAAAATGGTAGAAATGTTACAACAACACATTAAACCCCTAGTAACCTCCTATGATTTGAATCATATATAGAAAAAAAATCACTGATTTTCAAACACGAATAAAAAAAAAGTTTCAAACAAGAGAAACAAAAGAAAAAGACTGAAACTTGAACTGAAGAGGAAATGCAATGAAAAACACCTGAAATTGTTTGAAATCAGTTTGCTTTCGTCACCCGTTTGTGTATATATATTTTTTTTTTTTATGAATCCTTGGATTTATGATTACTGATGATTTCTTTTCTTCTAACACACACATCTATTGATACCCAAAAACTTCAATCTTATTTTTATCAACTACATAATTTTAGTCAAAAGAATAAAAATGTATCCTTTGTTTTTTTGGCAATATATTGAAGATTTATAATTTTGAACTCATTATATTTATTCAAACTTTTTATTGTTCAACATTCAGTTGTTTTGGCACGTTCTTAATTGTTCAAAAATCAGTTATTTTGGTACGTTATTTATTTTAAATGATTGAATTAAAACTTCTAAACTTAGTCAATTTTAGTTTATGGCGAGTTATTTATCTATTATATGAAAGCTAAATGACACTTTGCATATGAGTGCCACATTCATTTTTAGACCAAATATCAAAGGTCTAAATTGTGCCACCATTTTTGTCATAAATAAAACAAAAATGAATCACAGATTTAATTTTTTGTGAAAAAGATGAAACGAAGACACAGCAATAACGAAGATATACCAATAATTTTGAGTATTTTTATTTTGGGATAATTTTAAAATATCACGAACCCTAAAATTTTAATCTTTAAAAAGAGTTTTGGTCTTAACAGACACTAATCTTAAAAATTAGACCTTAATATGACATAATGGACTCAAACATAAAGTATTTTGAGTAAATTATATTCCAGAATTAGCACTTTTTTATTTTATTTTTTTAAAATGTGGCATTTTTTAAAAGTGGCATTGCAAAGTGGTATTTCTCAAAAACTCTTATTTATTTTTGGTAAAATTGAATACCAAAAATTTGGTTTGGTATGTACTGACCAAGTGGAGTCTTTAGGTATATTCCAATACAAATTTTTAAACTGTAAGAATAATAATGTATTTCGTCAAAATATATTTTTCCAGTGGGTGTGAGATCAGAAATTTTGTTTTACCAAATATAGTACATTAAAAAAAAAACATAACCACTCACATCATAAAAATGATGTTGGTTTAGACCTTGAGTTGAAAATCCATGATTCTTTAATAATTCTTCATATAAACTAATTACTTATGGAGGAGAGAAAGAAAGAAATTCGACAACCACTTCAAGCTCATCATCGAATAGTTGCTCAAAACGGATAATTTTTAATGCTTCTATCGTTACTTATAAATCATTTATCTATCATTTTACAAATTAGTTGTCGTTTTATATTTTCAATGCATTTTCGGTAAACCATCACATATGAGTTATTCATGCTAGAGTTTAGCTACCCTAAACCCCACACGGATGCTTGAAATTCTAGATTCTTTTGATATAAGTCCACAATATAAATGAGATGCATAATGTGACACCAAGAAATCTCGAAGTCTAACTCCATGATTTCGTAACGTATTTTATAAAAAAATGTTTTACTAAACTATTATCGAAAGTTTTTTTGAAGGACTCCTAAAATCGTATTATGCATTTCATTCCTATAGCTAACCGATTTGAACTAATTAACCGGACTAAGTAAAATTAATCAAACAAACCAAAATTAACCTGAACTAACAATGCCGAGATGTTTTACTAAAAACCAAATTGATTTGTTACGTTACTTTTATTTAGCAACTTTACATACGAACAGAAGTTTCCATAACCGGAAACATAATTTTATTTGGTTAGTTTCAGTTAGTTTTGGTTAAATATTTCTAACTCGAAAAAATCAAAGAACCGACAACTGAATAACTAAAACCAACCAAAACTAACACAATATATATAAACTTTGTATAATATTTTGTACTTTGATTTAGGCTTTGATGCTAAGATTCTAGGGATTATGATCTATGTATTGTTTTCAACCTTTTTTATGTGTATTTGTGACACATCTTTTAGAATGGGAGTGACATGGGTTTGATAGAATAGCCCAGTTCCAAATGTTATCCGAGTGGTTTTTTTGTAGTGATGATAACGATGAAGAAGCGTAACCATGGATAATCTAATTATATTTTTACTATCATCTAGATAATTTATGTTTTGTTTTTAATAATAGTATTTATTTTATAAATACTATTATGTTCAGTTATATTTTATGGAGTGCTACATGTATAATGTATCAACATTAATTGATTCTATGATGAATGTTAATGTTTAAAGGGGATGCGGCGAGTGCTATCACCACTCCATGCAGAAGTGTGTAGCCTTCTTTGGGCTCTGGCAGCTCTGCGCAAATACGAACGGTTTTGTTCGGTTTTTTGCACAGACTCACAGGAGTTGGTGAACATGGTAGAAGATCCAGAAAGTTGGCCCCGCTTCCATCCAGAACTTGAAGAACTGCAAGAGTTACGAAGTTCTTTTCCAGACTTTACACTCACGTACTGTCCCAGGGAAAAGAATGCCAAAGCAGACTTCCTCGCGAAGAATGCTCGTACATGCAACTCGATGTTTTCTTATGTTAGCACTTCTATCCCGCATTGGTTCAAAGATGCTTCTGTATTTTTGTAATTGATCAGGATACGTGCGTTCGTGACAAAAAAAAAAAAAAAAAAAAAAAAAAAGTTAATGTTTAAAGGTTCTCTTATGTTTTTTTTTCCTTTTCTTATGTCGTCGTTTAAAGGTGGGTTCGTGTTAGTGGTTTTGACTTGGAATTTATATGTCATGACAATGGTTAAGCTCTCATGTTTCTTCATCAACTACACATTTTCCTTAACTGAATTGGTTAACTCTTTTCTTTAACATATGGTAAGCAAATATGGTTTGCATAAACTTATCAGAGATTGATTTATTATTAAAGCAAGTCTCGATTTGTTTTCAGGAATGAGACAAATGCATCAATAAGATTGCTCATTTTGTACCTGCAGAATTGTAGAATATATATATTCATGTGAAACATTCATAGTTCATTGGCTCAAGCAATGATTTAGATTTAAGACCATAATATATTAATCCTCATGTACAAGCATTAAGCTAGCTTAAACACTTTTTAGTACAAAAGAAAAATATTCTGAATAGCGAAAATGTCTGCAATTTTTGAATTTGCTAAAGATATCATCAACATTATCATTTTATTAATTCGTATTTGAATAAAAGTATAATTAACCAAACTGAAAATGAAAAAAATCCTTGAACTATGTAAGACAAATAAAAATAGAGTTTTCGCCCAAATCTAATTGCATATGGAAAATGAAAATAACTTCAAATCAATGTTTTAAATTTTCAAAATAGATTGGTTTAGACGAGAAAAAAGATTTAAATTTTGAAATCGTATTATGTTTTAGAAAATGCATGTTAATGTTATTAGCGAATGTTCAATATACTGATAAATATATTATTGTCTCGAGCATTGATTCTTAACAAACAAAACTATTAAATCATAGACTTTCTTACGTGAACTCTTCTAATCCGATGTTTTAATTTGTGATTTATGTTATAATATTTGGATTAAACAATCTTGTGCTCAAATCCAGCAACATGTTTTTATTTATCTTATTTTTTAAAATCAAAGGTAATTAAGTTATGGTTTAAGCAGAGACTAACGATGAAACGAAGAGATCAAAAGAGATAACACTTATTTTTTTGCTAAACAAAGAGACAACCATTTTGGAGAGAGTTAAGAACCTAATTCTCTATTAAACCTATTCAGAGCGGCTTGTGTTACATTGAATCTGTTCAGAGCCGAACATGTATTAACAATGTTTCCGAATTGTTTGGGTATAAATTTTGAGTATGAAGAAGAGTGACTGGCGAGAAGCAAAATCGCTATCCAACAAAATTTTTCTTTTAAATTGTTCATGGAGAAGTGTCAAAGCTTTTATGAAGTCTTTTTTTCGTTTATGTTATTAAGGTTAAAAGTTTGTGATTTTTGTGTCGGTTAATATTTTGGAGTTTTGGTGTTAACACGTTAAGATTTTTTTTTTTTAAAAAATCTTCTGGATTTAGGAACTATTACAAATTATGAGAACAATTACACGAATGGGAGAATATTCATTTTGATGATATTGCTCCGATATCAGACATAATCAAAGTTATTAGTCATAATGAATAATGACTGATTTAGCTAAAAAAAACCTCATGAGCATCTTCAAGTAAGCCCAACGCCAAACACGCATCTTTAAAAGCAGGATAAACTATACCACGAATAATATAAACATATTCAAAACAGGTTGGACCTCTAACAACATTAAGTAATACCCGGAAATAATAGGCCTCGCACATGGAAGGAGGCACATAAGTCAATCTAGCATTAATGGTAATCATCGGGTTACTTGGGGTAACCCACTTTAGGTAAAACAAAAGTTCAAGGGATCGTTGAGCAAATACCGCCCTAGGAGTGATACCCCGAGCAATGCATAAACTAATATTTCATTTCATTGCGAAACTTGATTATTAAAATTAAAGTATGCGATGTCTCATGATTAAAAGTAGAGGCGATGAACATCTCTTTAACTATTGTGTTGCAAAACCTTAATGTAGGCTACGTCTATTTTAATAAATGTTTTGGCTAACTGTTTTTGTTAAGTTGTTTCTAATAATCATGTTTTCAACGTAGTAATCATCATTCATTGTTCTTGTACTTTTACATAAGTATTTGAAAGAGTACAAATCAGATTATTAGGATAGTGATTTTTTTCATTAGGATAGTGTCGCATAAACAGAAGTATCAGTTAGCATTTACCGTGCAGAAGTTAGATGCACGTATTTTCAAAAAAAAAAATTAGTGATTGCCATGAAGAGGTTGCAAATGGATGATCAGATAAAGGTAATATGTTTTCTCTCAAAGTAGATGATCATCCTAACATATGTATTCAACTGAATCATTCGCCGGCACATGAACTACTTTAATACATTCCCAGAAAAATCATTGAACTTTTGAACTTTTGTGATTAGGGGTTTAGGAATTTCCTCAATACATCTGTGTATTTACTTTTTGAATTTCTTTGCTTTGTTTTGATTGAAAGACTTAGGAGTTTTGGTTCATTGATTCATCAATTAGGTTTGAGATTTTGTTCATCGATTGGTTTGTTATCATTTTAATTATTCTCCTTTTTTGTGTTTTTTTTTTTTAAGTTCTCAATTAGTTTAGATTCATGGATCTATTAAAATCTCAATAGGAGAATATTCTGTTTTTTTTCTCAAAAGTCTTTTCTTATAATTAGGAAGAATGACGTATATGCATCTAAATTATGTTGTTTTGGTTGGTTTCTTAGTTCTAAGATGTGCAAATGAAACTAAATTTTATGAATTTTTTTAGATGACATGATCTCTACCAATCGATAGAATAGTTCTTATGTTGTTTAATGTGTTGCATATGGTCAAATCATTTATGGTTTTGTATTCTTAATTAGAGTCAAAGATGGGTGATACTCTAAAGAAGAGAATAGTATCCCGACAAAATTCATATACGCTCACAAATTTCTCTCTTGATTGACTCACTTTTATTTTAATCATTTGCTAATTTTAAGTATAGTTCTTCTCTTGATTAGCCTTTTTTTGTTTTGTCTGATATATGTTTTATGTTGGATTTAACTTTTTGTAGATGTTTTGGCTGATATAATTTTCCTTCACTGTTTATATTCTGGAGTGAAGACATCGGAGATATATATAAAAAGGGTATGTTTGTTTGGCCAAATAAATTATCATTGTTAAAATTGGTTGTATATGTGTTTTTATTGTGATTTGAATTTTGATAAATTTGCTGAATTTACACTTTTATAAAATTTATAAGGTAGCAAACATTTAAAGTATGTGATGTCTCATGCTTAAAAGTAGAGACGATGAACATCTCTTTAACTATTGTGTTGCAAAACCTTAATGTAGGCCAAGTCTATTTTTATAAATGTTTTGGCTAACTGTTTTTGTTCAGTTGTTTCTGATAATCATGTTTTTAACGTAGTAATTATCATTCATTAGTTTTTAAAATCCAAGTGAGCCTGAAATTTTCAAGCTGTTTTGGATTTTTCTTCAATTATATTTGGCGTTTGAGTTTGTGTCTTTATTGGCGAATTTCAATTCTATTATTTGAAACTTATTTAATATTCTTAACAACCTAATTGTTGTTTTGATTACTTTAGTTTTTTGGAATATTTACACATTGTGCTAGGCCTATTGCATGTAGATAAGTTATAGCCGGAGAATTACATTTAGTAATGGAGATTGATCTTTGTTTTCTGGCTAACATGTATTTGGCTAACATGTATCCTATATTTTCAGAATATATGGTGACGATGATAACCCTCCACCGATCGAACGACGATGATCTTCACCGATGGATTGGAGACTTGTATATGTTACAAGGGGTGGAAATAACCGGGGTTTCGGATTCGATTGCCGCATCACCATTCCTCTCACTCTCTCTCTCATCGTGATATTAATACATGACTCATATAAATTGTATTTGCATAAATGCTTATGTGGCCATTGTTTCCTGATAAGAACGTGGTGTTGGTTCACCAATTAGATATTATGACATGTTTCAAGGCCTCAAGGGTTAAGTGGGTATTAGTTAGTTCAGAGTTCATCTTCTTTTTTTGCTAAATTTTCGCTAAGCATGGAGTTTATGGGATAAACAAAATCCTATAAATTATGAGCCATAATTGTTTGTTTATTTGTGATTTCTAGCCACGATTTAATGGCAAGTAGTTTAGGCCTATATCGGGCTAGATTCCTATTAATTGGTAGGAAATTTTATGTTATAGGTACGTGAGTAAGATTATTAGTGTTATAATATTACTAGACCAAAAGCTTGGATCAGTTCTTTATTTGACTTCGTTTAATGATGATCAATGTTTTGTTGCACTGTAAGTTCATAATGAAAAGACTAAGATATCTCACCCAAAAATTGTTAACTCCATTCATTTTTTTATTATTATTTAGTTTCAGATAATAAGTTTGAGTACTCTTTCAAATACTTATGTAAAAATATTTAAATAGAAGCTCATCGATCAAATTGTTTAGTGAAATAACATAAGGTGAAAATCTTGTTGATAGAAGAAAGTCTACGACAAGCAAATGACATGAATATTCTATGACTTGAACAAATGATTTGAAAAATCATGTATAATTTTTAATGATTATATGCGTGTTTAGAGATTGGACGTTCATGTTAAGATTTACCATCGGTAATCATAAAATTTGATAGCAAAGTGTTACTAAAAGTGATCAAAGTGCATAATAAATAATTTTTTAATATGAATCGACCACTAGATGCACCTTTCGAGATGAGATAAGATTATGTCAGAATAAGATTGTTTTACTAAAACAGCGTTCTAATTGGTCGTGTTGTAATTTCGATTATGTAACATAATCAAAGTTGTTACTTCTAATGCATAATGTTGTGTGTTGAATTTAAGTTTCAAACATGTTATGAAATAATTTTATAGTTTGTAAGACTTTATTTTAGTATCCTCTGAGTATTCTAAAAATATGTACGCTTTAGTATGCATTGATATTAAATCATCTAAGCTCTTCTATTCAAATAATTCATTGTTATGAATTTTATTTTTTCTAAACTATATTCCTTCGTAGGGCGCGGGTACCGCCCTAGTGTATACAGTAACTAGGAGAATATTAGTTGAAAGAAATGAAGATTGTATAGAAATAAATATTTACTATGGTAAATATTATTTAATTTGCTGGCAATGAAATTAATAAAAAGATTCAAAACCACTAACCTAACAAATGTGAAAAAAAAATCGAAACCTCTTGAAATAAATCTAGCAATACGAGCTAAATATGTGAGTGGAAGATAAATAATTTTTTTAAATGAATTTTTTTTTTTAAATACGTCGCAAAATTGTCAATCCAAAAGAAATATCATCAACTTCACAAATTCTAAACAATCTAAATCGTAACACACAAAACATGACATCATTATATATTAGCATAAGTTAGCATTCATTTACAACGTTTCATTTCTAAGTTGTTCTTCATTTTCTTTGTCGAGAGAGTCCACTACTCGTAATATAATCTTGTGCTTGAGGTCCTCCAATTTAACGTTAACTTTAAACTTTCACTCGAGATATTTATTAATTATAAGAAAACATAAAACTAAGAATTTGTTCATGCTATTTTTCTTCCATAGTCTCTAATGACTCGCTACATATGTACACAAAATAGTCACTAGACTCACTACATATGTATACCGCACTGCATTTTCCTAACTCACAAAGATACCATCTCATATCTCCCCAATCACGCATTCAAACTCGACTACAAATCTACAATCCTGACTTACCTCGGTAAGTGGTTCAATCCTATTGGTGAAGGTCTCTCCTGATGGACATCAATACACATTCATTAATTTTTTATATTGTCTACCCTATTGTGGTTAACAATGGTGTTGTCGCAAAGATATCGTCAAGGAACCGAAACTAATAATGCAGAGAAAAAAACTGAGCCCTTGTAAATATTCAATAATGTTTTTTTATTAATGCTCTTAGATTCAGCTTTGGATTGGAGAGTTGTTAATTCACATCTTACATTCTAAATATACGTTTCACCTTCTTGAGCTTCCTTCGACAGATTGGACAACTACCACTAGCTTCTGCAATCCTGCACATATATATTAGCCATCACAATGTTAAGATGATAAAATGATTTTGCAATCCAGTAGATTTGATATGTGTATCAACTAAAATTTTGAGAGACATATTAGTTGGGAGAAAAACATACTTTGTTCCGCATTGATAACAAGATACGCAATGGCCACAGGGGAGGAAAAAGCAATCTCTTGGAGCATCAAAACAAATCGCAGAACGCCATGTGGTGCTATCACCTTCATTACCCATAAACTCTTCTAAATCAGCATCATCGCCTGCCAATGATGAAATCATGCTTGAACCATCGTCATCTTTGTTTGCAAGTAGACGTCTTCGCTGAGAACTCGTTGAATCATCTACCGTTAAACATGTGAATAACATTTTCCAGAGTTTTATAGCTACCAGCGTGAAGCAAATCACTAGACCTACATACACAAAAATATTATATGTGATTGGCTCAAATGTTAATTTATCGAGAATCTTCCCAATCCATCAAGGTCACATTATTTTTCAAAGCTTTTTGCATAGCTTTTTTCTGAAGCTTTCCTTTTTAGAGAGAGATGTATAATTAAAATGATAAACTGAAAAACTGAAGGCTTCCAAAGCCACCACTACCACCTCTCAACTTCCTTAGATCTGTTCATCGAAATTGGGGTTTATCTGCGGCTGATGTAACTCGTTGGTGTTGAATTGCTGGAACTGCAGCATGTTTGATCTCTCTGCAGCTTCTCTGCGGTATTGGTTCAGCTCCCTTGTTAGCTCATTTATTCGTGCAACATGTTGATCATTCAAGTCTGCAATAACAGAGCATATAAGGAGTTTTTTTTTTTAAAGGCGATAACAAAGTAAAAACAAGCTGAAAGCTGTTTCCACAATTAGGTGTTACTATGCGTGAGGTCATACGCAAAGATCATGCAATCTCGTAAACCCTAAAATGCTAGAGTATAGGACGTACCTTGATGAAGATGCACTTGTTTCACCGCTCCTTCATGACGAATGCTCAGGTCTCTGAACTCGTTGCCCATCACGGTATGAGCGTTCTGCATGCAACAACAATATATGATCCGTTTAGACATAAATATATATATATATATAGATGGTTGCTAATGCGATATGTCTTACCTGCAACTGATTGTACATATTCTGTAGTGTATTAGTCTCGGTCTTAAGAGTCACTACTTGGTCTTCCAGGTCTGATTTGTACTGCGCCCTCCTCTGTCTTGAACGTGCAGCTGACTCTTGGTTTGCCAATTTTCTAAAAAGGATCACATAGATAAATGTCACATAAAATGTCACATAGTATTTTTTTTTGCTAAACAATGTTACATAGTAATCTCGCTTTACTTTTTATCGGCTTTGACCTTTTATGCCTTCCACTTGGCTCTTTTCGCCAACCACCGGGGTCTCTAATGACATCCTAAAAGAAATACTATCATTGTTGCACCCTCGCTGAGGCAGAGTATGGTCTGGAAGCAATGCCGGCTTTGTTGATCGGAACGACGCTGACGAAGGGTTCAACGGCGGCAGAGTAGGAGACATTCGAACCGGAAGCAATGACAGTGATGATGGGCTCACCCGCGGCAAGAAGAAGATGCTTGGTACGGGGTTTAAATTCTGTGAGCTCTGGTGAGACGGCGTCACGACGGTTCTCGGGCCAATATCGCCACCGTCTTCAAGTGAGGATTGGGTGGAGCCCGAGTTATTACCAATGATTAGAGGAGTAAGATTCACGTTTCGTTTCATCGTTTGTATCTGCATCATATCGAATTTATATATATTTACTCTTTATCACTCATTTTTCTTTCAAAACAAAATAAAACGATAGATAAATTATTGGAGATAACTTGGATAACAATACAATACAATATTTCTAGATTTAATCACAAAATGGTAGAAATGTTACAACAACACATTAAACCCCTGGTAACCTCCTATGATTTGAATCATATATAGAAAAAAAATCACTGCTTTTCAAACACGAATAAAAAAAGAGTTTTAGACAAGAGAAACAAAAGAAAAAGACTGAAACTTGAACTGAAGAGGAAATGCAATGAACTGAAGAGGAAATGCAATGAACTGAAGAGAAATCGGTTTGCTTTCGTCACCTGTTTGTATATTTTTTTTTTTAATGAATCCTTGGATTTATGATTACTGATGATTTCTTTTCTTCTAACACACACATCTATTTATACCCAAACACTTCAATCTTATTTTTATCAACTACATAATTTTAGTCAAAAGAATAAAAATGAATCCTTTGTTTTTTGGCAATATATTGAAGATTTATAATTTTGAACTCATTATATTTTATTCAAACTTTTTATTGTTCAACATTCAGTTGTTTTGGCACGTTATTAATTGTTCAAAAATCAGTTATTTTGGTATATTATTTATTTTAAATGATTGAATTAAAACTTCTAAGCTTAATCAATTTTAATTTGTGGCAAGTTATTTATCTACTATATGAAAACTAAATAGCACTTTCCATATGAGTGCCACATCAGCCTAAAAAATATACCACAACTTGCAAAATCTCGTAGGCCTCATCATACAAACTTCATTGGGCTTGCAGAGGAGGTGACGGTTAGGAAGAGGAGGAGATAATTGTGGGCTTGAAATGATGAGGTCCAATGAAGTTTGTATGATGAGGCCTACAAGATTTTGTAGTTTCCTTTCATATTAACATTGTCGACGTGGCAAGTTGTGGTAAAGTTTTAAAGCTGACGTGGCACTTATATAAAGAGTGCCATTTAGCTTTCATATAGTAGATAACTTTTAAAGACACTTTCTCATTACATATTTATCAAAATATGCATTTTTTAAGATCATGGCCTTTTCTCCTTCCATAAAGACATATTTTTCTGATAGTGTAAGGGAAAAAAATAACCTTGTTTAAAAAAAAAGACATATTTTTCTGATTTTACTCCTAACCACATATGGTTAAGTCTTACTATGTGACTTATAAGAGCATCAGAGCATGAATATCCATAACACTCATTTTAGTGTCATTTGTATTAATTATATTAGTAATTTAATATTAACACTTCATAAGATTTTTGAATTTTTTGTATGTTTATTGGTGACACTCAATAAGAGTTTATAAATTTTTTGTAATTTTTGTATGTTATCCAAATGTTGAATCTTTAAGAACTTGATCATGTGTATACCAACAATTGAGATACAAGAGTCAAAACAAAAAGCAATATCAAATTGGCGTGTGTGATTGAATTAGGTGGTGATGATGCATTGTTATCTTTGACAACACCTTCCTCCATCTCCATTTCGAATTCGATACACATGAAACAATAACACATGGAAATGGAAATTCCAAATCAGTGACCGAGAAGTAGTATAGCCTTTAATCAAGAGATCACAAAACCATCAAAGCTACTGAAACTACCCAAACAAGACACACACTCTACATCCAAAGCACCTTACACATGCTGTTGCATTATTTCAGAAACACAATCCAACAAAAATAAAAGAAAACATAACACAATTTGAGAGTCCAAAGCATCTACTCAAGTCCAAATCTCTTCATGAGCTCAGCAACGAATTCAATAACCTTTATCAGTCAAGGACTTAGCCACACTCTCCCTCTCGAAATAGTTCTTAACCCAAACCATCAGTTTTGGACACTCGGATTTGATGCTCCACTTACCGAACTTCTCGAATGCTGGAAACCAAATGTAGAATCCAATCAATGCAATGTCTACATACCCAAATCCATCCCCATCTTATGAGACCAAACCTCATCGATGTACCAAATCAGAAATTTCTTGCGAATTGGATTCATTTGAAGAAGTAAAGGACTTTTTTTTTCCTTAGATCTTCTTCTCTGTACTCAAATTCGACACGACTGATTCGGAATCGTCACCATAAGAGGAGGAGAAGAGAGAGAGAGAGAGAGAGAGAGGAGGAGAAGTTGTTTTCGGTAAAAAATACCATAACGTGACACATGTATCCTATAACACAGTTCTTTTGGTTCAAAGTATTGATCCGATTCTTTTAAAAGCAGAACAAAAACCATGAAGGACCACTTGCATCTGATTGTGACATCTTTTGTCGGACAAATTGGCCAGAAAAATTGCCAGTAACACTTGGTGAGAAATTAGAGTAATCAATGCAGCTATTGGGATCCTCTATAAAGCACGAGATCTATGGATAAATTAGAGGTTTATTTGTAGAAATTAAACACTAAAATTTTGCTAATTATACTATCTTCTATGGTGTTTCACCTTATTGACTTTTATTTTTAAATGTAAAAAATATCATATATTTTAAAACAAACAAAAATAACAAAAACATCTTATACTTTAAAATAGAGTGTGTATATATATAACCTTTGAAAATGAAATTTCATCTCGAGTGGAGATATTTGTGTCTTTCTAAACATTTCAAACTACAATATAAATTTCTCTTGTGATCTATGAAAAACATTGGGAATGGATAACAACGCCTGGATTCAGTGCAAAGTGGTCGGGTGAGAGAATTTTTGAGGACTTGAGGTTAATGTGTAATGTGTATTTAAAGATGTATGGTATAACTTTTAAGCGTCTTATGTTTTAGGGTTTATTCTTTTTTGTCTAATTTTGAAGTGATTATTGAGATCCATATTCTCGTTATTCTTAGTTAAAGGGTTTTATTTTAAAATTATAATATTGTTTTTTAGTAAGAATAAATGGAATTTGGAAAACAATAAAGGTAAAACAGAATTTTCAAAATAGAAAAGGTGTAAAATTTATGAGACTTATAGTTTTCGGTGGTTTTGATTCGCTCTATCGCATTGAAGAGTTGCTCGATGATGATTCATTTGTTATCATTAACCATTACCGGAAATCAAAACAATAAATAAAGTCTCCGACGACGGTACAAAATATTGAAATGTTACTGATAAAACAAAAATTGTTATTGGTAACGAACAACAATTTGGGAAAAGTACAAAACTAACTTTTTATTTTGAATGGTATAATATTGTTTCTTAATAATAAATAGAATTTAGAAAAATAGTAGAAACAAACTTTTGAAAACAGAAAAATGTGTAAAATTTATGAGACTTAATAGTTTAATTATTAAAAAACAATTCGAAGACTTTGATCCAATGGTCGTCGATGAGTGAAAGGGACGAGGTCCTCGTGGATGAGTAAAAAGAGAGTTTCGATGATGTGAGAAGTTGTGGCAATGAGGTTTGTTTTTGTTTTCAGTAGCTTTGATTATCTATGTCTCAATGAAGAGTTGCTCGATGATGACTAATTAGTTATCAGTAACCATTACTAGAAATCAAAATAAGAAGGTAAAGAAGATGGGAAATTGTTGCTAAAAAACAAAAATTATTATTGGCAATGAACAAAAAAAAAAGGGGGCGGTAACCTAGATCTAGATTTGTGGAAGCTCCCATAGTCCAGTGGTTGATTAAGAGCTTTAAAGCTTCTACACCAACATGTATGAAGTTCGAGTCCCAAGAATGCAAATTTACAGGAGATTTTCAGCGTGGTGTAACGAGAGCCGAGTGGCCCGCATATCAAGGCTAAAATTGTCCGTTGTATAATCGTTCGTGAAATTGTTCTCATAATTTGTAATAATTCATAAATCTACACGATTTAAAAAAAAACCTAGATCTAGATTTAGGATAAAAAACAAGCTTTTTATTTTAAATGTTATAATATTGTTTCTTAATAAGAATAAATGGAATTTGGAAAAACAATAAAAGTAAAACAGAATTTTCAAAATAGAAAATGTGTAAAATTTATGAGACTTATAGTTTTCGGTGGTTTTAGTTCGCTCTATCGCATTGAAGAGTTGCTCGATTATTATTCATTGGTTATCATTAACCATTACCAAAAATCAAAACAATAATCAAATTCTCCGACGACGGTATTGAATATGGAAATGTTGCTGAGAAAACAAAAATAGTTATTGGTAACGAATAAGAAAGGGGTCGTAACCTAGATCCAGATTTGGAAAAAAAAGCAAAACTAACTTTTTATTTTAAACGTTATAATATTGTTTCTTAATAAGAATAAATCGAATTTAGAAAAAAGTAGAAACAAAATTTTGAAAATAGAAAATGTGTAAAATTTATGAGAATTAATAGTTTAATTATTAAAAAACAATTCGAAGACTTTGATCCAATGGTCCTGGATGAGTAAAAAGAGAGTTTCGATGATGTGAGAAGTTGTGGAAATGAAGTTTATTTTTGTTTTCAGTAGTTTTGATTAGCTATGTCTCATTGAAGAGTTGCTAGATGATGACTTATTAGTTATCAGTAACCATTACTAGAAATCAAAATAAGAAGGTAAAGAAGACGGGAAATTGTTGCTCGAAAAACAAAAAATAGTATTGGCAATGAACAAAAAAGGGCCCGTAACCTAGATCTAGATTTAGGATAAAAAACAAGCTTTTTATTTTAAATGTTATAATATTGTTTTTGAATAAGAATTAATTGAATTTGAAAAAAAAAAATAAGGGTAAAAGAGATTTTTCATATTGAAAATGTGTTATATTTACGAGATTTAATAGTATAAATATTAAAAAGAAATATCAAAGATTTCAATGATGTGAGAAGCGTGGCAATGAGATTTGTTGTTTTTGGTAGTTTTGATTAGCTCTGTCGCATTGAAGAGTTGATCGATGATGACTGCTTGGTTATCACTGACCATTACCGAAAATGCAAAACAATTAAAATTAACCAACGATTGTAAAAAGACGGAAATTGTTGATGATAAAACAAAAACTGTTATTGTCAATGAACAAGAAACGGATCGTAACCTAGATCTAGATTTAGAAACGAAAAAAAACCAAAACTAATTTTTTTCAAAATATTATAATATTATTTTTTTTACTGCATTTTTATTATTATTCTTTTACAAATTATGAGAATTATCACATCGACGATTCTACAACGGACATGTCTTCTGTCTTGATTCACGCCAAACGATTTTACCTTACTCCACGCTAAAGATCTCATGCCAGCTTGTCTCCATTAACCTGCAATATAATAAATGAATCGCATCTTCTAGGATTTGAACCTCATATCTCCTGGTGTATAAATTATAAAGACCTTGATATACCATCGCAGAAAGAGAGCTTCCACATAATATTGTTTCTTAGTAAAATATTAATTGAATTTAGAAAATAGAATTAAGGGTAAATTAGAGTTTTCAAAAGAGAAAATGTGTAAATGTTTTGAGACTTAACGGTTTGAGTATTAAAAAAGTTGGTTAATAGTTCGAATATTAAAGAGGAGTTATTAGTAGTTCATATGTTTTTAAAGAACCCATATAATATGTACATTTGTTAGAAAATGTTATATAACTGAGATATTTTTTCAGGGGTTTTTCATTTTTTAAACACAACTTAATAAATTATTTACTTACTTGAATAAATTTATATTTTTTCTCATTTTCAAAGATTTTTATTTTTTCCAAATAAATTATTTATTGTTATTTTAATAAAGAAGGTCACATTATTTTTTAAAGCTTTTTACAAAGCTTCACCATTACAGATCAATACCTTATCTGTCTACTATAAACTGAGTATAAGAAGTTAAGAACATTTGATTAGAAATAGACTTATAACTCGACATGACCCAACACATATAATTATTACTCTCTCCGTTTTATAATATAAGTTGTTTTAGAGATTTAGTTTTGTTTCATAATATAAATTGTTTTTGGATTTCTATGCACTTTTTACCTTTACTGGATATTGTGTGACCAATAGTATTATGCAGTCTTATTTTTAATTGGTTGAGTTGTTTTTATTATATATTTAACAAAAATGAAAAGTTTTTTCTTAAACTTTGTACTTTTAGCCAAAACAACTTATATTATGAAACGGAGGAGGTATTATTTTTATTTGTTATTATTTTTTTGGTCACGAACCCAACACATATAATTATTAAAAAAGATTAAAACTTAAACAAGCTTAAAACTTCCAATCTCCAAAGCCATCACCACCTCTCAACTTTTTTATATCTGTTCATCGAAATGCTGATGTGCTTGGCTGATGTTGAGTTGATTATGCATGCTTGTGCTCAAGGACTGCTGCTGCATATTTATTCTCTCAGCTTCTCGGTATCGGTTCAGCTCAGTTGTTAGTTCATTTATCTGTCTAACATATTGATGATTCAAGGCTGCAATAACAGACCACTAATTTTTTTTAAAGGCGGTGGAATCTTACATATAAATGTTACTATTCCATGAGAAACATCCAAAGTATTACTATATGTGATGTCTCGTAAACCCTAAACTGCTTACATACCTTGATGAAGATTCATTTGTTCCTCCATTCCATCATGACGAATCTTCAGTTGTCTGAAGTCGATGTCCAACACAGTATGATCTTGCTGCATGCAACAACAATACAAACTCCATACTTGAACCGTTTAATTAGACATAAAAGAAAATAGATGGTTGCTAATGCGATATGTCTCACCTGCAAAGAAAATTAGGTTCTAGTGTAGTATAAATGGTCTTAGATTGTTTACTAGGCCTTCCAGCTCGGCTATGTACCGCGTCTTCTTCTCCTGTGAACGTGCCACACTGACTCTCGGTTTTTTAATTTTCTACATAGGTAAATGACACATGAGGAAGAAAGGAAAAAAAAAGACATTGAATACTTCAGTCATGTAATCTCGCTTTAATTACCTTTTTCGGCCTTGATCTTACTAATTTCAGTTGCAGAAAAGACGACGCCGGAATCACCAAAGGAAAACAAACCAGGAGAAGGAGGTGGCTCCATACCGCTACTTGAATTCCCATAGGCCGGAAAACTACCCATTGAAGCACTCTTAACCAATTGACTACCTGATGAACTTGAAGGGCCACTGATGTTTTTCTCCATTTCATTTCCAGTATTCTCATTAGTGTAAAACTGGTCAGAAATGTCTCCCTCTTGGCTCTTTTCGCCAACTACGGAGGTCCCTAATGGCATCAGAGATCCCGAATCAGATGTCCTTAAAGAAATATTATCATTGTTGCACAGTTTCTGAGCCTTTCGCTGTGGCAAAGTATGGTCCGCAAGAAAAGACTCATAACCAGGCAATGGTGTTGGTTAGAACAACACCGACAAAGAAGGGTTCATAGGAGGCATAGTAGGAGCTGTGGGGGCGTGAACCTGCACAGTTAAATTTGTCAAGGGTTGTAGAAAAGACGGAAATAACTACAAGAAAACAGGCGATTTGCGACTCCTAAAAGAGTCACAAATCCGTCGCAATATGACCATTTGCGATAGTTGTGTGGCGGAAAAAAAGTGTCGCGAAACTTTCGCCGCAAATTAATAGTGTGGCAAATCCGTCACACATTTGTGACGGAATTGTGTCGAATGTTTGTCATCGCAAATTTGTGACGAATTTATGTCGGTTTAATGTTGTCATAATTTAGCGACGAAAGTGCGACGAGAAAAGATTTTGCGACAAATTTGCTACTGAATTTATTAGTCATACATGCGACGGAATTGTGACGATACTTGTAGTCGGAAAGGTGTGACGGGTTTGTTACACAACTTTGTTTGGCAATTTAGTCGTAATAGAGTCACATACATTAAGAAACAGCGTAGCAATTCCGTCACAAACGTGTGACGAATTTGTGACGAAATTTCCTTTCATAAAAGCTGATTTGAATTGATTGTTAGTTTATATTGTTGATTTAAATCATCAATTAAGAAATTCCTAATGTATAAACAGAAACATAATTTTATATATACCAAAAAGTTAATTAGAGTACAAAAGGTTAAATAACTACAAAAGAAACTAATATGCTTAACAAAGTTTTTTAAATTGCCAACAGCTTCAAGTCGTGGTCATTGTGGGTCTGAGGTCGTACGGTTGGCCTGTGAAGTATCAGTGACGGTGGTTTCAGCCATGTGAGCTGCGATGTGGGGATCAGAATTCTTCAAGTAATCGAGAAGCTTCACCACTTCAGCGAGCTGATCCTGACCTTGGATGTGCTCTTCATCGCGTTTTCTTTGTTCCGCATCACGTCGAGCATCTTCTAAATCACGCCGAGCATTTTCCTCGTCCTGTTTAGTAATCTTCCGATTAGCTTCGTCAAGCTGTTGGAGGATCTCTGTTAGGCCTGGCATAAAAGAGCTTCCATAGCTTTCATCACGCTTCCGTTTCTTATGTGAGCCACACAGTTGGCCAAGTCCGAATGGGATACCCTTGGAATCTCTCATTGTACACTGATACAAAAGAAAAATGTGCAAGTACGAACAAGTATATCTATTATAATTCTCAAAACCACAGAGAGAAGTATTCAATTCTCTAAAACCAGTATATTCAGGTCAATAACAAAGAGGTTCAGAAGAAGAAGCTGAATAAAACAGTTTATAAGCAATAAGCAATAACAATATACTGCAATAACATAAAGCATGAGCACATACCAAACAGAATAGAATAGAATTTGTTAGAAAGTAGAGGGGATAGCAGAATACCTCGAGAAAGATAGCATTCTGTTGATCGACTGTAAGTGTGCATTGAGTAGACTGTTCAGAAGATCCTTCTGGCCCATTTCGATCCTCCTCAGACGTATGCTGTGCAAGTTCTTTGTCATAAGCCTCAGCAACTTCTTTCGCCTTGTAATCAACAAAGGTACCATCTTGCTTTGTGTGTGTCCTCAGAAACACTTCACCCCATGTCACAGGACGACCATATCCCTTCTCCTGTAATGAGACAAAGAAGTGTTAGTGAACAATTGCAGATTAAAAAATCAGAGGCAGTGTTGAGTAATTACCAATTCGTGTTGTCGTTTCAAGAACGATTTCTGACCAGAGGTGTGCTTCGAGATGCCTATACCTCCACGATCAGAATTCCGGCAGTCTGATGCAGTATTGCTCTTCTCCTGTGCCTCAGGAGTTTTCCAATACTGGTTCATTGTAGCCCAAAGTTCACGACGGATCCAGGTTGGCCTCTTACCACCCCTCCTAGCCCGGCGAACAATCCCTCTCAATCTCTTTTTTGCAATCTCATTGAATAGCCACTTCACAATTGAAGTAATCCCAAGTTCCCAGTTGTACATCCGCTACACAAGGTGTGTCTGTTAGTAGTGATTAATAAAAAACACATACAACTTAAATTTTTAAAGAGGTGTTAACGTCGAAAGCTTACCGCAAAAGTTCTGAACAAGCGCTCTCGGACGTGTATAGGAGTAAACTTCCAACTGTAGTAAGCTTTATCAAACTTACTACGCAAAATGTCACCAATCACTTGAGACAATTCTCCATCGTCCCGATCAAACCTTAGACACAATTATGAAAACATTGTTAAAATATGACCAGATGCCTAAGAAACATTTAAATTACGAGAATCTATTAACACACAAATACAAGTACTATGATGAATTTAATTTATATACATCACATCTGCTTATGATTATGTACAGAAACATAGTTAAGAAAATAAAGCGAGTTGAGTAAAAGAACGTACCATATCGACTGTAACGGTGGGATTGGATGCTGAGACAACCTCATCAACTGTTCTCGGCCAGGAAGCCGCATAAGGTTATCCAGCAGCTCGTCGTAGTCTTGATCCTCTTGATTGGGAGCATCAACTTCATCTTCATCCTCCATATCCTCCATATCGATACCCATGTTGTAATCTTCCTCTTCCTCTTCCTCGAGACCCCGCAAGTAATCAGGTTCCACAAAAGGAGGAGCCTCATTGTTGATAACTGGAAGCTGCTGTGTCTGAAGAGGAAACTGACGTGGGTAGCTTGTTCTCGACAGTGAGCCGGAGATTGTTTGTTCAGAGGAACGAGCTTCCCTTGCTCGAGTTCCACTGTTCCCTCCGACCTCAGATACAATACCTTCAGCTCCTTATGTCCTTTCTCTGACTGATTTCTCAGACATTGATCTGCGTCTAGCTCCAGATGCACCACCGCCGGGTCCTGGTAAAATGGCATTGCTGTTGGACCCATTATCACCACCACCGGCTGCGGGTAATAGAGGTTGGCGTCTCGAGGCAGCTCCACCATCACTGGCTTCAGGTAAAGAAGCTTGGCGTTTCGAGGCAGCTTGACCACCACTGACTTTTGATGTACCAGCTCCGTTGTCAACTTTTAGGTTGGGTCGACGACGAGGAGGAGCTTTTTCTCGACCACCGACGATACCCTTTCCTCCTCGACCACCGACGATACCCTTTCCTCCTCGACCACCGACGATACCCTTTCATCGACCACCGACGATACCCTTTCCTCGATTACCAGTGGCGGCGTTTCCTCTACCGTCGGTTTGAGCGTTCTGAGACATCACTGAATAGACCGAGAAGCTTCGTGTTTGGAGAAGAAGAGGATTCGAAGCGAAAGAGAGAATAGAAAAAGGGGTTTTCAGCGAAAGAGAGAGATTTGAACAAACCCAGATGAAGAGAGAGACGATATCGGAAGAGAATCGATCGGAAAACCGATTGTTCTTTCTCAGAATCACCTTCGATTCGAGAGAGGAAGTGAAATTAGGGTTAGGTTACAAAAATAATTTGGGGATCTCTGATTTAGGTTTCGTAACACAAATCCGTCACAGTTTCGTGACAAGTCCGTCACAAAGCCAAAAAAATTGGGCCCAATTCAGTAAATTGGACCATAGAGTCGAAATGAATTTGAAACCCATTAAGTAACATTCATAGATTTGCCCCACATCCGTCACAACTTGTGACGGATTAGTGACGGAATTATGACGGAATTGTTATGTTTTGTATTATTAAAAAAATGAAACCCTATACCCTAAAACATTTACACACATGGTTGTGTACCATACACCTTTCCAATCCCAAATATCTATAATGTGATCTAATACCATCATTTTATCTTCAAAATTCAAACCTCAAAACAAAAAATCAAGAATTTGGAATGTTAGAATGCTATGATATAGGAGTTTATAATAGAAGTTAAAAAAGTAAAGTTTGGTGGTTGGTAAATTTAAATTTCGTACAAATTTCAAATGTTTAATACGTATATAACATGTAAATACTTCAATATATTAATGTACGTACCAAATAAGATGCATTTGAACCATAATATATGGTTTAAATCTCCAAAAATTCACATGGGGTGGCTGATTCGCCCCACATCCGTCACAATTGATGACAGATTAGTGACGGAATTGTGACGGAATTGTTCTGTTTTGTATTATTAAAAAAATGAAACCCTATACCCTAAAACATTTACACACATGGTTGTGTACCATACACCTTTCCAATCCCAAATATCTGTAATGTGATCTAATACCATCATTTTATCTTCAAAATTCAAACCTCAAAACAAAAAATCAAGAATTTGGAATATTATAATGCTATGATATAGGAGTTTAAAATAGAAGTTAAAAAAGTAAAGTTTGGTGGTTGGTAAATTTAAATTTCTTACAAATTTCGAATGTTTAATACGTATTTAGCATGTAAATACTTCAATATAATGATGTACGTACCAAATAAGATGCATTTGAACAATAATATATGGTTTAAATCTCCAAAAAATTACATGGGGTGGCAGATTCGCCCCACATCCGTCACAATTGGTGACGAATTAGTGAAGAAATTGTGACAGAATTGTTCTGTTTTGTATTATTAAAAAATTGAAACCCTATACGCTAAAACATTTTCACACATGGTTGTGTACCATACACCTTTTCAATCCCAAATATCTTTAATGTGATCAAATACCATCATTTTATCTTCAAAATTCAACCTCAAAACAAAAAATCAAGAATTTGGAATGTTAGAATGCTATGATATAGGAGTTTAAAATAGAAGTTAAAAAAGTAAAGTTTGGTGGTTGGTAAATTTAAATTTCTTACAAATTTCGAATGTTTAATACGTATGTAGCATGTAAATACTTCAATATAATGATGTACGTACCAAATAAGATGCATTTGAACCATAATATATGGTTTAAATCTCCAAAAAATCATATGGGGTGGCAGATTCGCCCCACATCCGTCACAATTGGTGACGGATTAGTGACAAAATTGTGACGAAATTGTTCTGTTTTGTATTATTAAAAAATTGAAACCCTATACCCTAAAACATTTGCACACATGGTTGTGTACCATATGCTCGAACCCGAGACCTTGTAGAAGATGGACAAATGCTCTTCCATTTTGCTATGTTAATAATCTGTTATAATCGTACAAATAATATTATATAAACTCGTAAATACAGATTAAGCAGAAAATTGTGGGTTAAAATGTAACTAATAGGAATCGAACCCACAACCTAAACTGTATTAACTCGGTACTTTGCCACTAGGCTGTTGTATCCTTTTATTTTGATTCCAATTTGGATATATTTATTGTAATTAGACTTGGTAAATTTATTTTTTTAAACAAACAATTTATTATGAAAATATAATACTTATCAAACAATATATATATTTCAAACATTTTGTCACATAATCATTTCATCTTTTTCAAACTTCTTCATCTTCATCTTCATCTCCCTCTTCTTGTTTATCTTCCTCTGAAGTTGATAAATTACAAAGAAATTCATCATCTGGTTCACTGTCTTCAATTTCTGAATCAATTCTTTGTACTGGATGATTTCTCTCAACCAATGTATCGACATCAATTTCTCCAACAATTTCCGTTTGATTTTCATCTTGTGTTTGTTGCAAAATCACTATCTCCTTCTAGATAAATTTTTCTTGATTACGACTTCTCGGAATAACTTGTATTACAGTATGCCATTCTTTCCGAGGACGTTTAATAGTTGGATAAGGAAGAAAACAAACTTGATCTGCTTGAGACCCTGCCATTAGTAAAAAAATTAAATAAAGAATTTCAAAATAGTGTCAAATATGGATTATATTTAATAAAAAAATAAATCATACCTAAAATATAAGGTTCGTAGGTTCGATATTTCTCTTTAACAGCTACATCAATAATACCACCTTAGCTTCTCCGGATGCCTTTTCTGATCGTAGGGTTGAACCATTTACAATAAAAAAGTATGACTTTTAGATTGAGAAATCCGGGATATTGGAACTCCATGATCTTTTCCACTTCCCCATAATAATCATCCTCTCGAGTTGATTCAGAATAATGTTGGCCTCGGACGACTACCCCATAATTCATAGTTTTTTTCCCTTCTCCGTGTTGTTTTGTGTGAAATAAATATCCTCGCGTAAAATACATGGGCCATGTTCTGACTTGATTTATAGGGCCTTCCACAATATCAAAAACCCACGCCGGAAATCTTTGTTGGCCCTTAGTGAAATTGACCTGCAATTGGAAAATATATTGTAGTTAGAAATATACCAATTTACAATTCATTATTTCATAATTAACGAAATACATACATATTCAGTGATCCACGAATGGAAGTTCGCCTTGACCTCTTCATCTAATAGATCACGGTTTTCTTCTCGTATTTGTGTTTCCAACATCCTATATTGGATTCAAGCAAAATATAAGATTGAACAAAAATGTAAATAAATTATTCAAAATTACATTCTAACTTGGGTTACCTCTCGTAGGGCCTAAAATATTCACAATTTCGAAGAATATATGAATGTGCGCTATGATAATCAGTCTCCCCTAACCAAAACTCTTTACATTGGCCACTTGGTTGACCTACAGCTTTGAATATATCAGGCACCTTAATGGGATTTACGGGTACTTCACTTTCGTCATACCGACTTATCCTGCACAACATTTAACATTTAAACTAATTAGAACATGATATATACCAATTTTAACATAAATATATAAGGTAAATTTACCTTCTTCTGCTAGTTGTAGAAATTGTAGAGGCAAAGTAGTGTTGTGAGAAATAAGATATCTCATCATTTATGTACGACTGAACAATTGATCCCGCTGGATATCTTTTGTTCTTCGATTTGCCTTTCAAACGTTTAAAAAACCTTTCAAATGGATACATCCACCGATATTGCACAGGACCACCAAGCTCTGCTTCGTATGGTAAGTAGATAGCTAGATGCTCCATCACATCAAAGAAGGAAGGTGGGAAGATTTTTTCCAAATTACACAAAATCATCACAATGTTCGCCTTCAGAATTTGGACACGGTTTTGATCCAATGATCTACTAGAAAGGTCACGGAAAAATGCTCCAATCGCTGTAAAATAAAACATGATGAGTATATACTACAAATACGTGTTAATAATAGATACATAGAAACAAAAGTTGTATATATACCTGATAATGCTTGGTGCACGTTACGAGGGAGAAATTGTGCAAATACAAAGGGAAGTAATCTTTCCATAAATACGTGGCTGTCGTGACTTTTCATTCCCGATAACTTCCCACCGTTGACGTCTGCACAACTAGCTAAATCTGCCATACCCGTCTGGGAATTTTACGTCATTCTTCACCCATAGAAGTAAAGAATCTTATGCTCTTGTTGATAATCTCCAAATAGGAAATGGGGCGTTACCACGAGCATCCTAATGCAATTCTTTCCGAGCACAAAATCTTGCGATATCTACTCTTGACTTGGTGTTATCTTTTGATTTGTCTTTGACATTCATAATAGTGTACAGGATGTTATCTTCAAAAAATTTCTCGATATGCATCACATCAAGATTGGAACGAAGTTCCAAATCCTTCCAGTAAGGTAGCTCCCAAAATATGCTCTCTTTATGCCAATTATGCCAATCTCCATATCCATATGGTTTTCTTTCATGCCCATTTCCACCAACCTAAGAAGTTTTAGGTGCCCCAGCAGTCCGTATACTCTGCAAAACTTCAACTCCACTCAACAGTCTTGGTGGATCGTCGTCCAATGCGGTTTGTCCCTTCTTGAAGTTAACTTTATTCTTCCGTAAAGGATGCTCGTTGGGCAGAAATCTTCTGTGACAGTCGAACCAACATGGTTTCCTACCAGCCGGTAATCGAAAAACATTAGTATCACTCCTACAAATTGGACAGGATAAATTTCCATGTGTAGTCCACCCCGACAACATACCATACGCCGGAAAATCGCTTATCGTCCACAAAAATACAGCTTTAAGATTGAAGTTTTCCTGTAAGGAAATATCATACGCCTCAACTCCGTAATTCCATAAATTCTTTAGCTCCTCGATCAGTGGTTGGAGGAACACATCAAGACTGGCACGTGGGTGATTTGGTCCCGAATTCAAAATCGTGAGAAACAAATACTCACTCTTCATGGCCATATCGGGCGGTAAGTTGTACGGTGTCATGATCACAGACCACAATGAATGGTTTTTGGACATACCAAATGGATTAAACCCATCTGTACATAATCCTAGATAAACGTTTCGCTTTTCCGCTGCAAAACTGGGATAAATTTCATTGAAATTTTTCCACTCAGCTGCGTCAGATGGATGGCACATAACTCTGTCTTCTGACTCGTGTTCAGCATGCCATCTCATCGCTGCGGCAGTCTTCTCTGATTGATACATCCTCTTCAATCGGTCACTGTTTGGGATAATTTTAGCACGTTCGAATATATAGCTGTACGGAATGATGGAAGATAATCGCTCTTTATTGATGAATAATCTTTCAACAAAACAACTCAAAGCTACAATAAACTGAAAGAGTTAAGTAGTTGCTTGAAGAAGATCTTCAGTGATTCGGACGTGTCACTAAGTCGTAGATAGTTTTGGAGGTCCGATTAGCATGAATCGAAGCTCTGCCAACGTCTCGTAGCTTCCTCTCGGAGGTGTTCGTAGCTTGTTCTCGAAGGTATCCGTATCTCCTTTTCGGAGGTCACGAAAGTCTATTGTTTAGGGTTTTTAGGTGTGTTTTTGCCGTGTGTTGTTACCTTCGGAGGTCTCTCCTTTTATAGGTTTATAAGTCGGTGAGGATTTAGCCCATAGGTCGGTTCCGGACTTACCTTTTATCAAAGATTCGTCTCTATCATTATATGGAAATTCGTATCTATCCCGTAGGATTCGTAGCTCCTCAATCCCATGGGATTCGGAGCTCCTCAATCCCGTAGGATTCGGACGTCACACATATCATAGGATCCAAAGCTGTAACACTTGGACCTAAGTCGTTTGGACCTGGGCCGCAGGTGACTCTCCCAATAAGTCCAACTGAGGAATTAATTTTTACCCAACAACTTGCCCCCCACTCTCTAATATCTTTTTAGAATTTGGAGAGTAGTAAAATGCTAAAATTTACAGCAATAACCGTCGTCGTACATATCCTCTTGCTTTATTCCACTGGACTCTTTGTCGTTTGTAGTATTGTTTCACTGGAAATTCTAAACAACATATACGTATTTGATTTACAAAGAAAAGTAAAGGGTACGTACCTTTTGGACTATGTAATTAAGGCCCTTTTAACGTGATGACAAATTTTGCTTGTATCATGATATATCTTTACTCTTGGGCTAGGCAAACCGTGAGCCCATATGTACGGGCCCAATGTCATTTGTCTTCGTGTTTGACCTCCTTTGATTGTCGATGACACAGGTACGGGGTGAAGCCATGTTACATATTTTAAAGCATGATCCGTCTACTTTTAGGAGCACTTCCCCTTTTGAATACATTCTTTGTAAAGATTTGTGTTGCTTATGTTAGCTTTTGGAATTTTCTTTTAGGAATTCTTTGTGGAATGTTAAAGCTTGCACTATATGCCCCCCGAGTATCACTATCTTGTGTTGTAATTTCTGATTCAAACTTGCTGCTACTTGATTTGTGATTTTAAGCCTCTTGCATGTATCAGTCGTTACGTTGTGGAGTTCATACAGCGCTTGAAACTAGTGAACGCTTCCTGCAATTCTCTCTTAGAGCTCTAGCGATTTTTTTTTTTAAAGCTGTGTGTGACCTACGAATTTTCAAGGCACATGTGTGCGACCTTTCGAAGGTCTTGCAATTACTTTTTGACCGTCACATACTCATTCTATGAATTTCGGAGCTCGGACAAGTCTTTTTCGAACGTTGTAGCATTTTCTTTATAGCTTTTTGCTATTTTATTTTGAACCTTCTGCAAGTTCTCGTAGAACGTTGCAATTAGTTTATGAACAATTTTGGAGCTTGCAATTACGTTTTGAACGTTGCAACACCGCGAAGTTTGCATTCACGTTTGAACGTTGTAGCTTTTTATTTCAAGATTTCTCGCAGCTCCTGCCCACATTTTTTTTTCTTTAAAATGTCGCAGTGTTCAGCGTGCAGTGTGGTAGGGCTCGTACCCAGCTTGTTTTCAAGCTAATTTCGAGGTCGACATTATTGGAGCTCTCATTTTTGAAGCTCTTGTAATTTCTTTTGAACGTAGCAGCCCCTTGTTTCTCTAAAAACGATATTTTCGGAGGTCCCGCAAGTTGTTTTTTGAAACAATATTGCGGAGGTCTCGTAAGTTCTTTTGAACGTTGCAGGTCCTCGTGAATAATTTTGGAGCGCTTATGAAGCTTGTTTGGAAGCTATTTCCGACCTGTGCGTTTTTGGAACTCACATTTTCGGAGCTCAGTTTTCAAAGCTCTTGTAAGTTATATTTGAACGTTACAATGCTTGTTGATAATTTTGTGAGACGTGTTTCTTTTAAAGTGTAGAGCTCTCGCACGTTTCCTTCGAACGTTACGATTCCTTTACGAGACGTATCTCCTTTCAAATGTAGAGCTCTTCCACGTTTCTGGAGCTCTAATTTTGAAGCTCTTGTAAGTTCTTTTTGAACGTTACAATGCCGATTTTGTAGAATTTCGGAGCTCCTACGAAACTTGTTCGAATCGATTTTCGGAGCTCCACCTTTTTGGAGCTTCACTTTTTGGAGCTCTTGTAAGTTTTTTTTGCATGTCGCAATACTCTCACTATCTTTGTAGAGGTTCAACAAGTTGTTTTTAAACGTTGAAGCGCTCTTAGAACATATGTTGTGTGAATGTTGTTTCGGAGGTCCACTTTTCAGAGGTATACATTTTTGGAGCTACTCTTTTCAAAGCCCTTGTAATGCTCTTTAGTGATTTTGTGAGACGTATCTCCTTTTACACGTGGTAAGGTTAGCTCTTGGTGGAAGCAATTTTTTATGAGGCTTTGCCTTCATGCAATAGTGACCATGGTCATATCAAAACTTGGATTCATGAAACTCCTTTATTATAATAATTGTCCGTAGACGTGAATAAATTTAAAACAAAACACTAGAGCACCAAGTAGAAAGTTGGGACCTATCTCGAACTATGAGAAGACCAAATAAAACTCAAAGTAAATCATGGATAATTTAAAAACTCATGTGAAGGTGTACCTTCGAACTGACATGATGTTTCATATTGGATCATCTTCCCTTAGTTGAACCTCGTCAAGATGTTGCACTTCTGATTTTTCACTAACATCACTATGGGTAGTGGGTGACAAGTTGAATGATTGTTGAGCGTTTATGTGGTCGCTTCTACTAGTAGGTCTACGGTAAGGTTTATCATCTCTCGTAGCTCTTTCGTTTCTTATCACACGTGATTCGGACTGTGAAGAGTGTCGATGACGATAGGCATGGTCTTCTTCCCACTTTATTTGTGCCCAAGCTCTAGAAAGCAAGTCTTCCATCGTCTTGCATTGGTATTTTGTTAACTCTTTGTATAGGTCACCGTCGGGAAGCAGACCTCTCTTGAAGGCTGAGATGGCCGTAGAAGTAACACAACTAGGGATTGACACTTTTTCCTTGTTGAAACGTCCCACGTAGCTCCGTAGCGACTCTCCTCTCTTTTGTACCAGCTCGTAGAGATCATCAGTTGTTTTCTCTAAGTTTCTGCTACTTGCAAATTGTTCGACAAAGCGATCGGTCAATGATGCAAAAGAATCTATCGAAGCGTTTGGTAGGTTCGTAAACCATTGAAGAGCAGGTCCTATGAGACTTGAGCCAAATCCTTTGCACATGCTAGCTTCACGGTATTCTCTTGCAATCGCTGTAGTGAACATTCTCTGTTTGTATTGAGCAATGTGGTTGTCGGGATCTTTTGTTCCGTCGTACATTATCATTGAAGGAATTGTGAATTTCTTAGGCATCTCTACTAGCGCGATCTCGTCCGTGAACGGAGTATCTGCGTAGCAGTTAGGTGCGCTCTTTGTTATTGGTGGTGCTATGCCTGGGAGGCGCTTAAGCATAGCTTCCATCTCGTTGAGACGTTTGAAAAGCATGTGTGGATCGTCAGATGGTCTGGTCGTCCTGACTGCCTCTCCCGTAGGTCCCCCAGTTTCTGGTAGTACCAACGTCCTAGCATTAGCTTCATGTGTAGTATCATCCAAAGGTCGCATCGGCTCAACACGTCTCTGAAATCGGTTTCGAGCATCCATCTAAGTGTTTCTAGCTTCGTCCTCAACATTTCTACTTGCGGCGAGCAGCAAAGCGTTCTGAGTCTTCAATGAAGTGTTTTCCGACTCGAGTATCGCTAATCGCTCTTCGTTCTGCTTCATCTGGGCGGTGATAGCTTCCAAGTGCGCAGCAGCATCCTGAGTGTTGTCAACTCCAGCAATATCACTAGTATCTTCGTTCACCATATCTCACGTAGTTAAAACTATCCCCTCTCTCTAGCGCCAAACTGTTTGGGATAATTTTAGCACGTTCGAATATATAGCTGTACGGAATGATGGAAGATAATCGCTCTTTATTGATGAATAATCTTTCAACAAAACAACTCAAAGCTACAATAAACTGAAAGAGTTAAGTAGTTGCTTGAAGAAGATCTTCAGTGATTCGGACGTGTCACTAAGTCGTAGATAGTTTTGGAGGTCCGATTAGCATGAATCGAAGCTCTGCCAACGTCTCGTAGCTTCCTCTCGGAGGTGTTCGTAGCTTGTTCTCGAAGGTATCCGTATCTCCTTTTCGGAGGTCACGAAAGTCTATTGTTTAGGGTTTTTAGGTGTGTTTTTGTCGTGTGTTGTTACCTTCGGAGGTCTCTCCTTTTATAGGTTTATAAGTCGGTGAGGATTTAGCCCATAGGTCGGTTCCGGACTTACCTTTTATCAAAGATTCGTCTCTATCATTATATGGAAATTCGTATCTATCCCGTAGGATTCGTAGCTCCTCAATCCCGTGGGATTCGGAGCTCCTCAATCCCGTAGGATTCGGACGTCACACATATCATAGGATCCAAAGCTGTAACACTTGGACCTAAGTCGTTTGGACCTGGGCCGCAGATGACTCTCCCAATAGGTCCAACTGAGGAATTAATTTTTACCCAACAGTCACCAATAGGTAAATACCACATACGACTAAACGGTATTTTCGTTCGTCCCCGACTTTCCTTATATCTTGGTTTTTTGCAAAACCTACATTCGTTCAACTCCTCATCTTCTCTCCAGAAGAGCATACAATTATCTATACATACATCATACGTATGATATGGAAATCCTAGCTTTCGCATCAAAGTTTCTGTTTCGTAGTATGAACTAGTGGCCTGATTAGGCTGTGGTAAATACTCCGAAAACATTTATGCCCAATCATCCATGCAATTTTTAGACTGATTATGGTATGTCTTGTTGCTCATGAACAGCGCAGCTAATGATAACTGTGAGTGACCTTCCTGGCAACCATCATACAATGGCGTATTTGCAGCTTCTAACAACTCATAGAATTTTTTCGCCTCATAGGTTGGTTCTTCATAAACATGATCATTGCCACTTTGACCATGTTCATGATCATGATGATAATCATTTAATGGTGTAGAACCATGAAACGCATCATTTACCATCCCAGTGTAAACATTCCCCCCATCATTTTCCATCCCAGCATAAACATTCCCCCCATCATTTCCCATCCCATCATAAAACCCCCCACCCCCATAATTTTCAATCCTAGCATAAACATTCCACCCATCATTTCCCATTCCAGCATGAACATCCCCCCCATCATAATTAAATTCTTGGTTATTAGTATTAAAATATATATTTCCGTAATGGCTACTAGATCCTCCCCCAGTAACATTATAATCCTCCCCATGGTTATACCATACTTGATACCCGAGCATAAACCCTTTACTAAGCAAATGGTCTGACACAGTTTGACCTGGTCTTATCCTAGTAGAGTTTTTACATTTACTACATGGGCAAAGCATCTTACCGTCACTACTCAAAGCCATGTCCTGGTTGCTTGCGAATGCGATGAATTGTCGGACTCCTTCCATAAACTCGGCTGATAGATTATTAGTGCGCAGATCGATCCGGTTGTACATCCATTCTCGATATGAATTCCACATATTTTTTTTAATAAAAAAATTTTTTAACAAAAAAGTATTTTTAACTTTTTTTTCCCTCTGAATTTCGGAAATGGGAGAATATGATTTGTGAAAATAGAAGAACAAGACACATTCTAAATATAGGAAATTTTCTTTGTCACGCATTTGCGACGTCCCAAATTCCGTCACAAAAGTGTGACGGAATTACGACGCAAATATGACTACCTCCAAATGTTAGGTTGAAGTTAGGTGACAGTTTGGTAGAAGTTAGGTGAGAGTTAGGTGAGTTTTTTAGACGAAATTTATCACCTTTGATTGTTGCCGACATGAATTTTGTGACGCTTTTGTTATGGAATTTTTTCGTCGCTCTTTGTAACGGATTTGCGACAGTCATTTATCCGTCATAATTGCGTCATAACTTCGTCGCAAAGTTGTGACGCTTTTATGACATATTCTTTGCGTCGCACTTTTGCGACGCTTTCGCCTCTTCCATTTCTTCCATCGCAAAACTGTAGCAATACCGTTACAGAAGCGTCACAGATATTTGTGACGGAATAAAGCGTCACATATGGTAGTCACAAATTTAATATATTATTTAATGGGTCTGGCCCATTCTATTAGTTGACCTAGGTTACTTAGTGAGACTATATATAGTTCCTTGTATTCACCCAAAAAGGGATGACAACTTTGAGCAGAGAAACTCTTTTGTAATAACGCTTAAGCCATAACAGCAATAAAGAGAACTCTTTTTACATATGTCTTGTGCTAAGTGTTTTCTAAGAACTTTCTTTACAATATGTTGTATTCTAAGTGACTCCGCTTACTACAGATCGATCTCATAGGGGTGAAATCCGACCCCTACAATTAGCCCCCCAGCTTGGTAGTATCAAGTGATGATGATGCCAAGGTAGTCGCTGCAGAAGACTGAGATCGATATGATGGACTGCGCGTTTGCCAGGCGTGAACGTTTTGTCACCGCACGCGAGAAGTTTTAGTTATTCCATGTTGAGCTGGTGTCACCGTGTTTTCCTGGACTTGTGTGTGTGTGTTTTTTTTTTATTAGTAGACTCTAATGAAGTTGATGGCTTTCTTTGGTTAATGGGCCTTGAGGCCTGCTGAGAAGTTTCTGGAACTTTTCCTAAACCCTGGATTGATTTTAGGAAATCCTCCTGGTATAAATAAGCTGCTTCCTTCCCATTTATTTTTACCAATTCACATCTTCTTTCCAGAGTAATCTACTGCGTTTTTTAATTATTATTTTTCTGGTTTTTTTGTTGTTGTTGTCTTTTTGCTCTTCTTCTTCTTCGTTCCACCATCTTCATCCTTATCTTTCACCTCCGTTCGTTGCTCACCCCTGGCGCAACCGTCTTCGTTCATCGATATGTTAGCTTGTGGATCGGATCAAAGAGAGAGAGAGATCGAGGAAGAGAGGCGCTCAGATCTTGTTTCTGTTCGAGAGATCTTAACGGTTGGAAGCTCGTCATCTTGACGGGAGATCTTGATGCTGGCTCGGAGTTGATGGCACAATCGTGGCGAGGCGGCGTGGTGCGAAGAGGAGAGGGTCGATCGGCGAAGAAAACTGGTTGGATCCAAGTTGGACCGAGTGAACTCGGTCAACTCGGTTTGATCGGTCTAATCCGGTTTAACCGGTCTGATCCGGTCTGATCCGGTTTGACCGGTCTGATCCGGTTTGACCGGTTTGACTGGTTTGATCCGGTTTGACTGGTTTGATCCGATTTGACTGGTTTGACCCGGTTTGATCTGGTTTGACCTGGTTTGACTGGTTTGACCATATTGATTGGCGGAGTTGTCCGGGACTGAGTTTGACTGCGAGTTTGACTAAGTCTTGAATTCTCATCGTAGCAGAGAAAGTGGACTAAAGAATATGACTTCTAACTTTGTCGATTCGTGGCTTGATCGCAAGCAAGACGAGGATGGTTCAGAAACTGTTCGGATATAGACGATTCTAGAGAGATGTGTGCCGACCCTTTTCTTCTTGGCATGAGAATGGTTTTTTTTTCAGAGTATGTTCGACGAGACCGACATCTTACAGTACTTTAGTTGTAGCTGACGAGGTGTTGTTGGAGAAAAGATCGTGGTGGTGAAGAAAACTTAGAGAGCTTTGGTTCGTTATACATGGTGATGCGCTGAATCTCGATCAATTGTGAAGCAGAAATGAGGATATCATCTATGGTGAGGTGAGAGACAGTTTTGAGGCCGGTGACTCCATGATGAGGCGAAACTTTGGAGAAGAGATCGTGATACAATAGCATGAACGAGGTCGTTTTACTGAAGCTTTATCACAATCGAGTGAAGTCGTGCATGCGCGAGTGAAGTTCTCTTGGGGAAGCCTTGTCTTGATCGAGTGAAGCCTTGTCAGTATCGAGTGAAGCCTTGCATGTGCGAGCAAAGTTATTTTGGTGAGATGGGGTCTCAAAGTTTGACTTGGTGAGATTGATTTGATGCTTGATTGAAGTAAATCTTGACCACCAACTGGTAGAGAATGACTCTTTGGATTCTTGGTTATGCCTTAACCCGACGTTGATACGTTGGAGACGATGCGTGTCTTGTGTTTTGCTCAAAAGGTGTTCGTAGCTTGTTCTCGGAGGTGTTCGTAGCTTGTTCTCGAAGGTATCCGTATCTCCTTTTCGGAGGTCACGAAAGTCTATTGTTTAGGGTTTTTAGGTGTGTTTTTGCCGTGTGTTGTTACCTTCGGAGGTCTCTCCTTTTATAGGTTTATAAGTCGGTGAGGATTTAGCCCATAGGTCGGTTCCGGACTTACCTTTTATCAAAGATTCGTCTCTATCATTATATGGAAATTCGTATCTATCCCGTAGGATTCGTAGCTCCTCAATCCCATGGGATTCGGAGCTCCTCAATCCCGTAGGATTCGGACGTCACACATATCATAGGATCCAAAGCTGTAACACTTGGACCTAAGTCGTTTGGACCTGGGCCGCAGGTGACTCTCCCAATAGGTCCAACTGAGGAATTAATTTTTACCCAACAACTTGCCCCCCACTCTCTAATATCTTTTTAGAATTTGGAGAGTAGTAAAATGCTAAAATTTACAGCAATAACCGTCGTCGTACATATCCTCTTGCTTTATTCCACTGGACTCTTTGTCGTTTGTAGTATTGTTTCACTGGAAATTCTAAACAACATATACGTATTTGATTTACAAAGAAAAGTAAAGGGTACGTACCTTTTGGACTATGTAATTAAGGCCCTTTTAACGTGATGACAAATTTTGCTTGTATCATGATATATCTTTACTCTTGGGCTAGGCAAACCGTGAGCCCATATGTACGGGCCCAATGTCATTTGTCTTCGTGTTTGACCTCCTTTGATTGTCGATGACACAGGTACGGGGTGAAGCCATGTTACATATTTTAAAGCATGATCCGTCTACTTTTAGGAGCACTTCCCCTTTTGAATACATTCTTTGTAAAGATTTGTGTTGCTTATGTTAGCTTTTGGAATTTTCTTTTAGGAATTCTTTGTGGAATGTTAAAGCTTGCACTATATGCCCCCCGAGTATCACTATCTTGTGTTGTAATTTCTGATTCAAACTTGCTGCTACTTGATTTGTGATTTTAAGCCTCTTGCATGTATCAGTCGTTACGTTGTGGAGTTCATACAGCGCTTGAAACTAGTGAACGCTTCCTGCAATTCTCTCTTAGAGCTCTAGCGATTTTTTTTTTTAAAGCTGTGTGTGACCTACGAATTTTCAAGGCACATGTGTGCGACCTTTCGAAGGTCTTGCAATTACTTTTTGACCGTCACATACTCATTCTATGAATTTCGGAGCTCGGACAAGTCTTTTTCGAACGTTGTAGCATTTTCTTTATAGCTTTTTGCTATTTTATTTTGAACCTTCTGCAAGTTCTCGTAGAACGTTGCAATTAGTTTATGAACAATTTTGGAGCTTGCAATTACGTTTTGAACGTTGCAACACCGCGAAGTTTGCATTCACGTTTGAACGTTGTAGCTTTTTATTTCAAGATTTCTCGCAGCTCCTGCCCACATTTTTTTTTCTTTAAAATGTCGCAGTGTTCAGCGTGCAGTGTGGTAGGGCTCGTACCCAGCTTATTTTCAAGCTAATTTCGAGGTCGACATTATTGGAGCTCTCATTTTTGAAGCTCTTGTAATTTCTTTTGAACGTAGCAGCCCCTTGTTTCTCTAAAAACGATATTTTCGGAGGTCCCGCAAGTTGTTTTTTGAAACAATATTGCGGAGGTCTCGTAAGTTCTTTTGAACGTTGCAGGTCCTCGTGAATAATTTTGGAGCGCTTATGAAGCTTGTTTGGAAGCTATTTCCGACCTGTGCGTTTTTGGAACTCACATTTTCGGAGCTCAGTTTTCAAAGCTCTTGTAAGTTATATTTGAACGTTACAATGCTTGTTGATAATTTTGTGAGACGTGTTTCTTTTAAAGTGTAGAGCTCTCGCACGTTTCCTTCGAACGTTACGATTCCTTTACGAGACGTATCTCCTTTCAAATGTAGAGCTCTTCCACGTTTCTGGAGCTCTAATTTTGAAGCTCTTGTAAGTTCTTTTTGAACGTTACAATGCCGATTTTGTAGAATTTCGGAGCTCCTACGAAACTTGTTCGAATCGATTTTCGGAGCTCCACCTTTTTGGAGCTTCACTTTTTGGAGCTCTTGTAAGTTTTTTTTGCATGTCGCAATACTCTCACTATCTTTGTAGAGGTTCAACAAGTTGTTTTTAAACGTTGAAGCGCTCTTAGAACATATGTTGTGTGAATGTTGTTTCGGAGGTCCACTTTTCAGAGGTATACATTTTTGGAGCTACTCTTTTCAAAGCCCTTGTAATGCTCTTTAGTGATTTTGTGAGACGTATCTCCTTTTACACGTGGTAAGGTTAGCTCTTGGTGGAAGCAATTTTTTATGAGGCTTTGCCTTCATGCAATAGTGACCATGGTCATATCAAAACTTGGATTCATGAAACTCCTTTATTATAATAATTGTCCGTAGACGTGAATAAATTTAAAACAAAACACTAGAGCACCAAGTAGAAAGTTGGGACCTATCTCGAACTATGAGAAGACCAAATAAAACTCAAAGTAAATCATGGATAATTTAAAAACTCATGTGAAGGTGTACCTTCGAACTGACATGATGTTTCATATTGGATCATCTTCCCTTAGTTGAACCTCGTCAAGATGTTGCACTTCTGATTTTTCACTAACATCACTATGGGTAGTGGGTGACAAGTTGAATGATTGTTGAGCGTTTATGTGGTCGCTTCTACTAGTAGGTCTACGGTAAGGTTTATCATCTCTCGTAGCTCTTTCGTTTCTTATCACACGTGATTCGGACTGTGAAGAGTGTCGATGACGATAGGCATGGTCTTCTTCCCACTTTATTTGTGCCCAAGCTCTAGAAAGCAAGTCTTCCATCGTCTTGCATTGGTATTTTGTTAACTCTTTGTATAGGTCACCGTCGGGAAGCAGACCTCTCTTGAAGGCTGAGATGGCCGTAGAAGTAACACAACTAGGGATTGACACTTTTTCCTTGTTGAAACGTCCCACGTAGCTCCGTAGCGACTCTCCTCTCTTTTGTACCAGCTCGTAGAGATCATCAGTTGTTTTCTCTAAGTTTCTGCTACTTGCAAATTGTTCGACAAAGCGATCGGTCAATGATGCAAAAGAATCTATCGAAGCGTTTGGTAGGTTCGTAAACCATTGAAGAGCAGGTCCTATGAGACTTGAGCCAAATCCTTTGCACATGCTAGCTTCACGGTATTCTCTTGCAATCGCTGTAGTGAACATTCTCTGTTTGTATTGAGCAATGTGGTTGTCGGGATCTTTTGTTCCGTCGTACATTATCATTGAAGGAATTGTGAATTTCTTAGGCATCTCTACTAGCGCGATCTCGTCCGTGAACGGAGTATCTGCGTAGCAGTTAGGTGCGCTCTTTGTTATTGGTGGTGCTATGCCTGGGAGGCGCTTAAGCATAGCTTCCATCTCGTTGAGACGTTTGAAAAGCATGTGTGGATCGTCAGATGGTCTGGTCGTCCTGACTGCCTCTCCCGTAGGTCCCCCAGTTTCTGGTAGTACCAACGTCCTAGCATTAGCTTCATGTGTAGTATCATCCAAAGGTCGCATCGGCTCAACACGTCTCTGAAATCGGTTTCGAGCATCCATCTAAGTGTTTCTAGCTTCGTCCTCAACATTTCTACTTGCGGCGAGCAGCAAAGCGTTCTGAGTCTTCAATGAAGTGTTTTCCGACTCGAGTATCGCTAATCGCTCTTCGTTCTGCTTCATCTGGGCGGTGATAGCTTCCAAGTGCGCAGCAGCATCCTGAGTGTTGTCAACTCCAGCAATATCACTAGTATCTTCGTTCACCATATCTCACGTAGTTAAAACTATCCCCTCTCTCTAGCGCCAAACTGTTTGGGATAATTTTAGCACGTTCGAATATATAGCTGTACGGAATGATGGAAGATAATCGCTCTTTATTGATGAATAATCTTTCAACAAAACAACTCAAAGCTACAATAAACTGAAAGAGTTAAGTAGTTGCTTGAAGAAGATCTTCAGTGATTCGGACGTGTCACTAAGTCGTAGATAGTTTTGGAGGTCCGATTAGCATGAATCGAAGCTCTGCCAACGTCTCGTAGCTTCCTCTCGGAGGTGTTCGTAGCTTGTTCTCGAAGGTATCCGTATCTCCTTTTCGGAGGTCACGAAAGTCTATTGTTTAGGGTTTTTAGGTGTGTTTTTGTCGTGTGTTGTTACCTTCGGAGGTCTCTCCTTTTATAGGTTTATAAGTCGGTGAGGATTTAGCCCATAGGTCGGTTCCGGACTTACCTTTTATCAAAGATTCGTCTCTATCATTATATGGAAATTCGTATCTATCCCGTAGGATTCGTAGCTCCTCAATCCCGTGGGATTCGGAGCTCCTCAATCCCGTAGGATTCGGACGTCACACATATCATAGGATCCAAAGCTGTAACACTTGGACCTAAGTCGTTTGGACCTGGGCCGCAGATGACTCTCCCAATAGGTCCAACTGAGGAATTAATTTTTACCCAACAGTCACCAATAGGTAAATACCACATACGACTAAACGGTATTTTCGTTCGTCCCCGACTTTCCTTATATCTTGGTTTTTTGCAAAACCTACATTCGTTCAACTCCTCATCTTCTCTCCAGAAGAGCATACAATTATCTATACATACATCATACGTATGATATGGAAATCCTAGCTTTCGCATCAAAGTTTCTGTTTCGTAGTATGAACTAGTGGCCTGATTAGGCTGTGGTAAATACTCCGAAAACATTTATGCCCAATCATCCATGCAATTTTTAGACTGATTATGGTATGTCTTGTTGCTCATGAACAGCGCAGCTAATGATAACTGTGAGTGACCTTCCTGGCAACCATCATACAATGGCGTATTTGCAGCTTCTAACAACTCATAGAATTTTTTCGCCTCATAGGTTGGTTCTTCATAAACATGATCATTGCCACTTTGACCATGTTCATGATCATGATGATAATCATTTAATGGTGTAGAACCATGAAACGCATCATTTACCATCCCAGTGTAAACATTCCCCCCATCATTTTCCATCCCAGCATAAACATTCCCCCCATCATTTCCCATCCCATCATAAAACCCCCCACCCCCATAATTTTCAATCCTAGCATAAACATTCCACCCATCATTTCCCATTCCAGCATGAACATCCCCCCCATCATAATTAAATTCTTGGTTATTAGTATTAAAATATATATTTCCGTAATGGCTACTAGATCCTCCCCCAGTAACATTATAATCCTCCCCATGGTTATACCATACTTGATACCCGAGCATAAACCCTTTACTAAGCAAATGGTCTGACACAGTTTGACCTGGTCTTATCCTAGTAGAGTTTTTACATTTACTACATGGGCAAAGCATCTTACCGTCACTACTCAAAGCCATGTCCTGGTTGCTTGCGAATGCGATGAATTGTCGGACTCCTTCCATAAACTCGGCTGATAGATTATTAGTGCGCAGATCGATCCGGTTGTACATCCATTCTCGATATGAATTCCACATATTTTTTTTAATAAAAAATTTTTTTAACAAAAAAGTATTTTTAACTTTTTTTTCCCTCTGAATTTCGGAAATGGGAGAATATGATTTGTGAAAATAGAAGAACAAGACACATTCTAAATATAGGAAATTTTCTTTGTCACGCATTTGCGACGTCCCAAATTCCGTCACAAAAGTGTGACGGAATTACGACGCAAATATGACTACCTCCAAATGTTAGGTTGAAGTTAGGTGACAGTTTGGTAGAAGTTAGGTGAGAGTTAGGTGAGTTTTTTAGACGAAATTTATCACCTTTGATTGTTGCCGACATGAATTTTGTGACGCTTTTGTTATGGAATTTTTTCGTCGCTCTTTGTAACGGATTTGCGACAGTCATTTATCCGTCATAATTGCGTCATAACTTCGTCGCAAAGTTGTGACGCTTTTATGACATATTCTTTGCGTCGCACTTTTGCGACGCTTTCGCCTCTTCCATTTCTTCCATCGCAAAACTGTAGCAATACCGTTACAGAAGCGTCACAGATATTTGTGACGGAATAAAGCGTCACATATGGTAGTCACAAATTTAATATATTATTTAATGGGTCTGGCCCATTCTATTAGTTGACCTAGGTTACTTAGTGAGACTATATATAGTTCCTTGTATTCACCCAAAAAGGGATGACAACTTTGAGCAGAGAAACTCTTTTGTAATAACGCTTAAGCCATAACAGCAATAAAGAGAACTCTTTTTACATATGTCTTGTGCTAAGTGTTTTCTAAGAACTTTCTTTACAATATGTTGTATTCTAAGTGACTCCGCTTACTACAGATCGATCTCATAGGGGTGAAATCCGACCCCTACAATTAGCCCCCCAGCTTGGTAGTATCAAGTGATGATGATGCCAAGGTAGTCGCTGCAGAAGACTGAGATCGATATGATGGACTGCGCGTTTGCCAGGCGTGAACGTTTTGTCACCGCACGCGAGAAGTTTTAGTTATTCCATGTTGAGCTGGTGTCACCGTGTTTTCCTGGACTTGTGTGTGTGTGTTTTTTTTTTATTAGTAGACTCTAATGAAGTTGATGGCTTTCTTTGGTTAATGGGCCTTGAGGCCTGCTGAGAAGTTTCTGGAACTTTTCCTAAACCCTGGATTGATTTTAGGAAATCCTCCTGGTATAAATAAGCTGCTTCCTTCCCATTTATTTTTACCAATTCACATCTTCTTTCCAGAGTAATCTACTGCGTTTTTTAATTATTATTTTTCTGGTTTTTTTGTTGTTGTTGTCTTTTTGCTCTTCTTCTTCTTCGTTCCACCATCTTCATCCTTATCTTTCACCTCCGTTCGTTGCTCACCCCTGGCGCAACCGTCTTCGTTCATCGATATGTTAGCTTGTGGATCGGATCAAAGAGAGAGAGAGATCGAGGAAGAGAGGCGCTCAGATCTTGTTTCTGTTCGAGAGATCTTAACGGTTGGAAGCTCGTCATCTTGACGGGAGATCTTGATGCTGGCTCGGAGTTGATGGCACAATCGTGGCGAGGCGGCGTGGTGCGAAGAGGAGAGGGTCGATCGGCGAAGAAAACTGGTTGGATCCAAGTTGGACCGAGTGAACTCGGTCAACTCGGTTTGATCGGTCTAATCCGGTTTAACCGGTCTGATCCGGTCTGATCCGGTTTGACCGGTCTGATCCGGTTTGACCGGTTTGACTGGTTTGATCCGGTTTGACTGGTTTGATCCGATTTGACTGGTTTGACCCGGTTTGATCTGGTTTGACCTGGTTTGACTGGTTTGACCATATTGATTGGCGGAGTTGTCCGGGACTGAGTTTGACTGCGAGTTTGACTAAGTCTTGAATTCTCATCGTAGCAGAGAAAGTGGACTAAAGAAGATGACTTCTAACTTTGTCGATTCGTGGCTTGATCGCAAGCAAGACGAGGATGGTTCAGAAACTGTTTCGGATATAGACGATTCTAGAGAGATGTGTGCCGACCCTTTTCTTCTTGGCATGAGAATGGTTTTTTTTTCAGAGTATGTTCGACGAGACCGACATCTTACAGTACTTTAGTTGTAGCTGACGAGGTGTTGTTGGAGAAAAGATCGTGGTGGTGAAGAAAACTTAGAGAGCTTTGGTTCGTTATACATGGTGATGCGCTGAATCTCGATCAATTGTGAAGCAGAAATGAGGATATCATCTATGGTGAGGTGAGAGACAGTTTTGAGGCCGGTGACTCCATGATGAGGCGAAACTTTGGAGAAGAGATCGTGATACAATAGCATGAACGAGGTCGTTTTACTGAAGCTTTATCACAATCGAGTGAAGTCGTGCATGCGCGAGTGAAGTTCTCTTGGGGAAGCCTTGTCTTGATCGAGTGAAGCCTTGTCAGTATCGAGTGAAGCCTTGCATGTGCGAGCAAAGTTATTTTGGTGAGATGGGGTCTCAAAGTTTGACTTGGTGAGATTGATTTGATGCTTGATTGAAGTAAATCTTGACCACCAACTGGTAGAGAATGACTCTTTGGATTCTTGGTTATGCCTTAACCCGACGTTGATACGTTGGAGACGATGCGTGTCTTGTGTTTTGCTCAAAAGGTGTTGCGACTAGTTTGTCTGTACAGAGTTCTAACATATTGTGGCGAGCCGCTAGTGGCAAGCTTGGTCGAACTATGTTCTCGCTTTAGATTTTAACAATGGTCGTCCTAGTTTGCGAGACTATCGTTGCTGACTGTTTTGCTCTTAAAGACGAACATGTTATGTTATTGTGACCAACGATGAGTTAGCTGCGTTCGCTGATGATCCTCTTGGCTTTCGGGCGAGTCCGTGTTGCCAAGAGTGATCATGGTATGTTGTTTGAGACCAGTGTTGAGTTAACGGGATGTTTTGATGATCTTCTCTGTTTACGGGCGAGTTCGTATTAACACGCCCGCTCCAAGAGTGAACATGTTATGTTGTTTAAGACCTTAACTCGATTTTCTGATGATCATCTTGGTTTACGGGCAAGTCTTTATTGACACGCCCGCTCCAAAAATGACCACGCTATCGCGTAATGACCAACGATTAAATGTAGTTTGGTTTTTTGAGTGAACATTTCGGTTTACGACTTTGTATTCAAAAACGCAGTCATTCCTATAATGAACACTTTGCGATGGTACCAGTGTTATTGTTAACTGGGTTTATAATGATCATTTTGGATGACGCAGGTGTTACTCCTTGAACACCTCCGCTCGATAATGATTATTCGTTTATTTGTATAGCGCGCTCTTTACCGTAGTGGGTGTAATAGTCAAATTTGATTTCGTCACAGTGCTAGTAGTGACGTCAAGTCTTTTTTGTTTTTTTTTTGTTTTTTTTTTACTTGACTAATCCATAAAGGATGTAAGAGAAATGTGAACAAATCTTTTATCTTAATTAATCGTAGAGTTTGTTACAAAAAATGGGAGTATATGAATATACGTACCCACTCCCCCCCCCTTTTTACGGAGGAGGGTAACCGAACTCATCAGAAGATGAGCTGCCTACGTACCCTTTACAGGGATCAGGTGGCCCCGTAGTTCGTTGAAGCATGGACTCCCCTCTTGTTTGAGGAGGAGGGCAACTAAACCCATCCGAAGATGAGCTGCCTACGTACCCTTTGCAGGGATCAAGTCACCACGTAGTTCGTTTTTATAGAGCTCAAGTTACTCTGCATTTTCCTTCATCTCAGAAATCTTCAAGATAGAAGTCGCCTTTGAGTGTTCCGGTTACGAGTTTTGAAGCGAGTTTTTGTCCCAAGGTATGACAGTTTGTTGTGGAATGTCCGGAGCTACGGTGAGATTGATAATAAGATGTTTTGTCGTAGGTATTTTGTCCTTTGGTACGCGTGTCGTAGCTTTCTAGCTCCACTTGGTAGTTGTGAGTTCCTTCGAAGCCCCCTTCGTGCTGGGTGGAGCCAAAACTAGTGTTCTTCTTTTTTTCAAAAGGAGGGTTATCGGTTTGCGGTATGTTGTTGACAATGCTATTTGTCTGCGGGATTCTTCTCGAACATGCGTAGCAATTTTCGAACGTGCGTGGGTTGTTGCCTACGTTGTTCATATGTGGGATTCCTCTCGAACATTGAGGGTCTTTGCATGTCACTTTGTCGACCCGCTCTGGAGTTGCGTCCATCATTCACAATGGTGGCGGCGGTGGTAGGTCACCTCGGGTTCTCTGTGCATCATGAGGCGTCGATAAGCTGAGGCTATATGGATTCAATCGCCCAACTGACCGTCGCATTCTGTCGGGCTTGACGCTCTTCATGTGTGCCCTACAGCCTGTCACGAGAACATTTAGCTTGCCTGTTATATTGCTGTTTAACTTTTCCAGCTCTTTTGACTTCTCGAGGAACGTCCTTAGCGTATCCTTCAGCTCTATCAGGGCATCAAGATTCATCGAGGCATCGCGTTCTTGGTTTCTCTCGGCAGATGCGTCTCACTGTGATGTTGAGGAGTCCTTGCTGCTGCCGCTGCTAGTCATGTTGTTTGGTGGTGACGCCGAAGATTCCTCGTTGCTGCTGAGGCTACTGCTGATGACGTTGCTGCCTCCGCTGCTTCTACCTCTGCTGCTTCTACCGCTGTTGCTGCCTCTGCTGCTTGTGCCTCTGTTGCTTCTGCCTCTGATGATTCTGCCTCTGCTGCTTCTACCGTTGCTACTGCCTCCGCTGCTTCTACCTTTGCTGCTAGGGTTGCTACTTTTGCCTATGCTGCTGCCGCTGCTGCTTCTGCTTCTGCCTCAGCCTCTGCTGCTGCTGGTCGTCTTTTTGGATCTGGTGCGTGTAGTGATTCATCAGTGTAAGAGAATTTTCCTTGCCCTTAGTCGGCGCCAAACTGTGGGGGCGTGAACCTACACTGTTAAATTTATCAAGTGTTGTAGAAGAGACGGAGATCTCTAGTAAGCGGAGTCACTTAGAACGCAACAGATTGTAAAGAAAGTTCTCAGAAAACATTCGCACAAGACAGATGTAAAAAGAGTTCTCTTTATTGATGTTATGGCTTAAGCGTTATTTCAAAAAAGTTTTTATGCTCAAAGTTGTCATCCCCTTTCTGGGTGAATACAATGAAATATATATAGTCTCACTAAATAACCTAGGTCAACTAATATAATGGGTCAGGCCCATTAAGCAATATATTAAATTTAGCCCCATATTCTTAATAAGCCCATTTTACATATGGGTTTAATGTAATTTAGGGCCTAGATTCCAACTAGGCCTTTGTAGGCTCGCTCCGATTCTGTCGCTTTGAAGCTGAATTGATCTTGTCGTTATATCGATCTCATAGGGGTGAAATCCGACTCCTACAAAATCCATTCCAGCCTGAAGCAATGACGATGATGATGGGTTAATCGACGGCAAGGAGGGCAAGATAGACGGTGGTTGAGGCATAGGTTTAGGGATGCTTGGTCCGGGGAACTGCGGCCCGAGTTGTTGGACCGTGGAGATGTTTGTGTTGGGATGAATGGGTGGGCGTGAGCGAGAGGGCGTTGTCACAACGGTTCTCCAGATGCCGACTTCATTCGATGATTGGATGGAGCCCGGATTATTATCAACGACTAAATTAGGAATATCCTTGTTTTGGTTCATCGTTGGATAAGTGTTTCAAATGGAGTACTTTGTCTCTGCATCATATTGAAGTTATTTATTAGTGTAACGAAATCAAAAGTCAATAGATAAATGGTACAAATGTTATAACAACATATTAAAACTCTAGTAAACTCCTACGATTTGAATCATATAAAAGAAAAATCACTGTTCTTAAAAAAACAAAATGAAAAAGACTGAAACATTGAGTAACAAGTGAAGATGAAAAGCAATGAGAAACACCTTAAATGGATTTGCTTTCGTCAAAAACGCCTTCCTCTTGGCTCTTTTCGCCAACCACCGGGGTCTCTAATGGCATTCTGAAACGGCGTTGTGAGCTCTGGTGAGACGGCGTCACGACGGTTCTCGGGCCAGTATCGCCGCCGTCATCAAGTGAGGATTGGGTGGAGCCCGAGTTATTACCAATGATTAAAGGAGTAAAATTCACGTTTCGTTTCGTTTCATCGTTTGTATCTGCATCATATCGAATTTATATATATTTACTCTTTATCACTCCTTTTTCTTTCAAAACAAAATAAAACGATAAATAAATTATTGGAGATAACTTGGATAACAATGCAATACGATATTTCTAGATTTAATCACAAAATGGTAGAAATGTTACAACAACACATTAAACCCCTAGTAACCTCCTATGATTTGAATCATATCTAGAAAAAAAATCACTGCTTTTCAAACACGAATAAAAAAAAAGTTTTAGACAAGAGAAACAAACGAAAAAGACTGAAACTTGAACTGAAGAGGAAATGCAATGAGAAACACCTAAAATTGTTTGAAATCGGTTTGCTTTCATCACCTGTTTGTATATATATATATATTTTTTATGAATCCTTGGATTTATGATTATTGATGATTTCTTTTCTTCTAACACACACATCTATTTATACCCAAATACTTAAATCTTATTTTTATCAACTACATAATTTTAGTCAAAAAAATAAAAATGAATCCTTTGTTTTTTTGGTAATATATTGAAGATTTATAATTTTGAACTCATTATATTTTATTCAAACTTTTTATTGTTCAACATTCAGTTGTTTTGGCACGTTATTAATTGTTGAGAAATTTTGATAATTCGCACTTTCAACATGGTGTAGGACCAGAATTTGGCACACTACGTGATTGGAAATGAATCGCGATAAAAAAATCGTTAAGGGAAGAGATCAAACAGAGAGTGGAGTCGAGATACGAAATCTCTTTCCTTAACTCTAAGAATCTCCCGCAGTGTGACGGGTTTTGATAGATTCACGAGTACCAGGATAAAACCACAAACAATCGAGTTCGCAAACACTCGAACAACGATTCTAACGAACTAAAATCTACGATACTCTCGAGACTTACTGTAAACGAAAGAGAGATTGTTGTTATCTTTTTGATAGAATTTTTTGTGAAGTTTCTGTGAGTTTTTCGGTGTATCAGAACATGAGAGAAAACGAAGAAGATGACTTCGTTTATAAAAACTGACGGAAAGTCAGTTTTAAAATCGTAGAGAAGTTTTCTCCAGTTGGTTTTTAAAACTGCCGTCGGTTCAGTGAAACCGCAGAGGTAACCGACGCAGTGTTTTGGGCCTGCTAATGGGCCAACGAGATGGGCTTTTATCTGCTCATTTAGTTGGTCCAAAAAGATATTTAATTGGGCCGGCAACGGCCCTTTAGCCAAAGCCAAAGCCAAAGCCAAAGCCAAAGCCAAAGCCCACGCCCGGCCCGGCTCGGTTCGGTTCGGTCGGTCGCGCGTGTGGGGATTCCCCTCCTCTCTCATGGTGAATAGCCTTTGTTATGTTTTGAACAAAGGTATATGAGTGGCTCCTTATATACCACTTGAAAAATTCCCAAACTTTAGATGTGGGATTTTTCCATGTCACTCACTTAAACCAAAAGGCTTTTCTCATTCACTTTTCTACCAAATTTGGGTTAGACAAATGCCCAATACAAGGCCCATTTGTTTAAGCAATAAATTGGTCCCAACAATCCCCCACATGAATAGAAATGACTCTAAACAAATGAAGACTCGACTTAACTTAACTAGACATGACTAGACTAGAGTAGACTTCACTGGACTATACTAGACAGACATTCGAGAGTATGCGAAAATGCAGCGACATCTGATAGGTAGCATTTTCCAGCTTTGAACCAATCATCTTTGATATATGTCGGGTTTACTTGGCCAGTTGGTGAACATGGTGTCTTGAACCAACCGAATTTTTATGTAAACCTAGACAACAGAAATCGCATAGCGACATTTTCTCGTAGAGCTCAGTTCTCTATTGTGTTCATTTTGGCCTTGAACATGTCCTGGTTATCATGAGTGAACTTGGAGAATATAGCCTGACCTTCATTCTCCTAGAAACGGCCCCATTTCACACTCACTAGGTGATCTGCCATTAACTTTGTTCTAAGATGTTTTTCTGTATCATGCCACAGATATCTCAAAGTTAATGAATCATTAAAAGCCACAGCTTAACCTTATTACACACACACGTAACACTGTTCATTATCTTAGGAACTGGGTATAGACATAGTCTTTACAGTGTACAGTTCTAAATCAGTTTGATTTTGTTGTCCCTTTTGAACCTAGATCTTGGGATCTCCAGTCACATAGGTGAGGTATCCATCAAACGTCATTTTGAGTTATAGGCTTTAAACCCATTCCTTTTGATAATTTAACTACTTGATCTCGAGGCAAACTATTGGTAAACGGTTCAGCTAAGTTTTCTTCCGATTTGATATAGTCTATCGTGAGTACTCCAGTTGAGATCAGTTGCCGAATGGTTTTGTGTCGCCTTCTGATGTGACGAGATTTACCATTGTATAAGTTATTCAGTGCCCTTGATATCGCTAATTGACTATCACAGTGTACACGTAATGCTGGCACTGGTTTTTCCCACATTAGGATATCATCCAAGAAATTGCGAAGCCACTCTGCTTCTTCTCCAGCTTTGTCTAAAGCTATGAACTCAGACTCCATGGTTGATCTAGCCAGTAGAGTTTGTTTTTAAGATTTCCAGGATACGGCTCCACCACCAAGCGTAAAGATATATTCGCTTGTTGATTTCAAGTTTCGAGAATCCAAAATCCAATTGACATCACTATAGCCTTCTAGAACTGCTGGTTCTTTACCATAGTGTATGCCATAATTTTTGGTGTATCGAAGGTAATTCAATACCCTCGTTATAGCCTTCCAATGATTATGGCCGGGATTACTCGTATAACGACTGAGGACATTTATAGAGTGTGCTAAATCGGGTCTAGTACAGTTTGTCAAGTACATTAGACTTCCAATTATTCTTGCATACTCCACTTGGGACACTGGTTCACCTGAATTCTTGGTCAGATGAATTTGAGAGTCCATTGGAGTTTTTGCAGTTCCAGTTGAGTAAGTCTTGAACCTTTCTAGAATCTTTTCAGCATAATGATCTTGGGATAATGTAATTCCTTTAGAAGTTCTAATGATTCGTATTCCTAGAATTACCTCTGCCAATCCCATATCTTTCATGTCAAATTTCCCTTTGAGCATGTTTTTTGTTCTATTGATGATATCTTTGTTGCTGCCAACGATAAGCATATCATCTACATACAAGTACGATAAGATATACTCTGTCAGAGTACTCTTGTAATATATGCATTTATCACATTCATTTATGCTGAAGCCATCTGACATCATTACATTGTCAAACTTTTCATGCCATTGCTTAGGAGGCTTGTTTAAGACCATATAGAGATTTTACAAGTCGACACACTTTGTGTTCTTGTCCGGGGATAATGAACCCTTTTGGTTGTTTCATGTAAATTTCTTCTTCTAACTCACCATTTAGAAAATCAGTTTTTACATCCATTTGGTGAATTTCAAGATCTCGTAATGCAACAATACTTATGATCATTCTGATAGAGGTTATCCTCGTGGCTGGAGAATACGTGCCAAATAAATCCAAGCCTTCTTTTTGCCTGAATCCTTGGACTACAAGTCTAGCTTTGTACTTGTCTATTGCTTCATCATATTTTATTTTTGTTCGAAAAATCCATATGTTTCCAAGAGCTTTGCACCATTGTGGCAGATTAGTGATTTCATAAGTATTGTTTTGCATGATGGAATCCATCTCACTATTGACTGCTTCTTTTCAAGAAGGCGCATCTAGAGTGGACATCGCTTCCATATATGTTTTTGGCTCGTTTTCTGCTAGAAACACTACTAAGAATTCAGAGCCAAAATCTTTCTCTTTACGAGCTCTTTTACTGCGTCTAGGTTCTTCTGCTTCTTCAATTTCGTCATTGAGAGCAGTGCTTGAGCTACTTGCTTCGTTTCCAAGGATATCCACATCACGTTGTTCACGAGTCTGTTTATTACTCTGTCTATCTTTACAGGGAAACACATTTTCAAAGAATGAAGCATTTCGTGACTCCATTATAGTGTTGACCTTGATAGTGGAAATATCAGACTTATGAACAAGAAACCGATAGGCATTACTATTATGCGCGTATCCGATAAAAATGCAATCCACCGTCTTTGGGCTTATTGTAACCTTCTTTGGAAGTGGTATTGCTACTTTTGCCAAGCCCCCCACACTTTCAGGTATTTGTACGAAGGTACATTACCTTTCCAAAGTTCATATGGAGTTTTTCCAGTTACTTTATGCAGTATTTTGTTGAGAATATAATTTGTGGTAAGCAAAGCTTCCCCCCACATGTTCTGGGCTAACCCAGATTCCTGCAACATTGCATTCATCATTTCTTTAAGAGTTCGGTTTTTTCGTTCTGCAACTCCATTAAATTCCGGTGAATAAGGGGCAGTTGTCTGGTGAATAATTTCGTGTTCTCGACAAAATGAATTGAACGGTTCACCATATTCTCCTCCTCTATCACTGCGGACCATCTTTATTGTTTTTCCAAGTTGATTTTTGACTTCCAACTTGTATTCTTTGAATTTCTCCAAAGCTTCATCTTTACTATGTAACAGATATACATAGCAGAATCTTGTACAATCATCAATGAAAGTGACAAAATATTTATTTCCGCCTCTAGATTGAAGAATTTTAAATCACACAAGTCTGTGAGAATCAATCCTTGAGGTTCGGTTGTTCTTTCAACGCTTGGTGATGGAGTTTTAGTGAGTTTCGCTTGAACACAAATCTCACATTTATCTTTGCTTATTTTCTGTTTTGGAATCAGGTTCATGTTCATTAATCTACTCATAGATTTAAAGTTAACATGTCCTAAACGTTCATTAATCTACTCATAGATTTAAAGTTAACATGTCCTAAACGTTCGTGCCATAAATTAAAAGACTCTGCAACATAAGCAAAGGAATTGTTATTAAACTTGTTCTTCGAGGTGGAAGCCTCGGTTACAACACTGACACCAACGTCAGAAGAGCGAATTACATTTTCAACAGACATTTTGAATAAACCATCACAAACAAATCCCTTACCCAGAAACATTCCATTCTTGGACAGCAAAAGCTTATCAGCATCCAGCTTGACAGTGAATCCGTGCTTGCTCAGGAGAGATCCCGAAATCAGATTCTTACGCATGTCCGGCATGTGGACGACGTTGGTCAAGCTCAGCTCACATTCCGAGGTAAGTTTCAGAACAACCTTTCCATATCCAGCGATCTTCGAAGTAGTATAATTACCCATGCAGAGCTTCTCATTCCCTTTGTTCTTCTTGTAGATGGTGAACATTTCCCTATCCATGCATATGTGCCTGGTTGCACCAGTGTCAAACCACAAAGTCTTTGGGTGGCTTTCAGCAATGTTTGCTTCAGTGATCACCACACACATGTCAGCATCAGTGATGGTGGAAGTGAGATTGGCTTCAAACTTAGCATTGTTTTGGTCCGCCTTCTTACTGCGGCACTTAGAGGCCTTGTGTCACACCTTGTGACAGTAGTTACAGATTCCAGAAAACCTTGGCTTTGAAGGTTCACCACCAGCCTTCTTCTTCAACTTTTGTGTGTTCTGAGGAGCAACCTTTCCCTTGCCTATGTCTTGGCTCCCTTTGTTCTGCCACTTGCCTTTCTTAGTAGTTTGGTGCTCAGCCAAATTCGCATTGTTCTCACGATTCTGAGCACTTGCAGCTTCCAGGTTCATGCGGTTTGTGGATTCAATCCGAAGTCGCATGATCAAGTTCTCCATGCTCATCCACTTCCTCTTCAACTTGAGGTAGTTCTTGAAATCTGTGAATCCTGGCGGTAGGTTCTCGATCATACAAGCAACCTGATAGGTTTCACACAGCCTCATACCCTCGGTATGAATCTCATGGAGAAGGTTATGCACCTCGTCAACTTGTTCCATCAGGGGACGAGAATCCACCATCTTGTAGTTCTCGAATTTTGCCACAGCATTTTTCTGAGATCCAGCATCTTCTGAACGGTACTTCTTATCTAGAGAGTCCCACAGTTCCTTAGACGTGGCAGCGTTACTGAACACGTTGAACAACTGGTCAACCAGACGACTCTGGATGTAGCCCTTACACAGAAAGTCACCGTGTCTCCACGCATCAACACTTGCAAGTGCATGGAAATCAGTGTTGTCTGCTGGGAGGGAAGGACAGTCCTCACGGATGTACTTTTCCAGATTAAGCGTGGTCAGATGGAAGTGCATCTTCTTTTGCCACATCTTGAAGGATCTTCCATCAAACTTATCAAGAAGCAATCCAACAGAGTTTGCAGATGGCATCTGCACTTGTGGAAACTGAGCAGTGGTCACAGTTTCAGACTGTGTGGCAACAGGAATTGCAACCGTAACAGGCTGTTGATTCCCAAACTGCACTTGAGCAGAAGGCGTCTCAGAAGATTCAGTCCCGAGGGTTACGTTAGCCGCAACATCAACGTTGATATTGGTGTTTTCGTTTTCGGTTTCCATTTCTGAAAAACCAAAAAGACAGAGAAAAGAAAAATTTATTAGAACGATTTAATGTGTAAACACAGATAAATCAGAAAAAAATTTGATAATAAGATTGAATCGCAATTCAGAAATATTATCGAAAAACAGAGATGTTTAACCATTCGCAAACGATAAACGATTCTATCCAGACAGATGCCAATCAGCGAGAACGTTTTAACACGATCGCGATACAAGGTTTCTGTTAAAAACGTTTCTATTATCGCAATCCAATCCGGTGAGGATTGTCTGAGAGTTAAGATATTAGGACCAGAATTTGGCACACTACGTGATTGGAGATGAATCGCGATAAGAGAATCGTTAAGGGAAGAGATCAGACAGAGAGTGGAGTCGAGATACGAAATCTCTTTCCTTAACTCTAAGAATCTCCCGCAGTGTGACGGGTTTTGATAGATTCACGAGTCCCAGGATAAAACCACTAACAATCGAGTTCGCAAACACTCGAACAACGATCCTAACGAACTAAAATCTACGATACTCTCGAGACTTGCTGTAAACGAAAGAGAGATTGTTGTTATTTGTTTTATAGAATTTTTGTGAAGTTTCTGTGAGTTTTTCGGTGTATCAGAACATGAGAGAAAACGAAGAAGACGACTTCGTTTATAAAAACTGACGGAACGTCAGTTTTAAAATCGTAGAGAAGTTTTCTCCGGTTGGTTTTAAAAACTGACTCCGGTTTAGCGAAACCGCAGAGGTTGGTTTTTAAAACTGCCGTCGGTTCAGCGAAACCGCAGAGGTAACCGACGCAGTGTTTTGGGCCTGCTAATCGGCCAACGAGATGGGCTTTTATCTGCTCATTTAGTTGGTCCAAAAAGATATTTAATTGGGCCGGCAACGGCCCTTCAGCCAAAGCCAAAGTCAAAGCCCACGCCCGGCTCGGTTTGGTCGGTCGCGCGTGTGGGGATTCCCATCCTCTCTCATGGTGTATAGCCTTTGTTATGTTTTGAACAAAGGTATATGAGTTACTCCTTATATACCACTTGAAAAATTCCTAAACTTTAGATGTGGGATTTTTGTATGTCACTCACTTAAACCAAAAGGCTTTTCTCATTCACTTTTCTACCAAATTTGGGTTAGACAAATGCCCAATATAAGGCCCATTTGTTTAAGCAATATATTGGTTCCAACACATGGCACATAGCAAAAATGCCACGGTGGTTGAGACATAGATCTAGGGATGCTTGGTCCGGGCAACTGCGGCCCGAGTTGTTGGACCGTGGAGATGTTTGTGTTGGGATGAATGGGTGGGCGTGAGCGAGAGGGCGTTGTCACGACGGTTCTCCAGATGCCGACTTCATTCGATGATTGGATGGAGCCCAAGTTATTATCAACGACTAAATTAGGAATATCCTTGTTTTGGTTCATTGTTGGACAAGTGTTTCAAATGGAGTACTTTGTCTCTGCATCATATTGAAGTTATTTATTAGTGTAACGAAATCAAAAGTCAATAGATAAATGATACAAATGTTATAACAACATATTAAAACTCTAGTAAGCTCTCTACGATTTGAATCATATAAAAGAAAAATCACTGTTCTTAGAAAAACAACTGAAAAAGACTGAAACAATGAGTAACAAGTGAAGATGAAAAGCAATGAGAAACACCTTAAATGGATTTGCTTTCGTCACTTGCACGACCGTTTGTATATATATATATATATTTGGATTTAAAGATGATTTCTTGATTTCTTTTTGTTTTCAAAACAAGATGATTTATTTCTCTCCTGAGATAGCATCTATTTATACCCAAATACATCAATCTTAGTTTTATCAACAACATAAATGAATCCTTTGTTCTTTGGTAATATATGAAAAATTTATAAATTGGAAGTTATTATATTTTGTCAATTCAAACTTGAAAGGCTTGGCGGGTCAAAAACTGTTCAACAATCCGTTATTTTGGCGGGTTAGTAACGGTAAATATTTTATTCAAAACTTATAAATATGAAATTATTATATTTTGCTACTCAGTCAAACTTTTACTTTTAGCATATTATTTACTACTCCTTCTGTATTTGAAAGATTGATGTTTTAGAATTTTTCACAGATATTAAGACACAATAACTATTTGTATTTATTTATAATTTATTTATTTATTTTTACTTACTTTTTTGTTTTCCAATAAAAAAGGTATACATGATGAAACAACTTTATGGGATAAAACAAATATTTGTCATTAATTTAAATGATAAAGCAAAAAAAGCATTAATTGAAATGTAGAAAATCAATCTTTCAAAAACAATGAAAAAATCTAAAAAATCATTTTTTCAAATACAGAGGGAGTATTTAACAATTTATTATTATGATGCATTATTTATTTTAAATGAGATTAAACAATTATAAAGCTACTCAGTCAAATTTTATTTTTGGCAAATTATTTATTTTAAATGATTAATAAAGAAATAATAAATCTAAAGTCATTATATTTTGCTAATCAATCAATTTTAACTTGAGTAATTGCACTTTATATTAATCTTTCCACCTATAATTTATGATCTAACATCCTATAAAATAAAATATAGTAACTAACATTTAACACACTCAAAATTCCGATTTTCCCCTTTGCAAATTCTAGAACTTTTTACATTAAAAGAAATTACAAATTAAAACATTAATGTGTAAATTAAAGAGTAACTACACTCTATATTACTCTTTCCACTGATAATTTATTATCTAACATTTTATAAAATAAAATATAATAACTAACATTTAACACACTCAAAATTCTGATTTTACCCTTTTCAAATTCTAGAACTTTTACATTAAAAGAAATTACAAATTAAAACATTAATGTATAAATTAAAGAGTAATTAGCATGTATATTAGTGTAGATACAAATAATTAATTATTTGTCACTCTAAAAATCATAATTCATTAGCTAACATACAATTCCGAAATTACCCTTATGCTATTACTCTAATTTCCTACATTTTTACCCTAATCTCAATCACATAAAAAATTAATCTTTTTACATTAACTTAAAACAAACTAAAACCCTAATTTTTTTTATTCTTTTCCCATATGCCGTCCTCCTCATTTCTTTTCTTCTTCTTCTTCATCTTTCATTCTTCCATGGTTTTTTTTTTTTTCTCTCCTTCTTTCATGACTTTTTATTTTTTTCTTTATTCTTCCTTTGGATCCTTAATCTTAAACTGTTTTTCTACGCGTTTTCATCTTTGCCCACGAACATATCACCAAGAGCTGATTCATTGATGCTATTGAGAAGGTGACGGTTAGTCTCCAGATAGTACAAAATCACAAGTAAGTTTGTATGCAACAGTAAATAGTGAACTATTATAGTCAACTAAATGTAAATTTGTACAAGTATAGTAAACTAGTATAATACATTAATTCGTATAAATAGTCAACTATTGTTTGATCTTATAGCTGACTATTCGCACATAAATTAGCTGATAACGGACTATCTAATAGCTGACTATTCGTACATAAATAGTCATCATAAATGAGATGATATCCGACTATTTCTACATAAATAGTGAACTATTTTTAATCAATATACAATTTTTTAACATAGTGAACTATTAATACTTAAATAGTGAACTATTTTAAATAAAATAGTGAACTACTTTGATTTTACTCAATGTTACCCACCTAATTTAAGCCACAAAGACTAATATACACCTAATTAACCCTAAATTAAATCCCTAAAGTTCCTCTCATTTTCTTCTTATTCTTCTTTCCTCCTCTGAGCCAATGGTCCACTTCATCTTCTTCCTTTTGCTTTGTTTTTCTGTTTTTTGTTTCTTTTTTGTTTTTTAATTGATGATGTTGGGGTCAGATCGCACCCCGACTGAGATCATCAAGAAAATGGCTAAGTGTTAGAGGTGTGCATATGCAAGTCTTTGTGGTGACATGCGTAACTCTCTGTGATGACGTGCTCAACTCTCTGTGATGACGTTCAAACCTCTCTGCACACGTGCCCAACTCTCAGCAGACACACGCAGCTCTCGGCAGACGCGCAGCTCGCGGCAGACGCGCGCGGCTCTCGGCAGACGCGCCCGGCTCTCGGCAGACGCGCGCGCATCTCTCTGCAGACGAGCGCAGCTCTCGGCAGACGCGCGCAGCTCTTAGCAGACGTGCGCATCTCTTTGCAGACGCTCGCAACACTCAGCTGACGCGCTGAGCAGACGCGCGCATCTCTCTGCAGACGCGCGCAACACTCTCAGACGCGCGCAACTTTCTCAACAGACACGCGCATCTCTCTACAGGCGCGCCCATCACTCTGCAGACGCGTGCAGCTCTCTGCAAACGCGCGCACCTCTTTGGAACGACGTCTGCTGTCTTGTGGGACGAGCACTGCTTGTTCGCATGAACGAGCACTGCCTGTTCGCAGGAACGAGCTCTATCTTCTTAATGGGACGACGACTACAACTCTCCACTGAGAGTCGGAGTTGTCCCACTTAAGTTTATTGGGCCGAGGACCCAAACCCTGGAAATGACGAGGTAAAAGTCTCAGTGAAACGACCCGACCCGTTTTTTTTTTTTTAATAAACCCTTGGTCTCGGACTAGCATTCCCATAAATGCTATCCTCAACAACCAAGCAACAACAAACAGACAACCAGCGGATAACAATAATAAACCAAGCATTTCATTCCATTAATCTAAACCAGTTCAACACAAATTCCACAAAAAGCCAACAACCTAACCAGGTTCTAAAACAGAAATGGAAAACATCAACAACACAAAGCACGAAACCGAGACCCTAGATCATCTCCCTCTTCGTTGCCATGATTCCACGATCACAATTTGCCTTTACCTGCATCACATGGAAAAAAGAGATGCGTGAGTATTATCATAAATACCCAGTGAGACGGTCCTCCCATCTACGACTGCGCACACAGACGCGATGGATCCGCTCAGGCAAACACGAATCAAACCATCACACAAAGCACAACAACGGCTCAACCACAGCCCAAACAGGCGGCCTGTCGATCGACACTACCACTAGGTGTCGATCGACACCCCTGTTCCCACCTGTCGATTGACACACCCACGGTGCCTGTCGATCGACAGCTCTACAGGACCCTGTCGATCGACACAACCTCTAGGTGTCGATCGACAGCTCCTCGATCACCTGTCGATTGACACAACCACTAGGTGTCGATCGACAGCTCTCGTGTGACCCTGTCGATCGACACACCCAAGTGCTGTCGATCGACAGGTCGTCGCAGATTCATGGGAAATCGATCATTATCCTCTCGGATCGATTCCTCCTCTGCGTTAACACGAAACCTGCACGAATAAACACAATCCAAACAATCCACACGTAATCCACAGACAGATTCAACACAAACAACATCAAATCAACAATTTCAACCTACCACCAAACAACCCTAACGAATCCACCGGCCCAGAAGCCATGGTCACGCACTCACCTTAGATTTTCGGATAGAATTTGCTGGATAATGAGGCTAGAAACAGATTCAGCTACAATCACCACGAAATTCCTCTTCAAATCGATCAAGAACGAAACCCTAATCCACAAACTATCAGGAACAAGAGAACTCCTCTCAAAACTCTTTGTTTCTGATTTTGGGACTTTGGTTCGCTCAAATGCGGCCAAAAACCCTTATATATGATGCCCTAGGGTTTTCCCAAACCGGCCCGGTCCAATTGAACGACTTAAATCGAACCAGAAAACCAACCAATTCGGGCACCTGTCGATCGACATACACTAGGTGTGTCGATCGACAGCCCCTAAGAGCCCTGTCGATCGACAGACACCAAGTGTGTCGATCGACAGCCCCTCCATTTTCACAAAAAATGGTTCACGGGCGTCACAATTCTCCCCCACTAAAACTGGATTCGTCCTCGAATCCTCTAACATTACTCCACAAACTACCCTGGCCTAACCCGCCAGCAACACCGGAGACTACATCTCCCAGACCCTCTGGAGGTTCACATCCGTCCTATGCACATAGACCCGTCTCAGACATTGATCGCTCATAGCTCATAACCACACCCTCTAACTCTCGGGATCGTCACCCCCTGAGTTCTCGGTGCCACATATCAACCCACCTCAGTCCACGCAGTCCTGACGGTGTTTGATACCAACTATCTCCATACCCCTCACTTTCAGAACACATAGTCCTTCAAGCACTCGGTATGCAGGGAACCCACACATCCCCTGGAGAGACACAACTCTCAAAGATCTGCCAGAGATCACAATCTCCATGAACTATCTCCATACCCTCACGTCCCCAGTCCACGCAGTCCTGGCGAACGATCGGTATGCAGGGAACCCACACATCCCCTGAACGACTCAACACTAGACGTCTATAATGCACCTCTGACCGGAATTACCTCCTAAGGTCTCACATGATATTCCCCTCCCGGAATACCATTACAATCGTGATCATCACAGATCACCCGGACCATCCCTCACCTCGGATGTCCCTGCAGAGTCTCCCCGGAACTTGACAGTTCTAACCACCGTAAAACTTCTATTCCGAGACTCTCACCCACTCACACACACAAACCGTTAGAGTTCCCACCGAAACTGGCAAGTTCTATCCGCAATAAAACTTCCATTTCGGGGTTCTCTAACCACAAACACATGACTCTCAAAGTCAAACACATAAGAAAAACACTTTCTTATTCACTGGAAAAATGTCATAATCATTACAACTTAATGAAAATACAAAAATCCACAACCAAAAACCTCACCACACACGGTGATCACAACACAAAAACTGAAACTGGAAACCACAAAGAAAAACGAATTCACTCTTCTGCTTGCTTCTCGAACCACTTCTTGAACTTCGTTTTCATCTTTGCCTCTGGTTCCCAAGTCTCCTCCTGAATACCATCACAGTCCCACAAGACTCTCAACAACGGCACTCTCTTCCGGCGCAGAACCTTGATACTTCTCTCAAGAATCCTAACCGGCCTCATCCCTACAGTCAGGTTTCGCTGAAGATCCGCAGGAATCGTCACTGCTACCTCCTCAGAAGCATGCAAGCATCTCCTGAGTTTTGAAACGTGAAACACATCATGGAATTTCTCCATAATCGGAGGCAGCTCCAACCGATAAGCAACTGGTCCCACACGTTCCACAACCCGGAACGGACCCATGTACCTCGTACTCAGCTTATCCTCGGAAATGGACCTGTTCAGACCCCGCATCATAGCCATCTTGAGATACACTCGATCTCCGACTGCAAACTCCAACTCTTTCCTTCTCCTATCGGCATAACTCTTCTGCCGATCCTAAGCTTCTTTCATGTTCAGCTTCACAACACGGATCTTCTCCGTCGTCTCCTGAACAAAATCAGCCCCAAAGATGCTCCTCTCCCCCACTTGGGTAAAACATAGCGGAGTACGACATGGGCTCCCATACAACGCCTCAAAAGGAGCCATTCCGATACTCGCCTGAAAACTGTTGTTATATGCGAACTCCACCAAACTCAAGTGATCCGCCCAACGACCACCCCAATCCAGCACGCACATCCTTAACAGATCTTCCAGTGTCTGAATCGTCCTTTCGGACTGCCCATCCGTCTGCGGATGATTAGCTGTACTCATGTGCACCTTAGTGCCTATCTCAGCCTGAAAAGCTCTCCAGAACACTGACGCAAACCTCAGATCTTGATCCGACACAATACTCGCTGGCACTCCATGCAACCTCACAATTTCCTTCACATACTTCTTAGCCAAGACCCCCGCTCCGTCTATCTTCTTAATGGCCAGAAAATGTGCTGACTTAGTCAGACGATCCACAATCACCCAAATCGCGTCATAGGTCCGAGAAACCGGTAACCCTACCACGAAATCCATAGTGATCATGTCCCACTTCCACTCTGGAACGGGTAAATTCTGTAATAAGCCACTAGGAACCTGATGCTCAGCCTTCACTAACTGACACACATTGCAAGCTGTAACCCAATCTGCCACATCTCTCTTTATCCCGACCCAATGATAATACCGTTTCAGATCCCGATACATCTTAGTCGCTCCCGGATGAATCGAAAACTTACTCGCATGAGCTTCTCTCATAATTTCCTGCCTCAGGTCCTCATCCTTAGGAACACAGACTCGTCCATGCACTAAGGTAGTCCCGTTAGCAGAAACCTGATATTCGGAACCAGTAGCCTTGGAGAGATCTATCAACACTGGATCCTGCTCCTGAGCTACTCGGATCCTGCTCAATAGATCCGCCTGATCCGCCGCCGCTAACCCCAACGGTTCCTCTGAAGTAACACACAACCTCAACGTACTCAACTCATTCACAAGAGCCTCCACATCCCGCTCCTGGGATAAATCATACCTCCTTCGACTAAGAGCATCCGCCTCTAGCTAAGTTTACCGCGATGGTAAACTATAGGTAATACTCAATCTTCTACAACTCCTCCCATCACTCCCGCCTCCTAAACCAAAGACCACCGAAAAGAAACCTACTCCTCCAACCGCTTGGTCATGGAATAAGTTGTACTCTCAAGGCCTTTTGATGCAACTCCTGAAATAATCTGCCATCCCGAGAAAACTCCTACACTTAGTCGCATTCATCGGTCTAGGCCAAATCTCAGCTCGATTGCATCTTAACTGGATCCACATAAACTCCACCTGCAGAAACAGTAACACCCTGAAAACCCATTCTCTTTGCCAGAAACTGCACTTGCTCAACCTAGTAACTAGCTCTTACTTTTGCAACTTCCCCAGAACTGCCCTCTCCTTGCTCATGCTTCTCAGGATTCTTCGAATCCACCAAGATGACATTGATAAAGTTAATCACGAACTCATTCAGATACCACTGAAAGGCTTCGCTCATCAACCTCATAAATGCAGCTGGTGCACTCGTCAACCCGACAAACACCTTTACTAACTCCACCCTACTCATGACTCGTCAAGAAAGCCGTTTTTCCTGACAACCACCTCATCAATAGAATCTGGTGTTAACCGGATGCCAAGTCATCCTTGAAGAACCAAGTAGCCCCTCACAATTGATCCAACAACTTATCAATTCTCGGAAGACGAAACTTGTTCCTCATAATGACTCGGTTAAGCCCTCGATAATCGAAGCACAACCGGAAACTACCACAATTCCTCATCACCACTATCATCGATTCTTCTAACTCTGCTGGAGCCATCCTGTAAGGTGCCTTAGATAACGGCGTCGTCCCAGGCTCTAACTCAATCGTGCGAGATTCCGACCGCGATGACGGCAATCCCTGCAACGACCGAAAGATATCCTCACACTCCTGGACAACCCAAATATCCCTCACTGCAACCTCACCTGTAGACTCTGCCAGCAAAACAGTCTCCGAGTAAGCCTCGCAACCCTCAGTCATAGCCTCAGCCTGCACCAAAAAAATCACGAGACTCTCAGAAGTCGGTTTCACTCCCTGACAATCCAACCTTCTCCTACTACTCTCCAACACAACACGACTCCGGTGACACTCCAGATGAACTCTGTACTGATCAAGCCAATCCATACACAGGATGCAAATCATACAGTTCCACTAGACTGTACACCAAGTCCGCTGTCATCCACTCACCAGTCACTAGAAACTTCACGCCTCTCGCCCGGCCATGAATACTAGGGACTTCTCACCTGCAACCATAACCGATCCAATCCGCTCACTAGCGCCACTCCGAATACCGCTCCACCTAGTATCTTCCGGAGTGATGAAGCAATCATGCTCCAGAACCGAACAACCCGTGGAATTCACCACTGCCCACTACAAAGGTCTCCACACAACTCACATGTGCTAAGAAACCTAACAAACTCGCCAACTATGACCCATGCTTCCATACCCGAATCATCCTTGGCCACTCTATCTCAACCCGGAAGTATCCTTCCACTTCCTCTTCTGCCCCTGCACAGGCTTGCAGCCATGCCAGGTATCACCTGTTGAGACTTAATAGACTGAACAACTGGGCTAACCACCACAGCCTGTTCTCTCGAGTCTCGACAACGCCTCCAGCAGTCTCAACCAACTATGCTCTCGCAGCATATACGGACACTCCGCACCATGTCCTCAATCTGATCAAAGTCCTCTCAGAAACCTCTTATCCCGGGCCTCTTCGCCCTCCATGCTCCTACCAGCATGAACCAACCCAAACCATGAGCTGATTAACTCCAAAACATACCCATGAACTGATCTCTCTCCCAGATCCAGTTCCCAAAAATCTCGTCTCTAAACGACCCGCAGCCTCTCGAGGAAGGAACTTGGCACCACATTATGCCCAAATGTCCGCCCAGGCCAACACTGCCTGAACCCTCCTCGCTGCAACACGCCACTCACAAAGAATCCTACACCAATTCTCTTGCACTTGTTCCCTTATCCGCAGATAAGACGGAACCCTACCAACATTCGCAGCCCTCTGCCGCACCTCTGCCACTCGTGGCATCACCAGAGCCTAACTCGTACCGCACTCGGTAACCGCTCCAAAAACTGCTGAGGCCAATCCGCCAGACGATCCACTCGACACTGAGCCCACCCGCGGCGCACCTGCACTACCAACCTCACGAGGACCCACACCGGCCCCCGGCAGCCAACCTAGGACCACACTGCCCCCACTAGCCCTCACACTGGCGCTCACACTTGGTTGCACGCAGGCAGCCCAAATGGCGCTCAAGCCGTCATAAAGCGTCTACGGATCACTCTCAGCCACTTGCGCAACACTCTGAGCCGCCCTCCTGGCCAACTCCCTCACTAGTGCCCGCCACAACACCTACTGTAACAGATCTGTCAGCCGATCAACTTGTCACCTAGACTCCTCCTGCGGGCGCACCCGAACAGCGAGCGAATCCAGCACTAGCTCAAGTACCAGCCCTGACCCAACAGCCCTCACACCGGCTCTCACACAGGCACTCCCACTGGCACTCGCACTAATACTCAGACCCTCTTGATACGTCTACAGATCTGTCACAGTCTCAACCGTGGAACCATGAGCCGCATCCCTTGTCGACTCACTCACTGGTCCCCGACCACAATCCTGACCTCCACAGTCACCCCGGCCCCCACGGCCACACTCTCTAGTGCCTCTAGCTAACACCATGCACTACTACAGTACAGAAGCTAAGCACTAAAGAATAACAATAAAACACACTTACTGTGGAATCTCTTTGAAGGCTCGAAGGAAGATGATCTAGAACCCCCAAACTCACAGAATTGTCAATTTAACCAAATTACAATCCTAGCAGTTCGAGCCCGTCCTAAAACCGTAAGGGCTCTGATACCAAACTGAAACGACCCGACCCGTTTTTTTTTTTTTAATAAACCCTTGGTCTCGGACTAGCATTCCCATAAATGCTATCCTCAACAACCAAGCAACAACAAACAGACAACCAGCGGATAACAATAATAAACCAAGCATTTCATTCCATTAATCTAAACCAGTTCAACACAAATTCCACAAAAAGCCAACAACCTAACCAGGTTATAAAACAGAAATGGAAAACATCAACAACACAAAGCACAAAACCGAGACCCTAGATCATCTCCCTCTTCGTTGCCATGATTCCACGATCACAATTTGCCTTTACCTGCATCACATGGAAAAAAGAGATGCGTGAGTATTATCATAAATACCCAGTGAGACGGTCCTCCCATCTACGACTGCGCACACAGACGCGATGGATCCGCTCAGGCAAACACGAATCAAACCATCACACAAAGCACAACAACGGCTCAACCACAGCCCAAACAGGCGGCCTGTCGATCGACACTACCACTAGGTGTCGATCGACACCCCTGTTCCCACCTGTCGATTGACACACCCACGGTGCCTGTCGATCGACAGCTCTACAGGACCATGTCGATCGACACAACCTCTAGGTATCGATCGACAGCTCCTCGATCACCTGTCGATTGACACAACCACTAGGTGTCGATCGACAGTTCTCGTGTGACCCTGTCGATCGACACACCCAAGTGCTGTCGATCGACAGGTCGTCGCAGATTCATGGGAAATCGATCATTATCCTCTCGGATCGATTCCTCCTCTGCGTTAACACGAAACCTGCACGAATAAACACAATCCAAACAATCCACACGCAATCCACAGACAGATTCAACACAAACAACATCAAATCAACAATTTCAACCTACCACCAAACAACCCTAACGAATCCACCGGCCCAGAAGCCATGGTCACGCACTCACCTTAGATTTTCGGATAGAATTTGCTGGATAATGAGGCTAGAAACAGATTCAGCTACAATCACCACGAAATTCCTCTTCAAATCGATCAAGAACGAAACCCTAATCCACAAACTATCAGGAACAAGAGAACTCCTCTCAAAACTCTTTGTTTCTGATTTTGGGACTTTGGTTCGCTCAAATACGGCCAAAAACCCTTATATATGATGCCCTAGGGTTTTCCCAAACCGGCCCGGTCCAATTGAACGACTTAAATCGAACCAGAAAACCAACCAATTCGGGCACCTGTCGATCGACATACACTAGGTGTGTCGATCGACAGCCCCTAAGAGCCCTGTCGATCGACAGACACCAAGTGTGTCGATCGACAGCCCCTCCATTTTCACAAAAATGGTTCACGGGCGTCACACTCAGGATGACGTGGCAGTAAGACAAAGACAAGTTGAGCCAACCTTTGACACGTCTAGCTCAAGTTGGGCCTAGGTGACTTCTCAGCTCTAGGCCTAGGATGACGACGAGGACATAACCCTAAGCGGCCGCCGACTACGCAAGAAGGAAATTTTGAAGAATTAAGAAATCTTCCTTATCTTTTTAGAAATAGGCCTAGCCGACTTAAGGCTTGTATAAATATATCTTGTACGCCTCATTCAGAGGCATTCGCAATTCAATTCACATACACTCATACGCAAACAGCAATAAAGAAATACTTCTTCTTTGATCTTTGTTTACGTGTTTTCACCTACAATTCTTTGTTTCCTTAAAACCCTTGACAAGTTAATTGTGTAGATTCTAGCACCCACAGATGACATCGTTAACAAGTTAAGAAGATGATATATTTTTTCACGGTTCCTCAATCTCTTATATCTTCACCTATCCTCTTTGATTTTATTCATCTAAGAGGATGAAAGATCCTGATTTGTCGAAAATATTGTTTAGTTATGGTGGCGAGTCCGTCGACAACAAAGTAAATGTGTACATCTTCATCAAAATAGTTAACAACTTGTTGCTTATGGTTAACCAAAAATTAACTACTTACTGCGTATAATTTGAAAATAGTTAACTATTTGTTGGCTATGTTTCAAAAATAATAAACTATTGAGCGATATCACTATGATTGTAAATTAGTTAACTATTTGATAACTCGGTGGTAGCAATTTCTTTGGAGTTAACTATTTCCTGCTCAGTTTGAAAATAGTTAACTATTGGTTGCCTATGTTTCAAAAAATAGTTAACTATTTACAGACTATAGTTCGAATATAGTTAACTATTTGCTGGCTATAGTTAAAAAATAGTGAACTATGGAGCGATATCAGTATGGTTCTGAAATAGTTAACTATTTGTTAACTTGATAGTTAAAACATCTTGTAGAGTTATAAGTTAACGTTTTTGATTGATGAACCAGATATGCAGTGCCAATTTTATACCAAAAATAAAATATGTTATTAAAAATCAGTCTGATTAATCATGGATATTTTATACAAAAAAAGAACATATTATTAATCATTTTGATTTCATTAATAAGGGCATTTTTATCCATCTTGACTAACAATATGTTAATTATCTAAATCATATTTTCTGTATGTTAATTACCTAATTATATATCCAAAACATTATATTCATCTAATTAACCCTTTTAACTTTTGGTTTATTATTCTCATAACTGGTGTTGATGCATTATCTCCTTTATATAAAAGGGAAAGAAATAGAGGCTTCTAAGGCCATCCACGTGGGCCAAAAGCTGAATTTTCATAGCCAACCAAACATCCACGTCACTCTCTAAAACAATCACTCCACATTATAAACCATGATAACGTGAAGAAAAAGTGTTACTAACGATTTGGGCCTAAAGAACAAAATTTAGTATAACAGAAAGCCCAACTAAAAGCAAATCTAAACCCCAATAACTCTTGCTGAGAATGTGAACCGTATCTTCTTCCTCAATCTGCGCCGTTACCACTTTGTCTCTCCTGTTGAGTTATTGCTTTTAATTCATTCGATAACTTCAAACAAATGGTTACCTCCCTCAATCACTATTAATTATATCCATCACTATTACTAACTTCGATCTTATCAATGGGCCCCAATAGTTGAGAATTTAATTTGAGTAGCCTAATCGTTGAATCAATGCGTGTGAAACCGAAACGAAACATACTCGAACGATTCTTTACCTCCCTCTCTAAGCCATAGTTTCAGTCTTCTTAAATTTAAAGGTTTCTTTCATTGCATATCCCCTCATTTCCAGACGCTTTTCCAACTTTTTTCCCACTTCTTTGCAAACCAATTTCTCTGCTTTCTTCATCTTCTTAATTATATACTTCCGGATTAACGAACACCTTTTCTCATGCAGGAAAATAAGTGTAGGAGAAACTAAAATAGAAGTCCATAGAATCACCCTAAGGAACCCTGCGATCCCGATTCAAGAGGTAAAGCCCTCTTCGTCTTCTTCTTATTCAACCATTTTTAAGATTGTTAAATTTACTATCAAATCAACGATTTTGGAAGCTCAGATCGTCAAAAGGTTAGGTTGTCAACATTTAACTTCTCATATCCCTCTTAATTGTTGAGATTTCGAAATGATGAACAAATCACACAATTTGAGACAAGAAAGATGACCGGAAAATATCGAAGACGGCGGAGAAAGAGAAAGAAGAGCTGAAAGGTAATTTTTTAAAAATAGATACTTTCCTATGTTTGCCAATTTATGCTTTTGAATTTAAGATACTGTCTATGTTCTTACAAAGAAGAATAAATTATTGGTCGTTGCTATAGAATCTTGAGAAATCCAGGCCATGATCACTAAGTCTGTTGTTCTGCTCTTTACTTCTTCTGTTGGGTTAATGTGTATTCATTTTGTGATGGAATATGTTCAATGTGTTGTTGAAATCTGCAGTGTGTGTTTAGGGTGAGCTGAGAGCATCTTCATTTACTATTATTGACTAAACTTATACACTTTTTGCACATATGTTGAAGGGTATCTTTACGGAGATCAAGAACAAGTTTCAGGCTGTTGTTGACATTCTCCGTAAGGAGAAGACCACCCTTGATCCAGAGGACCCAGCTTCAGTAAAACAATATGCAAATGTAATGAAGACCATCTGGTAAAAGTAAGCCTCTTCTGGCTCTTATCTAGATGTTTGTTATTTAACATGGGTTGTATGTTGCTCTCTTTTTCTATTTGTTGGGATTTCTTGGTTTCACTTTATGGTTTCCCCAAACCTAATTTCACATTAGGGACATGGTTACTGTTTTACCTTGTTAATTTGTTTGCTTGTCATGTATTTTTTGGTATGCAGGACAAACATGTTTTAAAAATCTCAACACATCAAATATGATATTGAGAACGAGACTAAAGAGAATCCAGATGCTCGTGCATACTTGTTCAAGTAGAAGGACATCCGCACCAAGTTGGTGTTAGAATTCAAATGATTACGATCATTCTTTTGGATAGCTGTTGTTGGTTCAATAGTCAAGTTGCTCTTTTTATGTTAATATATTCAATGCTTGACAGGAAAGTAATTCTATTTTATTAGGATAACACCATGCTTATGATCAGTTTCCATGTCAGTACCAGCTTTTCTACAGAGGGAAAGGGAAGTCATCGTTTTGATATGAACCCGTGTTTCAGGTGAGTACGCTTGAAGGGAAGCTGGTGTGGAGAAGGAGAAGATACTCAGTTAAGCGAGGAAAGATTCCTGCAACGTTCCGTTTCAGTGTTTTGGACAGTGGTGTGGTGTCAAATGAGTTTTGGACTATTGTGGATGTGCCCCATGATCTAATTTGGAGACTGTTTCATTACAATGGAGAGGCTCGTGTTACGGAACAGTCGTACACGGGGCTGTGCTCGTGACACTAGATGGTTCCTACCCTGTAGAGAAGGAAAGGGAGAGATTGCAGTCTGCATTGGAGAAATGTGGGATTAAGGAGTGGGAACTCTTTGCCGTCGATAATTGTTCTTGCAAAAATCCACCATTGGAGATTCCACAAGGATCTAGGCTACATTCAGTAATCAGCCCAGGACCAGAATCATCCTCTAGAGTACCTAGGTATGTGAATAATCATTTACTTGACCTAATAACTATTACTACTATGTTCGCTCATGTGAGTGCACGTGGTCATCTTAGAGTAAAAGAATGGTTTGCATATTGTTCAAAATGGAGTTCGAAAACGTCCATTGTACGATCAGATGATCAGACCTCTCATTTTGGTATGTTTAAGATTAGAGACGGCCATACTGCAATTGAAACTTATCGTATGAAACAAGCAGAGACAAGGTTCTTCAATGTGCTCAGTTTTGCTATCACTCTTTCACATTTTCAAGCAGGTTTTGGTTGAAGCAGGATTTGATTATTACTAAATTAAATTATTTGTAAGCTGAATTATACTTCTACTTGAATTTTGTTTGATAATTTCCAAAAAATGACTGTAGGATGAAAGTGTCATATAAAGGTTCCCTAAAGGCTATTTGTAAGTTGAATTATACCTCTGTTTGTGTCTGTGTGATAATTTTGTTTGCTTCCAAAATTTAACTCCTCACTGTCTATGATTTTGACTACTCTTTTCTTTCCCATAAGGTAATAGACAAGTGTAGTGGTAAAATTTTGTTGGTACAAAAAAAGAGGTGTAGAGAATAGCAGAAATTGACTAAAATTGGATAGTTTCTAGCCAAGATCAGTAAAGAAAAACTTGAAGGTATTTGGATAATTTTGGAAAGAGTTATGACTTGGAAGATTCATTATACTCTTGAATACATATCTGATATTTGATGGATATGATTTGATGCTCGTGAAGTTTGCAAAAGACAAAATGATTACTTTATCATATTTTTTAAAAATGATTTAATATAATATAAAAATTAAAAATACAAATGATACAGTAAAATAAAACGAAATGATAAAAACTTATGGGGAAAAAAAATTCCCCAACATATTTCCCAAAAATAAATCGTAAAAGAATTTGGTTGAGGAAAAAAGAAAAATATTACTTAGAAAACAAAATAATACTAACATAAACTTAAATGAAACAATAAACAGAGTATCAAACGATTACTAAAATCACCAATAAAACTAAAAATCATTATCAAATGAAACCAAACAATAATTCATTAAAAATTATTGAAATACTTATAAAATATTCACAACCCCTGACATATAAAAATTCACAACGTATTCAATTCAAAACTTATATAAACAACCCGGACGTAGTCCGGGAGCAACCCCTAGTTTATTTTATTAATGAGTTAGGTAATGTCACTAGAGAAAATTGTATTGGGCTATTTTTTCCTTTGTTTTATAGTACTAATTGAACTTTTACTAATAGACCCTTTTAGTCTCAACCTAATTTCCCTTTTCTCATATGATTTTCTCGAGAAAGTAAAATTTCTTTCCATTTTCTCGAGAAAATTTTTCTTCTCAGAGAAAATCAAAATCAAATGTGGAGAAGATCAGCTTCGTTTATCCTCGACGAGCGACGAAGCTCGAATTCACCTCCAATGGAAAACACTACACAACCTCCATTACAAAATCCATTTATTCGTGCGGTATTGGTTCAACTCCCTTGTTAGTTCATTTATTCGTGCAACATGTTGATCATTCAAGTCTGCAATAACAAAGCATGGAGTCTCCAATCTCATTCTCAGTAGAGAAAAACTGGTCCAAAATGCCTTCTTCTTGGCTCTTTTCGCTAACCACCGGGGTCTTTAATGGCATCTTGAAAGAAATACCATCATTGTTGCACCCTCTCTGAGGCAGAGTATGGTCTGGAAGCAATGACAAGGTTTGTTGATCGGAACGACGTTGACGAAGGGTTCAACGGTGGCAGACTAGGAGATAATGCTTGGTCCGGGGTTGAAATTCTGTGACCCGAGTTGTTGTGAGCTCTGTTGAGACGGCGTCACGACGGCTCTCGGGCCAATATAGCCGCCGTCTTCAAGTGGGGATTGGATAGAGCCCGAGATATTACCAACGATTAAAGGAGTAAGATTTACGTTTCGAGTCATCGTTTGTATCTGCATCATACCGGATTTATATATATTTACTCTTTATCACTCCTTTTTCTTTCAAAACGAAATCAAAAACCGATGGATAAATTATTGGAGATAACTTGGATAACAAGACAATACAATATTTCTAGATTTAGTCATAAAATGGTAGAAATGTTACAACAACACAATAAACCCCTAGTGACCTCCTATGATTTGAATCATATATAGAAAAAAACCACTGCTTTTCAAACACGAATAAAAAAAAAGTTTTAGACAAGAGAAACAAAAGAAAAAGACTGAAATTTGAACTGAAGAGGAAATGCGATGAGAAACAAGTAAAATTGTTTGAAATCGGTTTGCTTTCGTCACCTGTTTGTGTGTGTATATATATATAAACATAATTTTTTTTATGAATCCTTGGATTAATGATTACTGATGATTTCTTTTCTTCTAACACACACATCTATTTATACCCAAATACTTCAATCTTATTTTTATCAACTACATAATTTTAGTCAAAAAAATAAAAATGAATCCTTTGTTTTTTTGGTAATATATTGAAGATTTATAATTTAGAATATTATATTTTATTCAAACTTTTTATTGTTCAACATTCAGTTGTTTTGGCACGTTATTAATTGTTGATAAATTTTGAGAATTGCCACTTTCAACATGCCATATAGCAAAAATACCACGGCTGAAAACAATTTCACATAAATGCCACAACATTTTTAAAATATGATTATGAAATTGACTTTGTTGTGTAAAATGGGATTCTTTAAAGTATCGAAATTGTTTACTGAAAATGATTATAGAAAGCTTATGGAGATCATGGTTTAAGCTAATTGAATCTGAACTAATCTTGCTTTGAAATGAGATTTGATACTTCAAGAAATGTTCATACTTTTTTTGTTGGTATTGGTACGTAGAATTAAAGTCAAGATAGTGTATTTTCCCATGATTATGTTGATCTATAGCTGCATTATACTTTGCATCACTATATTATGTTTCTGCTTTCTTTTTGGTGTGTTGGACCTACTCAAGTTTTAATTGATGTGTTGGTATGGTTGTTCTTGGTGGAATGTATGAGTTCTCGTTTAATCTCTGGAAAATCGAAGAAGGGTCCATCGAATTCAGCGAAATCGCTTAAACGTAACAATAGTTTTCTTTCTTGGTTTTGGGGAATTTAGGAGTTTAGAGATTGTTCTTGTCAGTAAACTTCATGGTAACATTCTTGTTCTGCAGATTACATTACAAAACCCATAACTTTGATTATCTTGAAACTGGGATTATGATCATTTCCACATTTGTTTGGGCTGCAAAAGATATAATCATTGCCACTGGATCTGTGTCGTTTGTTGCTAAAGGAATTGAAGTTGATGGTATGTTTCTTGTTTTGAACATTGATTTGGTAAGGGAGAAGTCTGAACGATGATATTAACAAGCAGACTTGATTCCTTGAATATTTATGCTTTGGTGTTGCAGGAAAGACTGTAATCACGAATGACCACCGTTCGTTTGTAGTGACGGTGGTTGTGCTAAGATTGAAGAAGAAGAAAACGAAGAAGCGAACAAGAAGCTTTAGATCTGGGACGAAGAGTTCATGAAACAACTCGGCATGGACTTGGGTCTCTTTAATTTTTGATGTTTGGTTTCTTTCTAATTTCATCAATATGCATGTTTACTAGTCCTTTATCATCTCTTAAACTACATCCAATTCCAGTCACATTGCAAGATGCATTAGTATTACATTTAAGAGAATTTAGAGTTTAGTTTGTGGTGAAGCTGATGTATCTTTGAATCTGACATGAATTGTGTTAGCTTCCACTATCTTATGGGTTCTTGTGGTGAAGCGTTAGTCATTACTTTGATGCATCACAAATTCAAGAGGTTAGAGAGCCCATATGAGCCTAGCAAACAGATTCATACTAGAATAGAACAAGGCTTTGGACCTATCTTTACACTCTTTGTGAGTGATGGTCCAGTAACTTGATTTTACTTAATAGTTTGCATGGTGATTGTATCTTCACCACTTGATTATAAAACATATTACAAAATTTCTACATTAACCGTTGAATGTTCATTTGATTCGACGATGTACAAAGTTAGTTTAATAGATTAATTTACCAAACTTTACAAAACCCTTATAAACTGTTTAAAAAACTTTATAAAAATAGTTACAAAACATTTTAATACTTTATAAACAGTTCAAAAAACCTTAAAAAACCTTTTGCTTAAATCTTGTGTAATTTGACACTTTTTTTTTGAGTTAGTACAATGTCTTTCCATTCATAGCTTTATCACACAGAGCTTTCAACTGTCACAAGAATAAGCACTTCGAAACTAGCTAATCTCTACAATATAGTTTTCGATTTAGATGGGGTTTATGACTCAAATTATAAACATACGGCATGTGCATTATAAACATACGGCAAAAATATATAAAGGTTTTAGATATTGTATAAAACTTACGAAAAAATATAAGTACTCTGTGTTTGGCAAAACAATGAGAATCCACTAATAAAACCTTTTACATACCTTATAAACATTACAAAAACCTTATAATATACAATTTTATAGAGCAATTATAAATACCTTATAAACCTTACAAGAATCTTATATTTCGTAAAGTTTTAAATACTTTATAAAGCTTGCAAAAATTTATAAATACTCGTGTTTGGCGAAAGAATGAGAATCAACTAATAAAACTTTTTACATGCCTTATAAACCTTACAAAAACTTTATAATATAAAATTTAAATACCTTATAAACCTTACAAAAACCTTAGAAAAATGGTTTTAAATAATTTATAAAACTTACAAAAATTATAAATACTCGTGTTTGGCGAAACAATGGGAATCAACTAATAAAACCTTTTAACTACCTTATAAACCTTACAAAAACCTTATAATATACAATTTTTAAAAACCTTATATATCTTACAAAAACCTTAAAAATAAATTTTGTAAGGTTTAAAATACTTTGTAAAGCTTACAAAAATTTATAAATACTCGTGTTTGACTAATGAGAATAAACTAATACAACCTTTTAAATACCTTATAACATTACAAAAACCTTATAATATAAAATTTTTATAGGCTAATTTTTAAATACCTTATAAACCTTATAAAACCCTATAAATAAATTTTAGAGAAATTCTTTCATATACCACCTTTTGAATTTTTTTGGGTTTGGGTTAACTATTCCAAAATTAGGGTATAGTTTTAGGGGGTAGGGTTTGGGTTTGAGGTTTAGGGTTTAGTTTTGAATGTTAAAAATGAATTTTAAAAAGTGGTATTTTTGGAACTTTGGAAAAAAAGTGGTAATTTTTGAAAAAAAACTTCAATGTGGTATTTTTGGAAAAAAACTTAAAAAGTGGTATTTTTGGAAATTGCCTTAAATTTTAATTCTCATATTAGAATATAAACATATTATAATTTGTTTCAGTTTTTAGATTATAGAACCTTTTAAGCACCTTATCAAATTGCTAATGCAACATGGACTAATTATGTAGACCATTTCCAATATTACAAGTGAACATATTTATTACATACAAGAAAAAATACATGTTTACGGTATAAAATTTCTCTTTATAAAAGAGTTTATTCATATTATAAATATTTTGTACAGCTTATAAAGATTTTATATAGTTTATAAATAATTTATAAATACAATTTAGAAACTACACTACAAACATACATAAGCTTGTTTATTAAATAAAAGTGATTGTTCCCTACCATTATTACAGATAAACATCGGTTAAGATAATCATTTTACATAGAATTCGGGGTCAACATGTCTCAAATAAGAAGAACTTGGCTTTTGCAGCTTCATCATAAGCTAAAGCAGCATCATATGCATTAGGGAAAGTACCGAGACATAACCTATTACCATGACCTGGCTCACGTATCTCGACAACCCATTTCCCCCATGTCCTCTGTCTAACTCCTCTATAGTTAATACTCCCATTTTCACTCCTTCACCTTTCATACAACCATTCCTCGAACCTTGAGCATGAGCCTTTCGAATCGGTTTGGTACCATCACCATCGTTGCAAGAAGCAGCCTCGGTCTGCTCGTTGTACTTTTTCCATTTTCTCAGAGTCTCAGCTACTTTGGTACTATCTCGTGACTTCCGTTTCCTAGAAGAATCAAATGGCATGGAAGCAAGATTGGCAACCTCCTCAATGCTTCTTAGCTCAAGAGTCAAAACTAACAAGAAGATATTCATTAGACAAGCATCAATGACAAAAAAACATTTTATAATCATTACCCATTATCATCGACACTACGAGAACAAGAACAACCATACCCATTATCAATTCTTAACTAAAACCACATAGATCTAAAATTTAAATTCCATTATGAAGCTTTTGCAGCTTCATCATAAACACAACGTAATTATCCAAATCTGACATACTTGTAGATTTTTGGTAGTGAATTCAAAGACTTTTGGACTCTGCATCTGCAACCACACAAAACAAAATTGCAGAAAACCAATTATTCGCGAAATCGAAAGTGGCTTTGCTCTAAAAGCCTACAAATCTATTCAAAATTGCTAATTTCATCAGACTATTCTTAGAAATTCAACACGAAATTGAGCAAATCAATAAACCCTAAGACTACTAGAATCATCAATGGCTTACCGAGAACTTCAGCGGCGGAAGTATTGGTGGGGTTTACGGTGGCAATCGGAGGCTACGGAGGAGGACGATTTGCATATTCCCATCCCATAGGAGGACCCTCTTCTTCTTCGAGATTGAAACTTTAGAGATTCGGCGAGGAGATCGTGATTTGGATGTCGAAAGCTGGAGATAATTTCTTTTGATTTTCTGCGTCTATTTTTAGGGGTAATTTTGTACTTTTGTCAACAAAGTGTGGAATAATTGAAAAACTACTTTCATAATTGATTAACCCACTTTTTTGTGTGCATTATTGAAATTCCCCTTTAATTGTTCAAAAATCACTTATTTTGGTACATTATTTATTTTAAATGATTGAATTAAAACTTCTAAGCTTAGTCAATTTTAATTTGTGGCAAGTTATTTATCTACCATATGAAAGCTAAATGGCACTTTCCATATGAGTGCCACATCAGCCTAAAAACTTTACCACAACTTGCCACGTCGATAATGTTAATATGAAAGAAAATTACTAAATCTCGTAGGCCTCATCATACAAACTTCAGTGGGCTTGCAGAGGAGGTGATGATTAGGAAGAAGAGGAGATAATTGTGGGCTTGAAATGATGAGGCCTACGAGATTTTGTAATTTCCTTTCATATTAACATTGTCGACGTGGCAAGTTGTGGTAAAGTTTTTAGGCTGATGTGGCACTCCCGCCATTTAGCTTTCATATAGTAGATAATTACGTTCAGAGACACTTTCTCATAACATATTTACCAAATATGCATTTTTTTAGATCATGGCATTTTCTCCTTCCATAAAGACATATTTTTCTGATAGTGTAAGGGGAAAAAAAAAACCTTGTTTAAAAGAAAAGACATATTTTTCTGATTTTACTCCTAACCACACATGGTTAACTCTTACTATGTGACTTATAAAAGATAAGAATAAAAGGGATTTTTTATCATATAATATGGTCCCGATTTTGTTAAATTGTGTGGTCCATATCATAACGTATGGTCGAGTCCTCGTGGTCAATTAATAGAATATCAGCATTTTGCTATGTAGAAATACTTTATATTTTAGTTCTCTGTATATTCTAGTTCTCGTCGTCAAGTAATGTAATATGTTAGTCGAAGATTAGTATTCCGCCATGTCAAGTAAAATTGTATTTCTTTCAAAGAAAGCCATGGGGTTAAAATTGGATTAAAAAAGGTGACTGAGATTTAAAGTACAAGGACATATGAAGCTTAATACAAATATACAACATAACGAAAAGTAAACCTATATGTGGTTATCAAGGACACAAACCAATAACGACATATATTACATCATATTACATCATATCACATATAATATGGTGTAATATACTTGTAGTATCATTTGACGAAATCGTTAAACAACTTGTTAAACATTGTGATCTATTTAATATCATTTGACCATGTTCACTTGACCAACAATAAGTTACAAATCACCAACAAGTTATTGTCTTTTTTTTATATATAATTACAGGTGATCTAGGGTTTAGCACCTGACTAATCTCCAGGATCAGTGTAACCATCAAATAGTCCATTCACCGGGATTTCTAATGGAACTAAAGTATGACATCATTACAACTAGCCAAGTGGGGGGTGAAAGTGTTCCCAAGGGGAATCGAACTCATGTTAGAAGAGTTTGACCAGTTTCCAACAAGTTGTTGTCACACGTAAAAGACCTTTAGCTGCGGTGATTCGGGCCAGTGACGCTAGTACTATGATGGAGCTTGAAATCTAGCTCAAAAGGCTTCAGATACACTCAAGGTGAGATTCCTTTTCGCAATCTGCAATCTCAAATTCAATCGTTTCTGGGATATGAAGAAGCTTTGTTTCTGTTTCATTTTGTGTTGCTAGTCATGGGATAAAACATCGATTTGATTTCTTTTGCTGCTGGATGCGATTTGTTCATAAGATGCGTTACAAGAACGTCTGCTTTAGAATATGAAGATTTCAGTTTAGCTAAGTCTCAATTTCTTGAACGTGCTGAGAAATTTGGGGAAATATCTTGCAAGGTACGTACTTACATTTCGAGCTCCACTAAGTAGTTTTTAGAATAGTAATCAATGAAGTATTCCATTTTCATAGAAGAAGATTTAGAATGGTTGGCTATTGCGCAGGCTATGAAGATTATTGCAATGCTTAGTCAAGATTTTATATTCGATGGTCGTACTATACTGGTTAAGATATTCGCCAAGTTAAATGAGATTATTTTGTTTCCAGTAATACTATGTTTCAAAAATATTATTGTTTGTTGTCCTATCTTAATAATACTATGTTTCGAAAATATTAATGTGTTGTCCAATCTTAATATGATTTCTTTAATATTTATCCGAATATGTTTTTTTATCAGAGTGATGAACTTCTATTGTTATTCGCTATTAAGGGAGAACCATGAAGGACTGCTTCCGTTTGATTGTGACATGTTTTGCCAGACAAATTGACCAAAGAAATGTCCGAAACACTTGGTGAGAAGTTGAAATAACCATCACAGCGATTGGGATCTTCTATACAAAACGTTCTATGGTTAAATTCAGATTTTTAGTGTAGAAAAGTTCAGAGTAAAAAATGAAATAGGAGTAGACTGAGAGAAATTGGAGAAATTGGAGTTCATTCAGGAGCAAACAAGATTTAACCAAGTAAGAAAGTGTATATGCGAATAGGACAAAATAGCTACAATTTTTGTTACTAAACTGTTTTGTAACAAATATTAGCTACTAAAAGATACAATTTGTTACTAATTTTGATAGATTATTTTTTCGTAGCTAATTTGTACCTATTTATAGATAATTAGATACAAATTATTACAAATTTAATTATATAGCAATTTTGCTACAAAAAGTTACGTATTGTTAGTTGTGGAAGCCGGAATTCGCACAATTAGATTTGTAAGGGTTTCGAAAGGAAGCAGAGATTTCTGAAGATAAGCTATGAAGAACAATGACGAGCAAAGAGAAATTAGGGTTTGTAATTGCTTTGTATTGCTTGTGTGATAAAAATTGTGAATGTCCCTTTACAAGTGTTTTTGCATTCCTATATATAACCCCTAAGTCGGCTAAGCCGTTTTCCTAAACCCTCGTGGATTCCCTTTTTTGCCTATGTCGGTCGAGCCTACGTGGGCTTCACTGCTGGGCTTTAACGTGTCGAACCTTTTGGAACCTTCGTTGATGTTCTGACGGGCGTTGAAGAGCCTGAAGCCGATGGGAATGGCTTGGGCACCGATGTCAGCTGCCTAGACGCCGATGAGGCTAGGCACATCGGTGTCACTGGGCAGTGACATCGGTGCCACTGCCTGTCATCGGTGTCACTGCTCAGTGACATCGGTGCCAGGCAGCCTTTGTCTCTCACAGCGCCTCCTATCGGCTCTGTGACCTCTCTGACGCTGCATTCATGTCTTCTTCTGAGGTGAAGACAACTTCGAAGGTTCCTTCACCAGGTAGAAGGTTCAAGGGACTTAGGGGTTTTCAAGAGGTCTTCACCCTTTCTTGTGGGTGAAATGACTTAGGGGTTTTTAAGAGTCTTTCACCCTTTCTTGTAGGTGAAGTGACTTAGGGTCCATACTGTCCCTGCTTGTTGAAATATGTTCGTTGTCTATCATAACTTTTAACGTCGAAGTACAGCGGGTGAAATCCGACCCCAACAGTTAGCCCCCCAGCTCGGTAGTGTTAGTGATAACAATATCGAGTTCAAGGACCATTGGGTGTCGAAGTTAGCCGTTGAAAGTTATGAAGCTGTAGGCTTGAGCCTTTAGTGTTGATAACACTGTAAACGTTATTTTTCGTTCTTCGAAGGTTTTAAGACTTCGTGTTCTGCTTGCGAGAGCTGATAGCATCAGCTGATGACAATGATTTCTACACTTAAGGATTTTAAGACCTAGCGGAAGATTTAAAGACTTCGCTTCGCGCGTGTTGAAGTTTGCAGAAAAAGTTTTTTTTTTTTGGTTCTCCGGAGATTTTAAGACTCCGCGTTGCGTTTGTTGATGCCAACGATGTTTTTTGCAATGGGAAAGACGAATTCCGAGAATGACAGTCTTGCTGAAAATTTTCGGGACCCGCTAAGGGAAAGAGAAGCCTTTACCCTTTTTTTTTGAAAGGATAAGGTTTCTCCTCCACTCATTTTTTCTAGGGTTTTTCTTTTCTTCTTCTTCTTCCCTTCTTTTCTCTCCCGACGCCGTCAAGACCAAGCTCCTCCACCGACGGCCAAAACGTTTCTCCTCCGGTCATCTTCGTTCTCCATTGTTTTGGTGAGTGTTTCTCTTCTCATCTTCATCTAAGGTTCTTCAATTCCCCAAAGCTTTTTAGCCATCCAAGAGTTGTGGATTCCTTAGCTTTTCTCATGAGGAATAAGTTGCTAGATCCATGATTATGCTTTTGGATTCGTCAATTACTTCATGAATCTAGCTTGGGTTTTGTGTATGATCTCTTGATTTGTTGGAAATCAAACCAAATTTTTTGATGTTTGATCTCTTGGGGATGAAGTAGTTCTTGGTGTTCTTCAGGATGGGTTTGAAACCCTTGATTTTGATTCTCGGTTTGGTTTGATGTAGGTGAGCTTGGTGTTTGTGGACTCTACGAGTGCACCGATGGGGAGAGATGCCGATGACCCGATGTCAAACCGGACCACCGATGACAAGTCATCGTCTTCACCTTCGTCGCGGATTACCGAAGATCAACACGTCTCGGGGCCTGCTGAGGATCTCGATGACCCAGTCGTTATGCGTCCCGAGGACACATACCCGATGACCAGTACCCCGATGACAACGTTCGGTGCCGATGTCGAGTCTTCACTGGCCGATGACTCGTCTTCCTTGGCCGATGTCTCGCTGGTGCATTCCCGCCACACCGAGGACCCCAGCCTCGAACCGACGTCTGGGTCTTCGGGTACCGCTGGTGTAACGAAGACTCTGGTTATGCTGGACGCGGATAGTGAGGTACCGAGGCCAATCTCTCCGCATGACCCCTCATCGAGGATACCGAACGAAAAGGATCCGATGAGGTCATCGGGTGGCAATGGCCCGGTTGGAAAAAGTGTTATCGATGAGAGTGGTCGTGAAGATGTCCGTGGCGAAGGTACTTTTGGCGTCGGAGTGACGATTCCTTTGAACGATGAGGACCCCGACCTTCCGTCAGGGAATGCTTTCGTATCGTCTTCTTCCTCTTCGTCTGGTTCACGAGCTTCTAACGACGAGAGTGATGACGAGGATACGCTCGTCGAGGTCGAACAGACGAAAAGAGCTAAGAAGGTTAAGAAGAAAACGAAGGCTAAGGTTTTCCCTGAACCTCCTGGGTCTTCTCTCTCGGACCCGAAGTCATTGAGGCGACTCCAAAAGAACTGCGGGATTTCAGAGGAGATCGTGCTAGTTGCTCCTACTCCTGCTGATAGAGCTGACGCCCCGCCTACGGGATACATGACTCTGTTCGAGAACTACTTCGATCAGTGCCTGCTCTGGTTTCCGCTACCCCGCTTCCTCATGCGCTATCTAGCGGTTCATGGTGTCTGCCTTGCTCAGATTAACCCCAGGGGCATTAGGCATCTTCTTGGCGTTTACGTGTTGAGCAGAGAGTGCGGCGTTGACATCAGCACTGAGAACCTATCCTACTTGACAGATTTTAGGGCTCGTGGCCTAAGCGAAGAGCTCAAGTATATCGTTGCCAACTCATCGGGGATGGCACTCATCGCTGGATTTCCAAGCAAAGATGACCACTTCGAGTACCGCTTCTTCTTTGCTGAGATCTCAGAGAGGACCGTCGAGGCGGATTGCATTGACCTTGTCAAGACGGGATGGGAAAGACGAGGTAAACAACACTTAGTGATCTTTATTGTTTGTTTTGTCATCTACTAACTGCTTGAATCTATCTTTTGCAGTGAAGTCAGCGATGCCTAAAGTCTCGAAGGAATTTCTCGCTGCAATGCATAAAGAACTCTCTTCTGGGAACGGCAACTGGAAGAGGTCGTTCAGCCGAAAGAGGATCGAGAGAGCACTTTCCGCTGAGATCCTTCCAGGGAAGATTCTTGGGCGAGGCTTGGCGAGGTTGTCTCTCCGCGAGCAGATTGCGCTTGAGGCAACGGCGAAGGCCAGAGGGTCTTCGGGTACCCGTGCACCGAGGATGGCGATGCCGACGACATCGACTCCGCCTGCTTCGTCGATGCGGGCAAGAACTTCACGACCTTCTGCGCCGAAGACCGCTCTTCCTCCTCCTTTTTCTGGCGATGTTGCGGAGTTCCGCAGGCTGTCAGCGGAGAGAACCCGCATTTCTAATGGCAAAGGAAAGGGCGTCGACCGTGAGACCCCTTCGAAGAGGCAGAGAGTGGACGCGTTTCTTGCAGCAGCTGCTGGCGGAGAGGCTTCAGCGAGTGGTGGCGACGGGTTGCTCCGCGACGAAGCTTACTCGGTAGTGAAGTCAAGATACTCTGAGGTTTGATTTTTCTCCCTCCGCATTCTCTCCTTTAGTACTCACTGTGCCTTAGTGTGTTTTAACATTATATTATGTGTTATTGCAGCTTTCCGTCCTCTTCGACTGTTTGGTTAGAGATTACGATGAGGATGTTCGCTCCAGGGGCCGCGAGCTCAGTGTGGGAAAGGAGGCCAATGCCGTCATGCAGTCGAGGTTGGATGAGACCGTGGGGCGGAACGAAGCTCTCGAGCGCGATGCTCTTGCTTTGCACAGGGTCAAGAAAGATTACGAAGATAAGCTGTCGAAGCTCAAGTCGCGGTGTGCCAAGGCCGAGGGTGAGACAGTTCGGCTGAGGGGTGAGCTTAGCTCTGCCAGTGACCTTCAGCGCTCTAGGATCGACGCTGCCGTTGCAGAGGCCAGAGACGAGATGACTCGCAGTTTTGCGGAGCGGACCAGCGATGTTGCCGGGCTACTTGTGGAGATTGGCGGGAAGGTCCAGAACGACATGTTGAACCTTACTGAGATCGATGCGAATTTGGAGTTCATCGGCCTTCTTCAGGGATCGGCCCCGCCAGATCTCCCGACGGAGGTCAAGATGCTGCGTCAGCGGCGTCTCCCGATCTACGACGCTCACGATGTGTTCGCAGATCTCCTCGCTAGTGTCCGGAGAGTTCTTGAGATCCCCACGGTTCCTGCTGGTGCTGTTGAGACCAATGCTGCTGTTGACGACGACGCCGAGGTGTCAGACGAGGACGACGTGGAGGCGATAGTCGACGAGGGCGCTGAGGACTGATCTTATTTGTCTCATTTTTTCAGACTTAGCTTGTTTTATGATATTCGGACATGATTACTCATAATTTTTGGAGATAGCGTTGGATGGTTTGTATCCAATCTATGACTATGCTTACTTCGCATTGTAGCGGTTTTTTGATTTCTATGACGCTTTGTTCACGACTTTTGTTGTGATTGCGGTTCACTCTCTGCTTTTGACAGATCATGAGAACTTCAAAAGTAATGCTACTTGTTTTGTATATCAGTCCTTTAGCATGGGTTGAAGGATGTTTGCGCTCGAAAAACCTTTGGCTATTTGTACCAACACTTGTTGTCGGGTCTTTGCTTTCACCATCGTTGTTTGTGGGGTTTTCTGGACTGGCGGTGCTTTCTGAACACGTCTGTTCAGCAGCAATCACACCTTTTGAATTGACCAACGCGTTGTTGGGTTTCCTGAATGATTATTCGGTGTATAAACCTAAATAATCATTGGCAGCTGCTTTTTACCGACGGTGTTGTCGGGTTCTTGAATGAACGTCCAGGGTCAACAGCCCGGGATTCGAACATTAGAACCAGCCGGGGTCAAAAGCCCACAAACTGATCGTTATAATTTATATAGCGCGCTTAGGATCCGATGATGGATGTCAATGTGTTCAGGTTCACACATTGTTGCTGTGGCCAGCAGCAACGACAATGGATTGAACTTTGTTTTTGAAAACGCTTTGAATAATCCCTGGAGGATGTAATTGATAACATTGCTTAAACAAGGTTTTGAGTAATCCGATAAAGGAAATTACAAAAGAAGACCATGAGACTTGAGTTAGATGCCTATTACTTGAAGCAAATACCAAGAATAAAATGGGAGTATATGAGTATACGTACCCCACTCTCCCCCCCCTTTTGACGGAGGAGGGCAACTGAACTCGTCCGAAGACAAGCTGCCTACGTACCCTTTGCAGAGATCAAGACGCCTCGTAGTTCGTTAAAGCACTTACTCCCCCCCCCCTTTGAGACGGAGGAGGGCAACTGAACTCGTCCGAAGACAAGCTGCCTATGTACCCTTTGCAGGGATCAACTCGCCTCGTAGTTCTTTAAAGCACATACTCCCCCCCCCCCTTTGAGACGAAGGAGGGCAACTGAACTCGTCCGAAGACAAGCTGCCTACGTACCCTTTGCAGGGATCAAGTCGTCTCGTAGTTCAAGGCGAGGGCCTTAGACGAGGACTAATGATAATACCTCTTTAAGTGCTTCATGTTCCATGAATGGATTATTGGCGTGCCAGCCATGGTGGCAAGCTCATAGACGCCGGGACGGACCACAGCGGTGACTTTGTAAGGTCCTTCCCAATTAGCTCCTAGTTTGCCTGCGTTCCGCTCTGCTGTATTTTGGAAAACTTCGCGCAAGACCAAGTCACCCTCGCGGAAATGTCTTTCTCGAACCTTGGAGTTGTAGTAGCGTGCGGCTGCGTTCTGATAGTTGGCTATTCTGATGAGTGCCTGATCGCGCCTTTCGTTAAGGAAGTCCAGTTCATCAAAGAGGAGTGAATCGTTAAGTTCTTCGTTTTCTGGTAAGAGACGTCGCCGCGGTCCTGGATAAGTCACTTCGGAGGGTATGACACATTCAGTTCCATAGACAAGAGCAAAAGGAGTTTCGCCTGTTGCACGTCGAGGAGTGGTGCAGTAGGACCATAAAACACCTTCTAGCTCGTCTACCCAACGACCCTTCTTTGCATCCAAACGTTTCTTAAGGCCATCGAGAATTGTCTTGTTGATTGCTTCTGCCTGACCATTACCTTGAGGATGACGAGGAGTAGACTTGCTGAGTCGAATCTTCCACTTTGTACAGAAGGTCTCGAACATGTTGGAGATGAACTGGGAACCGTTGTCGGTAACGATTTCGAATGGAATTCTGTGACGACAGATTTCTCCAGACGAAACTTTCAACTTGGGCGTCCTTGATACTCGCGTAAGCTTCAGCTTCTACCCACTTCGAAAAATAATCTGTCAAAACAACTAAGAAGCGCTTTTGTTTTGACGCATGCAGAGGTCCAACGATGTCCATCACCCATCTCATGAATGGGTAAGGAGAGGTGACGGAAGAGAGCTTCTCCGTTGGTTGATGAATCTTTAGAGCATGACGCTGACATCTTTCGCACTTGACTGAGAACTTAACGCAGTCGTTCACGATGGTAGGCCAGAAGTGGCCATGTCGCTTTATCTTGATTGCCAAGGCTTTGCCTCCTGAGTGATTGCCGCAGGAGCCGCTGTGTACTTCTTCCATGACTTGTTTTGCCTCTTGTCCTTCGACGCAGGTGAGTAAAGGACCGGAGAATCCCCGCCTGTAGATGTTATCGTCGAGCAGGACGTACCGGGCGGCTTGTTTTTGTACCTTGCGAGCTGCCCACTTGCTGTTAGGGAGCTTTCCACTGACGATGTAAGCGCAAATTTAATCCATCCAGGGTTTATCGCAACCGTATTCGAGTTCTTCATCCGTGTCCGTGGGGACGATCATGTCTTTGTCCATAGGCTCAAGCGGAAGGTTCTTCGTGGGGAACTCTTCGGGTTGCCTTAGGTCTTCGGGATCCTCGGCCTCGGTAACGTCGGCCCCGATGACTTCGGGTCCAATGGCGTCTGCGTCAGATGCTGGCGTTGTTAAAGACGCAGGCTCTGTGTTTGCCTCAGCTTCTGTCATTTCAACGTCCTTGACCCCTGTTTCAGTAGTGGCTTCAGTCTGTTTAGCAGCCTGTGATCGTGTCGATATAGCGAGCGTCATGTCTTGTTTGATGCTCGGAAATTCGATGACCTCTACGGGGATAACCCGTTTCAAGGTTGGATCTTTTGGTGGAGCCGAAGCGGAGGCAAGGTTTGCCAAGGCGTCTGCGTCAACGTTTTCTCCTCGGGGAATTCGTGTCAGTGTGAATTCTTTGAATGTCAAGGCGAGGTCCTTGACTATTTTTTTATAAGCTTCCATCCGATCGTCTTTGGTTGCTTACTCGCCACTGAACTGGTTGGAGACCAATTGTGAATCGTAGAAGGCGTGAACGTGCTCGATGTTAAGTCCTTGGGTGAGTCTCATTCCAGTGATGATGGCTTCGTACTCTGCTTCGTTATTGGAGGCTCTGAAGCCTAGACGGAAAGATTGCTCGAGGATCTCGCCTGTTGGTGATGCTAGGCGTATCCCTACTCCGGACTCGTCTTTGGAGGATGAGCCGTCGACGTGTAGTTCCCAGATCCCTGGTCGAACCTCCTTTGCGGACTGGTCTTCTGGGAGTTCGATAAAGAAGTCTACTAACACCTGTGACTTGTTACACGTTCGTCCCTTATACTCGATGTCGTATTCGCTAAGTTCTATAGCCCACTTGGCCAACATGTCAGACTGACTTAGACTATGCAAGACCGTACGTAAAGGTAAAGTGCTGAGAATCACGATGGTATGAGATTGAAAGTAAGGCCTTAGCTTTCGTGATGCCATGACGATGGAAAGAGCTAGCCTCTCTAGCTGAGGATATCTTGTTTCTGCGTCGGTGAGGGTCTTGCTAACACAGAAGATGGGCTTTTGCTCGCCTCGCTCTTCGCGTACTAACATAGCACTGACTGCTGTTTTAGAAACAGCAATGTAGAGGAAAAGAGGTTCCCCAGTGACTGGTTTAGCAAGGATAGGCGGCGTCGCCAAGTATTCTTTTAGCTGTCTGAAAGCGTCTTCACACTTGTCAGACCATTCAAATTGTTTGTTACCTCACAGCGTGTCATAGAAAGGTAGGCACTTGTCAGTTGATCGCGAGATGAAACGGTTGAGCGCAGCGACTCGTCCAGTTAGTCTCTGCACCTCACGCTTGTTTCTTGGGGATGCCATTTGGATGAGCGCGTCGATCTGCTTCAGATTTGCTTCGATGCCATGACGAGTGACTATGTATCCCAAGAATTCTCCTGAGGTTACCGCAAATCTGCACTTCGTGGGGTTTAGTTTCATGTTGTGAAGGTTCAGCTGTTCGAAGCATGCTTCCAGGTGAGAGATGTGGTCTTCTTCCTCGAGGGATTTCACGAGCATGTCGTCTATATACACCTCCATTGTTTTGCCTAACTGATCCCTAAACATCTTGTTCACGAGCCTTTGATATGTTGCTCCTGCGTTTTTTAGGCCGAAGGGCATCACATTGTAACAGTAGATTCTACGGTCGGTGATGAAAGCGGTCTTCTCTCTATCTTCAGGGTGAATTAGAATCTGATTATAGCCTGAGAAGGCGTCCATGAATGTCAAGAGTTTATTTTCTGTTGTTGCTTCCACCAAGCGATCGATGTGAGGTAGAGGGAAGCTGTCTTTCGGACATGCTTTATTCAGATCTGTGAAATCCACGCAGGCACGCCACTTCCCGTTCTTCTTTTTTACCATGACTGGGTTGGCGAGCCAATCGGGGTATTTGACTTCGGTGATTGATCCGACGCGTAGAAGCCTTTCGACCTCGTCGTTTACCGCTTTTGCTCGGTCGGGACCGAGCTTCCTCCTTTTCTGTTTTATTGGCTTGAAGGTCGGGTCGACGTTGAGTTCGTGGCTGGCCACGTTGATGTCTATTCCAAGCATGTATTCCGCTGCCCAGACAGAGGTGTTGATGTTTTTCTAGAGGAAGACCACGAGCTTCTTTTTAATGTCTTCATCAAGCGTAGCTCCGATCTCAACACATCTTTCGGTGTGTTGCTCGTCAATGCATATAGATATTACAGGTTCGCAGGTGGGTCGCTCTTCTTCTACACGACCTTCTGCAATCTGTAATTGCTATAAGAGGTCGGTCAAGTTCTTGACCTGCTCGGGGCTGGTTGTCGCTCTTTTTCATGATTCTTGAGGCTCAGGGTCATCCTTCTTCTTCTCGATGTTTCTCATCTTATGCTCAGCCAGAAAACAGGTACGGAATCCCTCTGATTTCCCCATATTGTTTTTATACTGATGGGTGTTGGGAATTTGAGGCATAAGTGGTATGTTGAAGGTACAGCTCTCATCAGGTTGAGCCACAGAGTTCCCATGATCATGTTGTAGATCGCTGGATGATCGGAGACGGTGAAGTGGACCATCTTCTTTACGTTGCCAGCTTGGACAGGAAGGCGAATCGTTCCCATTGTCATGGTTGTCTCGCCAAAGAAGCCTGTTATGGGTTTAGGCCTCCCTTTGATTGTGGACAGATCGATCTTCATTCGCTCAAGTATTTTCTTGAAGATGACATCCACCGAGCTTCCTGTATCAATGAGGACGCGAGCGACGTTGAAGTCGTAGACAGTTAGATGATGACCAAGGGATCGTTATGTGGTTGATCGAGGCCCTCGGTGTCTTTCTCGTCGAAGGTGATTGAGTCGCTGGAAAGCCTTGGCTTTGCGGGTGCTGATATGTTTGCGCAGACGTCACCGCGACGTTGGTAAGCTTCGATGGCAGTCTCATTATCAGCACAGTACTGTGAGCCTCCCATTATCATGTTGATAACTTTGTATTGGTGTTCGTTTTCCATGCCGTCATCTCGGCGTTGGCGTCTGGGAGTATCTGTTTATTCCTCGACGTTAGCGGGAGCTTTCTCCTCTGGCCTGAAATCTGACAAGTTGTTGTTGTTTTTCAAGGTGCCCTCTGTGAGCTTGGCTATGAGCTGTCGCCCTAACTCACGACACCTTGCGGTGGAGTGTCCACTTGCCTTGTGGAAATCACAGTATAGCTTCTCGTCATAGTTCTCTGACTCTCTAGTCCAGGTGTTGTTCCAGGTTCCTCTTTCGCGACCGCGCCCACGTCCTCTTCTGCGTCCGCGACCCGATGACTCAACTTGATAGTTATGAGCTCCTCCGGATCTTCCTTCGTATTGGACATAGGCGGGGTTGCTTTTCTTAGGTACAGTGACCTTTGCTGGTTCGCTTACTTGTTTGGATTTTCCGCCTTTCCTGGCTTGGACTTCTTCCTCCGTTCGAGCGAAGTCAGCAGCGCGGTGGAGGGCGTCTTGGATTGTTATCGGCGTGTTGAGGCTCATCTCCTGCCAGAATAGAGATGGACACCGAAGTGCTCCCCGTAAAGCTTCTAATGCTGACTTGTTGCTGATCCCTTCGACCTTTAACAGCGTGTTTTTAAACCTTATCATGAAAGACCGAAGACTCTCGGTCTCGCCTTGTTTGTTATTCCACAGTTCCGAGTCGTAGATCTTCCGATCCATGAAGATGTTGTAGTGCTGCACGAACAACTCGGAAAGCTGGAGAAAAGTGTGAATTGAATTCTTCTCTAGCTTGTAGAATCATTGAAGGGCAGGTCCCTTGAGACTTTCTACGAACAGCTTGCAGTAGACAATGTCCTTTTCTGCTTCTTTGAAGTTTGCTCTCCCCAAGGCCACCTCAAATTCCATCAGATGATCCGAAGGGTCTGTGGTTCCTTCGTACACGGGTAACTTGATCCTTCCGGGATCGGAGATTTTTGTCTTCCCGATTCGTTCGTCGAAGGGCGTATTCCTCGCTTTTTCTAGAACCTGAGCGATGGCAGGAGCCATTCCTGTTCCTTGGTGCAACTGCGATTGGGTGTGCTTTAGGTCTGAGGTCACCCGATCCATCTGAGCTTTAACTGCAGCGACCTCTGCTGCGTAAGAGCGTTTGAATGCTCTGCGCTCTTGCTCCTTCTTGTACCGCTCTTCGTTAGAGTAGTTGGAGTATTCCGCGGTGTCTCCCACAATCTCTGTCTTGGAAGAGCTCGACGCGCTTTGAGTGTCAGGGGCGCGTGGTTCTTGTCGGTTTCCTTCTGCACCTTCCGCCCGTGTACGCTTTGTGGTGGCTGGTTCCTCTTCGTCAGAGATGTCAATGACACGTTCGGGAGACTTGTCCGTTTCTCGACGCGGAGGCGGTGGTGGTAGATCCTCTGGGTTTCCCCGAGTAGTGCGAGGCGCTGAGGGTGGACGCGCGCTCTGAGTCTCGCCGCGTTGGGTCTTTCGCGTTTTCTTCGCGAAAGAGCTTTCAGTTCCTTCGAGTTTTCCTCGATCATCTTGGCTTGCTTCTTCACCATCTTTGAGTTGTTACGTAGCTTTTTTGGTGTAAGAAATTCTCTAATTCCCCTTGGTCGGCGCCAAATTGTGGAAGCCGGAATTCGCACAATTAGATTTGTAAGGGTTTCGAAAGGAAGCAGAGATTTCTGAAGATAAGCTATGAAGAACAATGATGAGCAAAGAGAAATTATGGTTTGTAATTGCTTTGTATTGCTTGTGTGATAAAAATTGTGAATGTCCCTTTACAAGTGTTTTTGCATTCCTATATATAACCCCCTAAGTCGGCTAAGCCTTTTTCCTAAATCCTCGTGGATTCCCTTTTTTGCCTATGTCGGTCGAGCCTACGTGGGCTTCACTGCTGGGCTTTAACGTGTCGAACCTTTTGGAACCTTCGTTGATGTTCTGACGGGCGTTGAAGAGCCTGAAGCCAATGGGAATGGCTTGGGCACCGATGTCAGCTGCCTGGACGCCGATGAGGCCAGGCACATCGGTGTCACTAGGCAGTGACATCGGTGCCACTGCCTGTCATCGGCGTCACTGCTCAGTGACATCGGTGCCAGGCAGCCTTTGTCTTTCACAGCGCCTCCTGTCGGCTCTATGACCTCTCTGATGCTGCATTCATGACTTCTTCTGAGGTGAAGACAACTTCGAAGGTTCCTTCACCAGGTAGAAGGTTCAAGGGACTTAGGGGTTTTCAAGAGGTCTTCACCCTTTCTTGTGGGTGAAATGACTTTGGGGTTTTTAAGAGTCCTTCACCCTTTCTTGTAGGTGAAGTGACTTAGGATCCATACTGTCCCTACTTGTTGAAATATGTTCGTTGTCTATCATAACTTTTAACGTCGAAGTACAGCGGGTGAAATCCGACCCCAACATTAGTGAGAAATTTTGCAACGAAAAGTTATGAAACAATGCATAACACTAATTACAAAATCTCACAAAGTTGTTGTAGATAATTTGTTACAGTATAGAAACAAATGTTTTCGTAATAATTTATATTACAATTAGATGTAATAAATATTTGAGAACTTTAACTAATATACAGTCAATTTCACAAGATAAGTTTTGAGAAATGTCATTTTTAAAATGTTACCTTTTTTAAAAATATACTTTGAAAAATATTATTTATATTTTGGTTAGTTATGTTATCAGAGTTTAGTTTTAAGAGTTTATGGTTTGTTAGATTCAAAAATCTTTTCAAAGTTTTGAATTTAAAGACTTAGGATTTAATAAATCCTTGATTTGTAACATATTTGAAAATATACCACTTATGATAATATTTTTGGAAAAACAGTATATAGGATAGGAAGTAGAACAACAAATGTGCACAAAATTTATAAAACAATGACAATATTGTATAAATCAAACTTTAAACACCAAACTCAGTTTAATATATATCAAGTTAACAATGATAATATGACACAAAACATACCCTAAACCCCAAACTAAAATACTAATTAAAATTTTTGGAATCTAATTGGAAAAGTTATAAAACAATGACAGTATTGTATAAAATCAAACCCTTAACACCAAACTAATTTACTTTGTAATGTTCTGAAAATCAAATTGTTAAAACATGAACACTATGACAAACACTAAAATACGCTTATTATCGATTGATTAAATCATAAGAAAAAATAAGTTTTTATTTGAAACTAATATGAAACAATGAATATATTTTTGAAGATTATTTACGAGAATCAAATAATCAAGAACCATATAATGATTCAAAATCCATGTTGTACTTATTATTCATATATGAAAATTGGTCATATATAAAGAATGTATAATGGTTAGAGTCAATTAATTGAATAACCATGAAAGAGTATGAAATTATGAAAATAACAAAAATTGTAGGGATTCCTTTAGAAAACAAGAGGGTGGTTTCTTCTTCTTTTTGTTACTTTGCTAATTTGCCTATAGTTCTTTGTCTTACAACCCAATTTTTCCTAATTGTTATATGTAAATATGAATTTATTTAGCTAAATGTGTATAATTGTAAATATAATTGTACAAATGTGTATTTTTCCCATTTAACAATAATTAGCTACGGATAATCACAAAAAAATTTGTAACGAAAAAGATTTTCTCTTTGATCTTATCTTAACGAGACAGTTAACCTAATTCACAACCACACAACACAATCATCGTTTTTTTCCCTTGCCGCTGACAATCATTCTCGTCGCCACCGATAGTTTATTTCGGCTTCGTCTTGCCTTCGCCGTTACTATCTACTTCTCCATCTCACTGTCACGAAAAATCCTTTCCGGGTCATCGAACTACAGGAAATCGCTGAAGACGACGATTCAGATCTATTAATTCAGATCTAAAATCATGCCCATATTGGCTTCTTCTTAGTGTAGATGGGTTGTGAAAGTACCTCTGGCTACCTTTAAACTTTCTTCAATGCTAAGTAATTGTTGATTAAATTCAGTTTAATGATAGTAACATATGATGTTCTTTCCTTATTTATTCATTGATATTGCTTTATATGTTATGTGCCGAAGCAAAGGGAAGGGATAGAGCCGTCAATGCTCCAAGTTCTTAGAGAGACTAACAAGAAACGTGTTGGTACTTATGTAGACATTGATGAGGAGATTCATAGACAAGTTAGAAGTAATGAAGAACTCATGGGTTCAGAAACGCAGTCTTTCGACGGCACGGGTACGAGTGGTTTGTCTCAACTTATAGAGGACGATCTCTACTTGAAGGTAATATATGTCTCTGTTTTTAAATTAAAATGTAAAACTTATACATCTTTTTACTAGCTCTTTATTTACATGAGCTTTATGTCATCTTGATATGCAATCATAGGAGAATGTTTACACGTAACTTGGAGAATGTTGCATAATGCATTTACCATTGTCTTGTGATCATTAGTTTGTTATCCTAGGTCTTTCAATTTTCTCTTGAAATAGGAATAAGATCTTGTCTGAAAAATGTAGAGAAAGCTTTATATACCTATAGCTTAAGTTACTACTTTTGAAATTCCTTTCATAGAAAGTTCCTTTGATCGTATATATAGCAGACTTGTTTTAACAATTGATTTGGTCTTGTTTTCTTCTTTAGTTTTACAAGTCAAGTCTGTTTTGGGATTTGCTTGGCTACTAATAGTTTGTGTGCTCAAAATTTTGAATACATACGGATCATTGTCTTATTGTAATATATATACAATTGTTTTGCATATAATGTGTTCTAACCTGTTTTTAGCTAAAAGTATGTTATTTCCAATCAAATATGATTATTATTTCATAATGTACTTGTTTGATTTTTATTGATTTCATTTAATGTAGGTTGTACAGTCTACTAATAGTGGTTGTGTTTTTTGCATGGGTGGACATCGTCCTATTCGTGAGCTTGGTGAAAGCTCACCAATAGCTGCAACTAGGCTCACTCTCGAGCGACAAGTAACTGTTCTGCAGCTGCAGTTGTCAACAGTTGTTGAATTCACGAAGAATTACATGCAGTCGGCTAATGAAGCAAATGGTGATGGAAATAGGTCCTCAACTCCTCGCACAATGGCATCCGCTAACGGTCCATCTCGGGTTCAACCATATGACTTGGAGGCTAATCTCGAAGCTGCTAGGTTGGTTGTTGATGGGGAGATGGGTCAAAACGTTGGTGGTAACGAGGCTGAAGAAGGAGAACAGAATGAAGTAGAAGAAGAAGATGGGGAGCGAGGATGAAAGTCATGAGTTTGCAGCATATTGACAAGGCGTTCAGATTCATTTATAATTATGGTAACTAAAATTACTACTTAACTCTTTTGCTATTTATGTTTGATATGTTAACTATTTTCCTACATATCAAATCTAATTTTGTAATTAGTGTTCGGTTTATCTAATGTATACGATGTAACGCAATAGTTTGAATGTTCTATAAATTAAGAAGTATTTAGTAATTCTGTTTTACATTTATGTTTTTTTATAATTTATTATTACTGTATTTTTAATCTTTATTTGATAAACAATAGTTTGAACATAATTTTTACCAAAAATAGTTACTAATGTTTTCACGATTGTAACTATTAGCTACAGTTTAGTTTGTTGCAATAGAGCAAGAAAAAGGAAACGATCGTTGTAACAATATGGTAACAAGGTTGTAACAATATTTGTTACAATGTAAATTGTACCTAATTAATTCAATTTGCTACGAAAAAAATGCGTTGTTTTTGTGAGAATTTTACTACAATTGGCGACAACATCTCATAAAAATGCATTGTTTTTGTGAGAATTTTACTACAATTGGCGACAACATCTCATTACCGACGAGCCCAGACTCAGAGATTTTTTTTTGTAACAATTTTGTAGCAATCAGTTTTTTGCTACAAATAGTGCTTCATAGCTACAAAATTAAGTGTAACTATGTATCCCAATTCTAGTAGTGATGGGGTTATTTTTTCTTTGTTATATAGTGCTAATTGGACTTATTAACAAGAATAATAGGTTGTATAACAAGAAAATACTATATCTAAGAACCTAACAAAAAAAACTCTACGTGGCAAAATCCTAACCATTAAATTTAGGATTTTTGGTTAAGTTAATATTTTTTTTTGTATGGTTATACAACAAATTAACCCTTATTAATATTGACCTTTTTAATTCTCAACCAGACCTAAACTAAAATATCTTATACTTTAAAACAGAGGGTGTATATACAAAAGTTTTGAAAATAAAATTTCATCTCAAGTGGGGATATTTGTGTGCATCTGAACATTTCAAAATATAATATAAATTTCTCTTGTGATCTATGAAAAAAAATTAGGAACAGACAACAATGCCGGCATTAAGTGCAAAGTGGTAAGGTGAGAGAATTATTGAGGTGAATGTGTAATATGTATTTAAAGATGTATGGTATAACTTTTAAGCATCTTATGTTTTAGGTTTTATGTTTCTTTTTTGTGTCTAATTTTGAAGTGATCATTGAGATCCATATTCTCGTTATTAGTTAAAAGGTTTTTCTGTGTAGTGATGTACTGCGTTTTCCACCATTTTCTACTGCTTAATTTGATTCTTTATCAAGTCAGAGTGTGTTTTAAAGCTTTTAGAGCATGTTTATCGATGAACCCTCCTTAGGTATCTTCAATATATTAATTTAATTATTTTCATTTAATTTATTTATTTATATAATATTATGCTAATAAAAAAAATCTGAGCCACTCAACTAATGACAAGTGGTTGAACTTGTTGAGAGACGTCTCTACCTCTTGATACGTTTCTTCTTCTTTCTTATTCTCTCTCTTGTTTTTTAATTTTTTTATATATTTGTTTTTGCAAGAACCAATGTGAGGAATCAACGATAAACATGCTCTTAGGTCTTTATTAAATCATTGCAGATTTGATGATGTTTTTAGAGGAAAAGAAGTTATTAAGAGTGCAATGAGATGCTTCGTAGAGGTGGCTGAAGTTTGTAATTTATTGGATGGCTTCTCATGGTAGGATGAAGGTTAAAGTTGGATACAAGATGGCTAATTGAATTAGCCTTCATTTGGCAGGATTTGAAGTCGAATGGATACGTAAAACAGAAGTTATACTAATTAGGTGATTACAGTTGCTTCATGGAAGTAGCAAAACATATGTCTCACTTTGGAGGATGATCTAATGAATTTATATAAACGGTGAGTCTATAAATCCCAATTGTGCTTAATATCTAATAAACTGAAATAACCCAAAATAGGCTAAAAATTAATTTGTTAACATTTGAAAACTATCCTATTTTTAGTTTGAAATGAGATTTTTACCATTGGTCAATCATTAATCATTCTATTTTTTTTAAATAAAATAATTTGATTTTTCAGTTTTAGATAAAAATTAATATAATATTCAAAAAAAAAAAATTCGATCATATACAAAAGTCAATGAACCAAAACATAAATCGATAGTGTAAATAAATCGATGAATACAAGAAACAAAGTCAACAAAGATAAAAACAATAAGTCAATAGTTATATAAGTCGACAAATAAAAAAGTCAACCAATACAAATATAAATCAACAGTTGAAAAGAACTCGACGAATATGAAAATTAAGTTGACAAACACAAAAACAATAAGTCAATGGTGATATAAGTCGACAAAGGAAAAAGTCAACCAATACAAATATAAATCCATAGTTGAAAATAAATCGACGAATCTGATCATTAAGTCGATGAACATAAAAAAGTAAGTCAATGGTTATATAAGTCGACAAAAGAAAAAATCAACCAATACAAATATAAATCCATAGTTGAAAATAAGTCGACCAAACTGAAAATCAAGTCGACGAACATAAACAAATAAGTCCGTAGTTTAAATAAATCAATAGAGCAAAAAATCAACGAAGAAAAATATAAATCAACTGTGTAAAATAAATCAACTTACTTAATTATAATTTTAGTTGCAAAAATTATGATTCATTAACCATACTAGTTTTTTTTTGTTTTAAAAAATAAATATAAGTTGTTAATAAATTGAACTTAATTTTATAATTTACACTAAACAATTTTTAATTGTCAACATATTTATATGATAATTTGTTCAATATTAAGGGTAGTTTTCCAATACTGTAAAATTTGGTATACTTTTCCAATATTTAACAAGTTTTAAGGTATACAATCCAATTTTCTCATCTTTTTATCTATTTACTTATTTCTATGTCTTCTAAAATCTTCATATAGCTTCTTGGAATTATTTAACAACATCTTACACTCTAAATTTACGTTTCACCTTCTTGAGCTTCCTTCGACAGATTGGACAACTACCACTAGCTTCTGCAATCCTGCACATATATATTAGCCATCACAATGTTAAGATGATAAAATGATTTTGCAATCCAGTAGATTTGATATGTGTATCAACTAAAATTTTGAGAGACATATTAGTTGGGAGAAAAACATACTTTGTTCCGCATTGATAACAAGATACGCAATGGCCATAGGGGAGGAAAAAGCAATCTCTTGGAGCATCAAAACAAATCGCACAACGACATGTTTCACCGCTACTTCATGACGAATGTTCAGGTCTCTGAACTCGTTGCCCATCACGGTATGAGCGTTCTGCATGCAACAACAATACATGATCCGTTTAGACATAAATATATCTATATATATATAGATGGTTGCTAATGCGTTATGTCTCACCTGCAGGCTGCAACTGATTGTACATATTCTGTAGTGTATTAGTCTCGGTCTTAAGAGTCACTACTTGGTCTTCCAGGTCTGATTTGTACGGCGTCCTCCTCTGTCTTGAACGTGCAGCTGACTCTTGGTTTGCCAATTTCTAAAAAGGATTGCCAATTTCTAAAAAGGATCACATAGATAAAGGTCACATCAAATGTCACATAGTATCTTTCTTTTTTTTGCTAAACAATGTCACATAGTACTTTAGTCACGTAATCTCGCTTTACCTTTTATCGGCTTTGATCTTACCTTGCTCACCCGCGGCAAGAAGAAGATACTTGGTCCGGGGTTGAAATTCTGTGAGCCCTGGTGAGACCGCGTCACGACGGTTCTCGGGCCAGTATCGCCGCCGTCTTCAAATGAGGATTGGGTGGAGCCCGAGTTATTACCAATGATTAAAGTAGTAAGATTCACGTTTCGTTTCATCATTTGTATCTGCATCATATCGAATTTATATATATTTACTCTTTATCACTCCTTGTTCTTTCAAAACAAAATAAAACGATAGATAAATTATTGGAGATAACTTGGATAACAATACAATACAATATTTCTAGATTTAATCACAAAATGGTAAAAATGTTACAACAACACATTAAACCCCTAGTAACCTCCTATGATTTGAATCATATATAGAAAAAAATCACTGTTTTTCAAACACGAATAAAAAAAAAGTTTCAGAGAAGAGAAACAAAAGAAAAAGACTGAAACTTGAACTGAAGAGAAAATGCAATGAGAAACACCTGAAATTGTTTGAAATCGGGTTGCTTTCGTCACCTGCTTGTGTGTGTATATATATATATATTTTTTTTTTAATGAATCCTTGGATTTATGATTACTGATGATTTGTTTTCTCTAACACACACATCTATTTATACCCAAATACTTCAATCTTATTTTTATCAACTACATAATTTTAGTAAAAAAAATAAAAATGAATCCTTTGTTTTTTGGTAATATATTGAAGATTTATAATTTTGAACTCATTATATTTTTCTCAAACTTTTTATTGTTCAACATTCTGTTGTTTTGGCACGTTATTAATTGTTCAAAAATCAGTTATTTTGGTATATTATTTATTTTAAATGATTGAATTAAAACTTCTAAGCTTAGTGAATTTTAATTTATGGCGAGTTATTTATCTACAATATGAAAGCTAAATGGCACTTTCTATATGAGTGACACATCAGCTTAAAAACTTTACCATAACTTGCCACGTCGATAATGTTAATATGCAAGAAAATTACAAAATCTCGTAGGCCTCATCATACAAACTTCATTGGGCCTGCAGAGGAGGTGACAGTTAGAAAGAGGAGGAGATAATTGTGGGCTTGAAATGATCAGGCCCAATAAAGTTTGTACGATGAAGCCTACGAGATTTTGTAGTTTCTTTTCATATTAATATTGTCGACGTGGCAAGTTGTGATAAAGTTTTTAAGCTGTTGTGGCTGTCATAAAGAGTGCCATTTAGCTTTCATATAGTAGACTGAGAGAAATTGGAGAAATTGGGGTTCATTCAGGAGCAAACAAGATTTAACCAAGTAAGAAAGTGTGTCTTCTCATTTAATTGTCTAGAAGAGTTAATTAAGTGTGAGAAAGTGTATATGGGGTTGTTTTTTCTTTGTTATATAGTGCTAATTGGACTTATTAACATGAATAATAGGTTGTATAACAAAAAAATATTATATCTAAGAATCTAACAAAAAAAACTCTACGTCGCACCATCTTAACCATTAAATTCAAGATATTTGGTTAAGTTAATATTTCTTTTGTATGGTTATACAACAAATTAACCCTTATTAATATTAACCTTTTTTATTTTCAACCAGACTAAACTATATTTTCATATGATTTTCTTGAGAAAGCGACAATAAAATTCTCTTTCAATTGCGAGAAAAAAAATCTTTGGAAAAACAAAATCAAAAGACACAAAAACCATTGTACTTCTGCAATGTAGTAGAGTTTATACTTTTGCACTGTTAATTTGCTAATTATACTATATTCTATGTTGTTTTACCTGATTTTTTTTTTTTTTGTCGACAAAAACGGTTGTTTTTTTCTTTTTTTTTTGGTTCTTGAAACTCAAACTAGAAATATAAAGTGTGAAGCCCCGACCCCGTTCACTTTGAGCCCTAAGTCTCGCGCCCTAACTTGCACAACAATAAATAAACCTGCATTCGCTGAAAAGGGGAAAAAGGAGGGATGAGTAATTTAAATTACCCAGTGAAGAAGTTACCCGCAAGAACTTCAATACTCGAAAACAATAAATGGTCAAACACACTAAATCAGAAATAGATCAAGCGACACCAAACTTATTTAACCAATATCTCATCCTTAAACATTTAACATTCTTTACTTATTCTTTCACATTCTTTACTTATATACTTTACTTATCTATACACGGCGGAGCCAACCCCTTTCTCACGTTTTGGGTCTGTCCTCTCCGTCACGGCGGAGCCAACCCCTTTCTCGCGTTTTGGGTCTGTCCACCCCGTCAACATTGTGGCCCTCTATGACCAATGGCACTACAACGGGCTAACGTTTGCGATCGTCCGTAGTCCAAACACACAAAGTTATAAGTTCTGCAACGGGCTAACGTTTGCTGATCGTCCTCAGAATTATTATAACTATCATATAATATCATATATAATATAATAATCTCAATAATACTTTTTATTCCTTAACATCATTTCCTTATCAAACAATTTCCACACATCAACAAGTAATCCTTACTAATAAACAACTAGCATCAAACATACCTAGGCTTAACATATAAAACCAATATCATCAAACATTCTATTCCTAAACTTAGCATGTATGAACACCTATTGGCAACTAGTACCGAAGTAACATAGATCCCATCCTCACCTTAGCCTTAACGTATCTGAAGTCTCTGAAATTAATCCATTTATCCTTTGACGACATCTCTTTGTATGAGTCCATAAAGTGCATGAAAATATCCAGCTCATTCCGAGCTCAATTGTCCAACACGACATAACTCATTAAACTTGTCGTACAATAAAACTGAACCAAACATGCTTAAAAACACATGAATAAATGGCAAACTAACCGTTCATTTCAGAATCTGACCGTTGATTCCAAAGTTGGTATTGCCATGAACAACTCCACCAGTTTACAGAACGATCGGACGTTATATGATCCTCCAAACGGACTCTCCAAATAGGTGCGTTGAAACTGATTATGGACCAGGCAGCTTCAAGTGGGTTTGCTGATTCTTGCGCAACAAGCAGAACTCACCACATCCAAAGTATAACTCCGATAGAGATGATTGAACCTTCCATGGCTTCACTGAAATGTCCTCTGTCATAAACAATCATCTCCATGACCATAGGCATTCTGATGTGACGGGAATAATCCTCCGGGAACAGCAGCTTGAACTAGAACATATGAATATATACTTAAGCAAAATTCTGGATTCACAACAAGGATTGCGGCTCAACTTTGAGATCAATTTCCCGACTGATCTTACCTTGGAATTGCGATCAGATAAATGCTCCAGAAACTTCACAACGAGATCTTTCAAACAACACCTAGATCGTACCCTAGTTCCTCCGGATTTGTCCAGAAAACTTCCGCAAGGTCAGCTAGTCACAGATTCGTTCTGCACATATCAGTCCTAGTAAAACATCCATAACTTTCACTACAAAGCTCCAAATAACAAAATTCTTTCGGCTAAAGCTAGATATAAGAGTTGACTACTTACTCATAAAGTTTCGTTCCGTTCTGATCAGATTTGCCCTTCCGTTTATCTCCTTTCCCAGAACGAGACAGATCTGCCTTCCGCCATGATATTCTCTTCTCCAAATTTTATTATTGAGCTTCATTCTTTCCTCTCCTTAATCTCTGCCTCACGAGTACCCATCCTCCTTTGCCTCTTTTCTTTTCACGGCAAAGGGAATCCTTCTCTTAGGGTTTTGACTAACTTTGGTTTAATCCTTAGTGAAACAAAAACTAATGGGCTTTGAGGAAGATAAATTATTAATGGATCTAATTCCTTTTAGATATTTCTTTATCGGCTATTCCCTTGACCCATTTATTTACTCAGTCCAATACATATTCCCGCACAAAAAATTTGAATTCCCGGGTCAGGGCCGTGACATAAAGAGAGTTTAAAACTACACAAGAACACTTATAAAATAGAAAAATAAAATATTGGGCAGCAAAATACTGCCAATGTAAAGTCCTATATAATTGGAGGTACAAACAGCAAAAAGTCTTTGAGAGTTGAGACGATTCAACTTTTGATCCTATCACCGAGCAGAGACAATGGTTCCTATCTTGTAGCTAACAGAGAGGAAGAGAACCCATAAACATATGAAGATCAACATAGCTCTTGTAGCTGTAGTTCCTGTCTTGCTTCCGGTGGAACTCATCGCATGTTCCCGTTGAACAGAGCTGTAGTTACCGCTCTTGTAGTATGACCAGCCCATACCGCTATCCGCTGATAGAGTCATGTCTGATATTCTGATCATACCTGCAGTGACGTGAACCGAACCTGAAGATTGTGCTGCGTGTAGACGGATTGCAGAGTCCTTTGACTTGCATTCTGAAGCAAATGGTGGAGCAGGAATAGCTCCAAACATGTGGCTCGCCTTTTTGAAAAAAGGGTACTTTGAAGCTGAATCAAAGTCTGTAACTACAATGGTTACCTGATTGACTCTTATTTTTAAATGTAGAAGTATTTTATATTTAGAAACAATAAAAAATAGGGAGGTTGACTAAAACAACTTTTTTAGATTTTGGGTTCACTCAAACAAGTTTTTTAGATTTTAATTACTCAGGCTATTTTCGAGTCCTTTTACCAATTTTCCTTTGATAAAAAAAACCTATTTACGAAAATGCCATTAATGAAACAGACCGCGTAGGCGCGAAAATTTCCCGCCGAAAAAAATTAAGTCTACCGCTATGTGATGGTAGACTTATTTGAGTTATGGTAGACTTATTTTTTTGTCCGTAGACTTATTTGAGGAGCGGTAGACCTATTTTTGAGCGGTAGACTTATTGTGTCTCTTTTGGTGGTAGACTTACTTCCGAATGGTAGACTTACTTCCGAATGGTAGACTTACTTCCGAATGGTAGACTTATTTTTTGAGCGGTAGACTTATTTTCCCGTAGCGGTAGACTTATTTTCCCGTAGCGGTAGACTTACTTCCGAATGATAGATTTATTTCCGTAGACTTATTTTTAACGGTAGATTTATTTTTCTTCGATGGTAGATTTATTTTGACTGGTAGATTTGTTTCCTTTGGTGGTAGATTTTTAGTCATAGCAGCGGTAGATTTATATTGACGGTAGACTTATTTTAGTAGCGGTAGACTTTTTTATCGTGGTGGTAGATTTGTTTTGTGTATAGTTGTGGTAGACTTATTGTAGTAGTGGTACACTTATAGTTAGCGGTAGACTTATTTCGTATTTTCGGTCAACGAAAACAACCGTTGACCGGTAGACTTATTTTTTCAGGATCAATGGTGGTAGACTTATGCGTTTTCAGCGATAGCAGCGGTAGATTTTTTTTTACCTAGGTCTAGTGATGGTAGACTTTTTATCCAACTTAGTGACGGTAGACTTTTTTGCACATTAGACATTTGGTAGACTTATTGTGATAGCGGTAGACTTATTGTACTTGGTGGTAGACTTGTTTTCTGTTTAAGAAACTTTAGTGGTGGTAGACTTATTTGATAGGTGGTAGAGTTAGTTGCAGGGAACGCAAAATGTCGATTTTACCCTTAAAAAATAGACAAATTTGCCCGAAAACCTGCAACAATGGTGAAGAACTAGGGTTTACAGCCGCATAGCTCGGATTTTTGCGAAGTGATTTTTTGAACTTTCTTTGTTTTCTCAAGTGCTTTTCGAACGAGTGTATGGAACAAATTGTTCTTGTATGTGGTAGCTGGAGTTTTTCGAAGAATGGATGGGTGTTCGGGGTTGACAACTCAAAAGGTGGTAGAGTTCTTGGGTTAGATCATGCAACCGCGTTCAACAATTTCTTTCGAATGGTGTATGAAGATTTCGGCGTCAATGAACAAATTTTCGAGGTAAAATTAAGTTACATATTGCCAAGCTTAGCTCTAGATACGCCACCGATTTTCGTTGCAAATTCAAGACAGTTCAAGAGTTTTGTACAACAATATAAGAACGAAATGATTCGTCTATGCGTCGAGATTAGTGAAAAAGAAAAAAAATAGTTTAAAAGAGAGAGAAGTGGATGCAAGAAGGGAGAAACTATAGATGAAGATGATGAAGATCATGAAGATGATGATTGTAGATTTGACTATTGCGACGATTCAGACGGTGCAAGCTCGGACGACGATGAATACGGGAGGTGTGGTAGACTTTCAGATGATGGCGACGACGACGCCATGGAAACTCTACCACCGAAGAAAAGGGGTCTATCATCGATTCCAGATGGCATGAAGTTAGAAAATGAGGTCGGTAGACTTAGCGGTTGGGCAACGTTATGCCACAAAGGAGGACTTGGAGAAGAGATTGGAGATTATTTTTGTTGCACGTAAGTTTGATTTTAACGTCGGACGCACAACTCCAACGTTGTTGACGGTTAGTTGTTGGGTGGAAGGATGTACGTGGAGGGTTCATGCTTAAACTATTGGAGACAGTCCCAATTTTCATATCAAGACTTATAATGGAAACCACTCTTGTTCTGTGACTGAGCGTTCAACCCGTGCTCGTAAAGCAACGTATTAGGTGTTAGGTCGTCTCTACAAAGATTTCATTGGTGGTGTTGGACCAACAGTCTTGCCAACTCATCTTGCCGATACTATAACGAAACGTTTCAGAATAAAGGTACTTTAAACGATGGTAGACTTATTTTCTGTTTGATGGTAGACTTATTTTTGTTTGATGGTAGATTTAATTTTTTAGACTTATTTTCTGCTCGATGGTAGACTTATTTTCTGTTTGATGGTAGACTTATTTTTGTTTGATAGTAGACTTATTTTCTGTTCGATGGTAGACTTATTTTCTGTTTGATGGTAGAATTATTTTTTGTTTGATGGTAGACTTATTTTCTGTTTGATGGTAGACTTATTTTCAGTTTGATGGTAGACTTAAATCTGTTTGATGGTAGATTTATTTTACCTAAGATTGTCACAGGTAGAGTATTGGAAAGCCCATCGAGCATTAAAGTATGCAAGACAATTGGTTAGAGGAAGCTCTGAGAATGGGTACGAAGAACTTCCCATGTACTTATACATGATTAGGAGAGCTAATCCAGGGACACTTATAAAGCTGGAAGTCGATGGTGAAAATAGGTTCAAGTTTCTTTTCCTTGCATTTGGCGCAAGCATACATGGTTTCAAGTATATGAGGAAAGTAGTTGTGGTGGATGGGACATATTGGAAAGGTAAGTACAAAGGTACTTTACTGATTTCCACGACACAAGATGGAAATTTTAGCATATTTCCTATTGCTTTCGGTGTTGTTGATACTGAGAATGATGAGTCTTGGGAGTGGTTCTTTAGACAGTTAAGCCGAGTAATCCCAGATGATGAAGGTCTTGCGATTATCTCAGATAGGCATACATCAATATCGAAGGCGATTGGGAAGGTATACCCGCGTGCTTCTCGTGGTATTTGCACATATCATCTGCATAAAAATATTTTGCTGAAATTTAAAGGTGGAGAATCATTCGGACTAGTCAAGAAGGCAGCGAAGGCATATAAACTTCAAGAGTTTAATGAGTTATTTGGGCAGATTGAGCCTTTGTATCTTGCTCTTCATACTTATTTAGAGGGAGTCGATGTTCGTTTATGGACTCGTGTGCATTTTCCCGGTCATAGATACAACTTCCTGACAAGCAACATAGCAGAATCTATTAATAAGGTCCTGTCTTCTGCGCGCGGGTATCCAATAGTGGAACTTCTGGATACTATTAGGTCGATCTTGACAAGGTGGTTTGCTACAAGAAGGAAAAAAGCAAGTTTAATGACCACAACCTTGACCACTGCGGTGGAGACACAACTTCAGGTAAAAAAATTGTTATGGTAGATTTAATAAGCATGTTATGGTAGATTTATTAAGCATGTTGTGGTAGATTTAATTTGCATGTGGTTATGGTAGATTTAATAGGCATGTTATGGTAGATTTATAGACAACTGAGGGTAAATTAACACTTGTTTGCCTTTTTGTACACAGGATATGGTTGAGAACGCTAAGCTTTGGACTGTGCAAGAGATAAATGACAACGAAATAGAAGTAGCGTTGGGGTCATCATTGCATGTGGTGAATTTGACATCAAAAAGTTGTACTTGCAAAAGGTTTGACAAGGATAGAATTCCTTGTGTTCATGCCATTGCAGCGGCGGAAACAGTGAAGAAGTCACGGATCGGCCTTGCACATCCCTACTTCCATACAAAGAACTTGTTCAAGGGTTACACAAAAAGTATTATGCCACGAGATATTGCGCTTCCAGCGCCGGAAATTGTGGCATCAAATGTCTGTAAACCTCCGGTTGTGCGTGAACCACCAGGTAGGTCAAGACTTTCCCGGATTAAAAATGCTTTGGAAATCACCATGGCTCGGAAACGAACTAGGAAAGAACCCAAGTGCTCAAACTGTCTTCATCATGGTCACAATCGTGCGACTTGCAACGCCTAAATATGTATGTTATGTTATGTAATTTGACTACCATGTTTACTTTCTCTTTTCTTAAGGTACTTTAATGGTTACGAAACACTTAGGAAACAGAAAATAAGTCTACCATCAAACAAGAATAAGTCTACCATCAAACAGGAAATAAGTCTACCATCAAACAGGAAATAAGTCTACCATCAAACAGGAAATAAGTCTACCATCAAAATGAAAATAAGTCTACCATCAAACTGAAAATAAGTCTACCATCAAACAGAAAATAAGTCTACCATCAAACAGAAAATAAGTCTACCATCGAAAAGAAAATAAGTCTACCATCAAACTGAAAATAAGTCTACCATCAAACTGAAAATAAATCTACCATCAAAGGTATTGGTCTGATCGAAGGTTTACCATCAAATGAAAATAAGTCTGAAAATAAGTTTTCAATTAACCGTACATTAATTTTGTCAATACGTTTTCATTACAGAATCTTTACCACACTTTCGAAGGACCACCAAATCTACTCCAGTCGCCTGATTGGATGTTTTGGGGTACGTTTGAGTTTTTCCTGTAGAAGTGAAACGCAGCCTCAGTCATCCCTTTTCTTTTTTCAGGTGGTGCATCAGCTTTAAGCAACTTAGGAATCATCTTCGTGTATGGTCTGCTTGACTCGGCCATAACATCGTCCTCGTAACCCGAGATGATGTTATCGTAACATTTGACATTCCTGTTAACTAGGTCTACCACAACACCCACCCAATGCAAGTCGTTGATATTATGAGCAATGTACAATGTATCAACATCCGTTACCCATTTCTTGTGGGTTGGAGAAAACGTGGGAGTTAGGCCATTGTACATGTTGAAATACCCGTCGGCGAATAAAAAGGTCTTCTCTTTACCTTTGAAGTTCCATTGGTACTCCTGACACCAAAGGGACCCAAATATCGGATCCAGAAAGGCTATCCTTTCACTGGTAAAAGGGGTTGGACTTTGCATAGACCTTTTTCGCAACATGTTCAATGCAGCCCCCATGTGCTGCAAAATAATTAAACAAACAAAGTTCACAAATTAAACCAAAAGTAAACAAACTTGTCACAAAAATTATAGATAAATCTACCATATATAGTGGTAAATAAATCTACCAGAGGTAGTGGTAGATTTATTTAATAAATCTACCAGAGATAGTTAACTCTGTAACTATGCGTGGTATATTTATTTAATAAATCAACAAGGCATAGTGGTAGACTTATTTACCTCACTATTCAACCATCCATATCGAGGGTTTGGCCACAGTTCTTTAGCTGTCATAATTCTCAAATAGAACTCCACTTTTGGCAAGCTGTTTTCAAAGGGGTTGTCTCTGACATAGAACCATATGTATATGGTTAGAAGGATGAAATTTTTGGTGCATTGAATCAGACGTTTCTATTAAAAGAACAAATGACTTACAAATCTTGAATCAAGCAACTTTTCCTCTCTATATTGGTCCACCGGCTCAAAAGGATTGTAGACAACGGAAGAAGCCTCTATACCAGCCATGATTCGTATGGTCCCGGAGTGTCCAATGAATGGGGACCTCTGAGACGGAGCAAGATTTTTATTGCGACCTATGGGGGGTACCACCAAATCATCCGTTTCTGACAACTTCCCAATAGCACCTAAAGCATTTTCCAGTGCATCGTTTATCTGCTTCGCCTTTCTATCATCATCATCATCAGATGACGACCACGTGTAATGCATCGCTTTGCGCGGACGAGGAGGTGTAACAAAATCAGAATCAGATCTTTCTTTCTTTTTCCCAGCATCTTTTGTCTACATGATAAGGATTGAGTCAAATGGAAGTAAGATAACAACTGTAATAAACTCACAACAAATAAAAATCTCCCAATAAGTCTACCATCAAACATCAAACATAAAATAAGTCTACCATCAAACATTAATTAAGTCTGCCATCGAACATAAAATAAGTCTACCATCGAACAGAAAATAAGTCTACCATCGAACAAAAATAAGTCTACCATCGAACAAAAATAAGTCTACCATCAAACAGAAAATAAGTCTACCATCAAATAGAAAATAAGTCTACCATCAAATGAAAATAAGTCTACCATCAAACAAAAATAAGTCTACCATCAAACAGAAAATAAGTCTACCATCAAATGAAAATAACAAAAATAAGTATACCATCCCATAACCCATCTCTATACGTACCAGATCGTGGATTTCGACACACTCAGCTCTTTGCTTCATTTTAGCCGCAGTAGATTCCTTCTCTTTAAACGTTATCCTTTTACCCTACAGCCCCAAACCCAAACAATGTATAAGGAATGAGTCAAATGGAAGTAAGAAAATTTGTTGCAAATCAAACTACCAAGGACAATGACTTCCCACCTTATTTTTAGCTTCAACCTTCTGCACAGGTCCCGCAGGTTTGCTTTTCTCCACAGGTTTAGCAGATTTGCTTTTCCCTTTCTGCTGCTCAGTTGGTGTAGCCTTTACATCCGGCTTTCTAACTACACGGTTAACTGGGAAATTTGTTTTCGATGTTGGTTGTTGTTCCATCCAAGACTGTTAAGAAAAGTAGAGGAAAGATGTTCAAACGGAGAGATAAGTGAACAATGGAATTGTACAATACATGTTCAACTAAGTGTGCAATGAAATAAAAACACAACTGATGTTCATATAAGTCTACCATAACACAATAATAAATCTACCACGCCTTAACATAAAAGTTGAGGAAAACATCTAAAAAGTCTAGAACATGGTTCCCATATATCTACCATCGGCTTAGAAAAGAGTCTTACGTACCAGATCATCCTCCTCCATAGATGCATCTCCGCCAACTCCCGTGTTTGACTGTTCATCTACTACAGGTTTCAAGGCATTCCCTTTGCCCTCTAGAGATGTAAGCCTAGTATCGAAGTACGCAATTGTGCCCACCATTCTCTGAAGGAGCTTAAGCACTTCACCAATATCTCCGGCTTCGGTCTCCTTCTTTTTCTTTAGCTTTGGAATGCCTTTTATTGGGATATCAAAATCGCATTCCTCTTCACTATCCTCCTCACCCGAAGTGTCGGATCGAATCTTCCTCTTCCCATGCTTCACCTTCTCCTTCTTTTTCTCTTTCTTTTCAACCGGAGAGTCATCCTCATCCTCACTTTCCTCAACAACAACCTTAGCCTTCATCTTCTTGCTCTTCTTTATCTTCTTTTTCTTTTCAACCGGAGAGTCATCCTCATCCTCACTTTCCTCAACCACCTTAGACTTGCTCTTCTTTTTCTTCTTTTTCTTTTCAACTGGAGAGTCATCCTCATCCTCACTTTCCTCAACCACCTTAGACTTGTTCTTCTTTTTCTTAGAAACCGGAGCATTTAACTCCCAACAATCTTCATCCATGCATCCACCAAGAATGTCGCGGATCATGTTATCAAGTATGAAATCTTCCTTATCAATCCATGTAGGGTAAATGAATTCCAAAGGGTTCACCACTAAGTGTCTGATACGAACCTATAAAGAACATTATTGCAAAAAGAAAGAAAGAGATGATTAATAAAAATCTCTTCAAGTCTACCATCAAACAAAAAATAAGTCTACCATCAAACAAAAAATAAGTCTACCATCAAACAGAAAATAAGTCTACCATCAAATAGAAAATAAGTCTACCATCAAACAAAAATAAGTCTACCATCAAATGAAAATAAGTCTACCATCAAACAAAAATAAGTCTACCAAACTAAAATAAGTCTACCATCAAATGAAAATAAATCTACCATCAAATGAAAATAAGATTACAATAAGTCTACCATCAAATGAAAATAAATCTACCATCAAATGAAAATAAGATTACCATCAAACAAAAAATACCTTGTGGTTGTTGCTGGATTTCTTATCCTCCTCCATAACCTGTTCCAAGTTATACCTTCCCCGGCTTCCACCCCAACGTAGCAAAGGAACAGCTCCTTCTCTTCTCCTCCCAAATCTTTCCCCTAAAATGGGAACTGCCTCATACACCCACACAAGCAACGCATGAACACACCCATGGAGTGTGATCTTTTTCATATCCGTAACTTGCATGGACGAAATTAGAGATTCAAAGGACACTCGTCCCCAAGGATACCTCTCGAAAGCCTGTGGATCCATCACTCTTTTTGCAGCTTTCAAAGGGATTCTACTATCACGAGCGTAACCATACACTCCAACATGCAGAATAAACAACAATGCTATCATTCTCTTCTTCTCCTCACTCCATGTCCTGATTTTGTCAAACATAACCAACAGCTCCGACCACTTTGGTCCCTCCCCACGTGGGACACCAATTTCTTCCCAAAACTCTGTGTGATCAATGTCCCAACCATCTGCATCAGCCTCACCACAGTTCAAATGAAAACTAAAACAATTCTTCAACCTAAAATAAGTCTACCATCAAATGAAAATAAGTCTACCATCAAACAGAAATTAAGTCTACCATCAAATGAAAATAAGTCTACCATCAAACAGAAAATAAGTCTACCATCAAACAGAAAATAAGTCTACCATCAAACAGAAAACAAGTCTACCATCAAACATAAAAAAATCGAACAAATCTACCATCACACAATTTAAACACCACAATACAATATAACGTTACATAAAATAAATAAACACTAATTTGAAAGCCTTATTTCGACCCGGACGTTTTCGGGGTTCAATTAATCTACCGTTACTTTAAATAAATCTACCACCACATAGATTAACAAATCTACCATACCAATCTGAAATCTTACTTTATCTCCGAATATCGGCGCCGGAATCTGGGTTTACACCACCGAAACTGAAAAAACAAAACAAATTTCAGATTAGGGTTTTGGTCAATTCGTACAAGACTTCAACAAACCAAAACAAAAACGGTTAGAATAAAGAGAATACCTCTCTTCAATGCACGAAATCGAAAACCCACCACTCGTTTGAACTTTGCTCGCCGAAATTTCCAAAACCTAAAACCGACGGACGAAAATGTACTTCAAATCCGTAAAAACTCCTAACCGAATACTCGTCATGGATAGAGAAGAAGAAAACTCATAAAAGAAATCAAAACTTACCGTCAAATCAACGTCGGTTCAACAATCGCCAAATCGCCGGAGAGGTTACGCAAATGGTGAAGAAGACGAACGGTTTTTGTGTTTAGGTGTTTTTCTTTTTTTATATGTTCAGTCTCTTTTTTTTTAGTGGCAAAACCGAATAAACGGTTTTGCCACTAAAAAAAAAAAGACTGAACATATAAAAAAAGAAAAAAACCTAAACACAAAAACCGTTAATAAACCATACATCTAAAAAGGTCTTTGCCATATTGTGAAGGTCTTTGTAATATGGTTTTGCCATATTGTAAAGGTCTTTGTAACCTCTTTTAGCTCAAAAAATAAGAGCTCAAAAATTTAAAGGTTGTTTGAGTAAACCATACATCTAAAAAGTAACTAAAATATCTTATACTTTAAACAGAGTGGGGGTATTTGTGTGCATCTGAACATTTCAAAATATAATATAATTTTCTCTTGTGATCTATGAAAAAAATTAGGAACAGACAATAATGCTGGCATTAAGTGCAAAGTGGTCAGGTGAGAGAATTGTTGAGGTGAATTGTAATATGTATTTAAAGATGTATGGTATAACTTTTAAGCATCTTATGTTTTAGGGTTTATGTTTCTTTTTTTTGTGTCTAATTATGAAGTGATTATTGAGATCCATATTCTCGTTATTAGTTAAAGGGTTTTTGTGTGTAGTGATGTACTGCATTTTTCACCATTTTCTACTGCTTAATTTGATTCTTTATTAGTCAGAGTGTGTTTTAAAGCTTTTAGAGCATGTTTATCGATGAACCCTCCTTAGGTATCTTCAATATATTAATTTAATTATTTTCATTTAATTTATTAATTATATATATATTATGCTAATAAAAAAAATCTGAGCCACTCAACTAATGACAAGTGGTTGAACTTGTTGAGAGACGTCTCTACTTCTTGATACGTTTCTTCTTCTTTCTTATTCTCTCTCTTGATTTTTAATTTTTTTTATATATTTGTTTTTGCAAGAACAAATGTGAGGAATCAGCGATAAACATGCTCTTAGGCCTTTATTAAATCATTGCAGGTTTGATGATGTTTTTAGAGGAAAAGAAGTTATTAAGAGTGCAATGAGATGCTTCGTAGAGGTGGCTGAAGTTTGTAATTTATTGGATGGCTTCTCATGGTAGGATGAAGGTTAAAGTTGGATACAAGATGGCTAATTGAATTAGCCTTCATTTGGCAGGATTTGAAGTCGAATGGATACGTAAAACAGAAGTTATACTAATTAGGTGATTACAGTTGCTTCATGGAAGTAGCAAAACATGTCTCACTTTGGAGGATGATCTAATGAATTTATATAAACGGTGAGTCTATAAATCCCAATTGTGCTTAATATCTAATAAACTGAAATAACCCAAAATAGGCTAAAAATTAATTTGTTGCGGATTTTTAACAGTTGTGTCATGTAAAATAATTAATATTTTTAGGTCTCTCCTTTATGAGAAAATTTGATTATAGAGAGATGTATAAATTGTAAATGATAAACTGAAAGCTTAAAATCTCTAATCAAACAAACCAGGTCACAAGCTTTTATTAGAAAATTTGATTAGAAAGAGATGTATAATTAAAAATGATAAACTGAAAATTTTAAAACTTCTAGTCCTTGATCCTTCAGGACTCTCCAAAGCCACCACTACCACCTCTCAACTTCCTTAAATCTGTTCGTCGAAATTGAAATCGAAGTCGGGGTTTATATGCGGCTGATGTAACTCCTCGATGTTGAATTGCTGGAATTGCAGCATGTTTGAGTTCTCAGCAGCTTCTCTGCGGTATTGGTTCAGCTCCCTTGTCACCTCATTTATTCGTGCAACATAATGATCATTCAAGGCTGCAATAACAAAGCATTGAGTTTCTCTAAAAGGTGGTAACAAAGTAAAAACAAGCGAAAGCTGTTTACACAATTAGGTAATACCAGGCCTGGGTATTACTATATGTGTGAGGTCATAAGCAAAGATCATGAAATCTCGTAAACCCTAAACTGCTAGAGTATCGTTAAAAATGAAGATGACATACCTTGATGAAGATGCACCTGTTGCACCGTTCCTTGATGATGAATGCTCAGTTCTCTGAACTGGTAGTCCATCTCGGCATGAGCGTTCTGCAAGTAACAACAATACATGAACCGTTTAGACGTAATATACATATATATAGATGGTTTCTAATGCGATATGTCTCACCTGCAAGTGATTGTAATTAGTGTGTAGTATATCATTCTCGGTCTGAAGGGCCACAACTTGGGATTCCAACTCTCGGTTTGCCAATTTTCTGCATAAATAAAATGTACCATGAAGAAGAAGAAAGGAAATAAAAAACGAGTGGTACTTTAGTCATGCTTTACCTTTCATCAGCCTTAAGAGAAGATGCAGCCAATTCTGTTATGAGTGTGTGAATAATCTCATCCATTTCAGATGGAGTAAACATGGATGGAGAAAGAGGTGGCTCCACTCGTATTCTCCGGGCATTATTGCCGCCGTCTTCATTCGGGGGTTGGGTGGAGCTCGAGTTATCACCAATGACTAAAGGAGTAAGATTCACTTTCGGATCCATTGGTTTAGGAGTGATTCACAGAAGAGTGGAATCTTTGTCTCTGCATCATATTGGTAACGAAATCAATATCGGTAGATAAATGATATAAATATTACAACAACATGCACATTAAAACCTATGATTTGAATCATATTAAAATAAAATCACATTGTGAATAAAAAAAGAGAGATGAGTATCAAAACATTTCAGACAAGAAAAACAAAAGAAACACCTGAAATCGTCTCAAATGGTTTGCTTTCGTCACCTGTTTGGATTTACTGATGATTTCTTTTTCTTCTACCACACACATCTATTTATACCAAAATACTTGAATCTGATTTTTATCAACTACATAATTTTAGTCAAAAAATTTGAAAATGAATCCTTTGTTTTTTGGTAATATATTGAAGATTTATAAATTTAAAGTAATTATATTTCATTCAAACTTTTGGCTGGTCAACATTCACTTCTTTTCCCGTGTTATTAATTATTCAAAAATCAGTATGGTATGTTATTTATTTTAAATGATTGCATTAAAATTTCTAAACTCAGTCAATTTTAATTTTTGGCAAGTTATTTATTACTTAATAATTTTAGGTTTTTTTGGTGCATTATGTATTTTAAATGATTGATTAAAAAATATAAATATAAAATCTATAACGAATAACTTATCCATCAAATTATTTAGACCATTGCAGATTTATGCCCAAACACATTTTAAATAGACATTCTATTCAAGTGGCATTAAGAGATTCACCAAATTAAATGAGATTAATTTGTCCCTAAGAATATTATTTTTCAAAAATATTATTGTTTGTTGTCCAATCTTAATATGTTTTTTAATATATGTTTTTTAATCGAAGTCGTCGTCGCTTGATGAACCTTAGTTGTTATTTGCTACTAAAGGAAAACTGCGAAGAACCACTTGCATCTGATTGTGACATCTTTTGTCGGACAAATTGGCCAGAAAAATGGCCAGTAACACTTGGTGAGAAGTTAGAGTAACCATTGCAGCTATTGGGATCCTCTATAAAGCACAAGATCTATGGATAAATTAGGGGTTTATTTGTAGAAATTAAACACTCAAATTTTGCTAATTATACTATCTTCTATGGTGTTTCACCTTATTGACTTTTATTTTTAAATCTAAAAAATATCATCTATTTTAAAATTAAACAAAAATAACAAAAACATCTTATACTTTAAAATAGAGAGTGTATATACATCACCTTTGAAAATGAAATTTTATCTCAAGTGGAGATATTTGTGTCTTTCTAAACATTTCAAACTACAATATAAAATTCTATTGTGATCTATGAAAAAAATTGGGAATGAATAACAACGCCTGGATTCAGTGCAAAGTGGTCGAGTGAGAGAATTGTTGAGGTGAATGTGTAATGTGTATTTGAAGATGTATGGTATAACTTTTAAGCGTCTTATGTTTTAGGGTTTATGTTTTTTTGTCTAATTTTGAAGTGATTATTGAGATTCATATTCTCGTTATTAGTTATATGAATCAAAGTCACCGAGTAAAACGGAAATTGTTGATGATAAAAAAAAAATTGTTATTGGCAGTGAACAAAAACGGGTCGTGACCTAGATCCAGATTTGGAAAAAAAGCAAAATTAACTTTTTATTTTAAAGTTAAAATATATTTTATTAATAGTGAATTTGGAAAAACAATAAGGGTGAAACAGAATTTTCAGAGTAGAAAATGTGTAAAATTTATGAGAATTATAGTTTTGAGTATTAAAAACGAAATTCAAAGCCTTTGACCCTATGCTCGTAGATGAGTGAAAGGACGAGTTCCTCGCGGATGAGTGAAAGGAGAGCTTCGATGTTGTGAGAACCGATGGCAATGAAGTTTGTTGTTGTTTTCGATGGTTTTGATTCGCTCTATCGCAAGAAGAGTTGTTCTATGATGATTTATTGGTATAATGTATCAAAATTGATTGATTCTATGATGAATGTTAATGTTTAAAGGTTCTCTTATGTTTTTTTTTCTTTTTCTTATGTCGTCGTTTAAAGGTGGGTTCGTGTTAGTGATTTTGACTTGGAATTTCTATGTCAGGACAATGGTTAAGCTCTCATGTTTCTTTATCAACTTCACATTTTCTTTAACTGAATTGGTTAACTCTTTTCTTTAACATATGATAAGCAAATATGGTTTGCATAAACTTATCAGAGATTGATTTATTATTAAAGCAAGTCTTGATTTGTTTTCAGGAATAAGACAAATGCATCAATAAGATTGCTCATTTTATACCTGCAGAATTGTAGAATATATATATATACATGTGAAACATTCATAGTTCATTGGCTCAAGCAATGATTTAAATTTAAGACCATAATATTTTAATCCTCATGTATAAGCATTAAGCTAGCTTAAACACTTTTTAGTACAAAAGAAAAATATTCTGAATAGCGAAAATGTCTGCAATTTTTGAATTTGTTCAGAGTCGAACATGAGTTTTATGGTATAAATGTTTCCGAAAACTAGTTAAATTATGATTTAAGCAGATACTAACAATTCAAAGAAAATATCAAAAGAGAACAATTATTTTTCGCTAAACAAAGAGAACAATTATGGAGAGAGTTATGAACCTAATTCTCTATTGAACCTGTTCAGAGCGGCTTATGTTCCATTGAATCTGTTCAGAGCCGAACATGTATTAACAATGTTTCCGAATTGTTTGGGTATAAATTTTGAGTATGAAGAAGAGTGACTGGCGAGAAGCAAAATCGGTATCCAACAAACTTTTTCTTTTAAATTGTTCATGGAGAAGTGTCAAAGCTTTTATGAAGTCTTATTTTTCGTTTATGTTTTTAAGGTTAAAAGTTTGTGATTTTTGTGTCGGTTAATATTTTGGAGTTTTGATGTTAACACGTTAAGATTTTTGATTTTTTTTGTTTTTTTAAATCTTCTGGATTTAGGAATTATTACAAATTATGAGAACAATTACACGAATGGGAGAATATTCATTTTGATGATATTGCTCCGATATCAGACATAATCAAAGTTATTAGTCATACTGAATAATGACTGATTTAGCTAAAAAAAACCTCATGAGCATCTTCAAGTAAGCCCAACGCCAAACACGCATCTTTAAAAGCAGGATAAACTATACCACGAATAATATAAACATATTCAAAACAGGTTGGACCTCTAACAACATTAAGTAATACCCGGAAATAATAAGCCTCGCACATGGAAGGAGGCACATAAGTCAATCTAGCATTAATGGTAATCGGGTTACTTGGGGTAACCCACTTTAGGTAAAACAAAGGTTCAAGTGATCGTTGAGCAAATACCGCCCTATGAGTGATACCCCGAGCAATGCATAAACTAATATTTCATTTTATTTGCGAAACTTGATTATTAAAATTAAAGTATGCGATGTCTCATGATTAAAAGTAGAGGCGATGAACATCTCTTTAACTATTGTGTTGCAAAACCTTAATGTAAGCTAAGTCTATTTTAATAAATGTTTTGGCTAAGTGTTTTTGTTAAGTTGTTTCTAATAATCATGTTTTCAACGTATCATCATTCATTGTTCTTGTACTTTTACATAAGTATTTGAAAGAGTACAAATCAGATTATTAGGATGTGATTTTTTTCATCAGGATAGTGTCGCATAAACAGGAGTATCGTAAGCATTTACCGTGCAGAAGTTACATGCACGTATTTTCAAAAAAAAAAAAAGTTTGTGACTGCCATGAAGAGGTTCCAAGTGGATGATCAGATAAAGGTAATATGTTTTCTCTCAAAGTACATGATCATCCTAACATATGTATTCAACTGAATCATTCGCCGGCACATGAACAACTTTAATACATTCCCAGAAAAACCATTGAACTTTTGAACTTTTGTGATTAGGGGTTTAGGAATTTCCTCAATACATCTGTGTATTTAATTTTTGAATTTCTTTGCTTTGTTTTGATTGGAAAGTCTTAGGAGTTTTGGTTCATTGATTCATCAATTAGGTTTGAGATTTTGTTCATCGATTGGTTTCTTATCATTTTAATTATTCTCCCTTTTTGTGTGTTAATGTCTTTTTTTTTTTTTAAGTCCTGAATTAGCTTAGATTCATGGATCTATTAAAATCTCAATAGGAGAATATTCTGTTTTTTCTCAAAAGACTTTTCTTATAATTAGGAAGAATGACGTATATGCATCTAAATTCTGTTTTTTTGTTGGTCTCTTAGTTCTAAGATGTGCAAATGAAACTAGATTTTATGAATTTTTTTAGATGACATGATGTGGAAGCCGGAATTCGCACAATTAGATTTTGTAAGGGTTTGGAGAGGAAGCAGAGATTTCTGAAGACAAGCTATGAAGAACAATGATGAGCAGAGAGAAATTAGGGTTTGTAATTGCTTTGTATTGCTTGTGTGATAAAAATTGTGTATCCCCCTTTACAAGTGTTTGTACATTGATATATATAGCCCCCTAAGTCGAGTAAGCCTTTTCCTAAAAGATAATGTCAACCTTTTCCTAAACCTTCGCGGATTGCCTTTTTCCCCTATGTTTGTCGAGTCTATTGGGCTTCGTTACTGGGCTTTTAACGTGTCGAACTTTCCGGAACCTTCGTTGACGTTCTGACGGGCGACGAAACTCCTGAACCCGATGGGATTGGCCTGGGGACCGATGTCAGCTGCTTGGTGACCGACAGTGACATCGGTGCCACTGCCTGTCATCGGTGTCACTGCTCAGTGACATCGGTGCCAGGCAGCTTTGGCATCTGCAGCGCCTTCTGTTGGCTTGGTGACCTCTCTGACGCTGCATTCATGACTTCTTCCGAGGTGAAGATAGCTTTGAAGGTTCCTTCACCATGTAGAAGGTTCAGGGGACTTAGGGGATTCAAGAGGTCTTCACCCTTTCTTGTAGGTGAAGTGACTTAGGGTATTTCAAGAGGTCTTCACCCTTTCTTGTAGGTGAAATGACTTAGGAGTTTTAAGAGTCCTTCACCCTTTCTTGTAGGTGAAATGACTTAGGGGTTTTAAGAGTCATTCACCCTTTCTTGTAGGTGAAATGACTTAGGGGCCATATTATCTCTGCTTGTTGAAATATGCTCGTTGTCTATTGTATCTTTGAGCGTCGAAGTTCAGCGGGTGAAATCCGACCCCAACAGTTAGCCCCCCAGCTCGGTAGTGTTAGTGATAATAGTATCGAGTTAAGGACCACTGGGTGTTAAAGTTAATTGTTCAAAGTTATGATGTTGTTGTTAGCGTGATGATGTAGGATTGAGCCATTAGTGTTGATAACACTCTAAGCGTTATTTTCCGTTCCTCGAAGGTTTTAAGACTCCGTGCTCTGCTTACGAGAGCTGATAGCATTTGCTGCTAACCACGGTTTTTATACTTAAGGATTTTAAGACCTTGCTGAAGATTTAAAGACTTTGCTCTGCGCGTGTTGAAGTTTGCAGAAAAAGTTTTTTTTTTCTGTTCTTCAGAGATTTTAAGATTCCGCGTTGCGTTTATTGATGTCAACGATGTTTTTTGCAACGGGAAAGATGAATTCCGAGAATGATAATCTCTTTGAAGATTTCGGGACCCGCTGAGGGAAAGAAAAGTATTTTTACCCTTTTTTTTTAAAGGATAGGGTTTCTTTTCTCCTCCACTCATTTTTTCTAGGGTTTTTTTTTTCTCCTCTTCTTCTTCTCTCCTACCACCGACACTGTCGAGCATCTTCACATCGTCGGTTGTTGCGTTTTTCCGGTCACTCCGTCGTCACGCTTCCATCACTTTCCGGTAAGCTTCCCTCTCTTCTTCATTGAAGTTCTTTCAAAGCCTTCTCAATCACTCAAGTAGACTAACTCTTGAAGAACAATCTCCAATGGACCCAAGAACAAGCTTTGGTTACTTGAGTTGCTCTATGAATCGAATTTGAGTTGTGTAGATCCCTTATCTAAGAGTTTCAATTGTTGTAGATAGATCAACCTTGGATTTGTTGGATCTTGGAAATCTTATAAGCTTGGATCATGTCTTTGTTGAAGCTCTTGTTGGTGATGTCAAAGCTTTGAATGATGTCAAAAATCCCTTGATATTTTGGTCCTTGTCTTCAGTTTTGTGTAGGTGAATTCGGCATATGGAATCGTAGAGGGTCGGACTAGTTTGTGAATTAGAGCCCAACGGCAGTGACTCTGGTATAGACGACCCGACATCATCGGGTTATGTTAAAGCTTCGACATCGTCGCTTGCCGCGGACCCGACGTCGGCATTTGACCTTCATGGTACTCTGACGTCTCATAGCACCGTGTTGCTATCCGAAGGCCCAAGTTCCAAAACGTCCGCTTCGGGTACCGATGTCTCAAAGGACACACCGAATACCGATGTCGTGAAGGTCACCTCGGGTACCGATGTCATGACGGTATCCTCGGGTACCGATGTCGCGATGGTGCCCTCGGGTACAACTGGTGTGGCAGCGACGTCGGGTAGTGGACATTTAGCGAAGACCGTGGATTTCGAGGTCTTTGGTAGAGAAGAGAGTCCGACGGTTCTGACCCTTGGCGGAGAGGTTTTGGTAAGCTTGATCCGACGGGTCGGAGACCCGAGGTTCTCACTTGAACTCGCCGAGGACCCCGCTAACCCGAGGGCCGAGGGTAGGCTCTTCGTCGACTCTCTGCTTGTCAACGATGAGAGCCCAAACCTTCCTCCTGGTAAAGCAGATGCATCGTCTGCTTCCTCTTCGTTCGACTCGCAAGTTTCTAGCGACAAGAGTGATGATGAGGATATGTTTGTCGAGGTTGAGCAAACGAAGAAAGCTAAGAAGGCTAAGAAGAAAGGGAAGGTGAAGGTTCGCCCTGACCCTCCGGGGTCCTCTCTTTCAATTAGCGTTGGATGGTTTGTATCCATGTTATGAATATGTTTACTACGCATTGTAGCGATTTTTTGATTTCTATGATGTTTCGTCCATGATTTTGTTTCGATTGCGTTTCATGCTTTGTCTTTGATAGATCATAAGAACTTCAAGAGTAATGGTACTCGTTCTGTTGACCAAACCTTTAGCATAGGTTAGAGGTTGCTTACACCAAAAGATACCTTTGGCCATTTGTACCAACGTTGTTCTTGGGTTTATGATTGCAGGGTCACAAAAGTCGCAAATGCGCTTTTGCCCCTTTCCTACCAACGCATGTTGTTGGGTTTTCGCTTTTACCAATTTTGTTGTTGGGTTTTCTGGAATGGCGGTGCTTTTCGAACACGTCTGTTCAGAAGCAATCACACCTTTTGACTGGACCAACGTGTTGTTTGGTTTTCTGAAAGATTATTCAATGTATAAACCTAAGTAATCATCGGCAGCTGCTTTTTACCAACGGTGTTGTTAAAGTTTTAAATGAACGTCCAGGGTCAACAGCTCAGGATCTGAACATTAGAATCAGTCGGGGTCAAAAGCCCAGAAACTGATCGTTATAACTTATATAGCGCGCTTAGGATCCGATGATGGATGTCAATGTGTTATCAGGTTTACACATTGTTGTTGTGGCCATCAGCAACGACAGTGGATTAAACTTGCTTAAAAAATGCTTTGTATAATCCATAGAGGATGTAGTTGATGACATTGCTTGAACAAGGCTTTGAATAATCCTTAGAGGATGTAACAGATGAAGTCCATGAGGCTTGTGACAAGTGCATGTTACTTGAAGCAAAGAGTTTAATAAAAAATAGGAGTATACGGGTATACATACCCCTACTCCCACCCCCTTTTGACGAAGGAGGGTAACTGAACTCGTCCGGAGACAAGCTGCCTACGTACCCTTTGCAAAGATCAAGTCGCCTCGTAGTTCGTTCCAGAGGCCCGAGAGGTACTAGTGGCAGTACCCTTCGAGTGCCTTGCAAACCACTAAGGAGTGGTGTGGTGGGTTGTTCGGAGACGCAGGTTCGCGGTGATGACAGGCTGCAAACCTTGCTACTTGTAGACGCGTTGGCTCTGCGTTTTCAGTAGCTTTTGCGAGCTGTAACTGCTATAGAAGGACGGTCAAATCTTTGACATGTTCTGAGCTGGTCCTTGTTCTCTTTCGTGATTCTTGAGGTGAAGATTCCTCTTTCTTTTTCTCGGTGTTCCTCAGCTTGTGCTCTGCCATGAAACACATATGAGACTACTTCTGGTTGCCCCATATTGTTTTTACGCCAATGGGAGTTGGGAATTTGAGCATAAGTGGTATGTTGAAGTCATAGCTATAATCAAGTTGAGCCAAGGAGTTCCCATGATCATGTTGTAGATTGTTGGATGATCGGAGACAGTGAAGTCGACCATCTTCTTAATGTTGCCAGCTTGGACGGGAAGGCAAATCGTTCCCATCGTCATGGTTGTCTCACCAGAGAAGCCTGTTATGGGTTTAGGCCTCCCTTTAATTGTGGATAGATCGATCTTCATTCGCTCAAGCGTTTTCTTGAAGATGACATACACCGAGCTTCCTGTATCAATAAGGATGCGGGCGACGTTGAAGTCGTAAACAATCAAGTTGATTACCAGGGGATCGTTGTGTGGTTGATCGAGACCCTCGGTGTCTTTTTCGTCGAAGGTGATAGGGTCGCTAGAAAGCCTTGGCTTTGCAGGTGCTGGTATGTTTGTGCAGACGTCAGCGCAACGTTGGTAAGCTTCGATCACAGTCTCATTGTCAGCACAGAACTGCGAGCCTCCCATTATCATGTTGATAACTTCGTGCTGGTCTTTGTTTTCCATGCCATCATCGCATCGTTGGCGTCTAAGAATATCCTCTTGTTGTTCGGTGTCAGCAAAAACTTCCTCCTCTGGCTTAAAGTCTGACAAGCTGTTGTTGCTCTTCAATGTGCCTTCTGTGAGTTTGGCTATAAGTTGTCGCCCTAACTCGCGACACCTTGCGCTGGAGTGTCCACTTGCTTTGTGGAAATCACAGTAGAGCTTCTCATCATAGTCCTTTGACTCTCTGGTCCAAGTGTTGTTCCAGGTTCCTCTGCCGTGACCGCGCACACGGCCTCTTCCACGTCCGCGACCCGATGACTCTACTTGATAGTTGTGAGCCCCTCCGGATCCTCCTTCGTATTGGACATAGGCGGGATTGCTTTTCTTAGGTACAGTGACCGTGGTTGGTTCGCTTACCTGTTTGGTCTTTCCGCCGTTCCTGGCTTGGACTTCCTCCTCTGTTCGAGCGAAGTCAGCAGCACAGTGGAGAGCGTCTTGGATTGTTGTTGGCGTGTTGAGGCTCATCTCTTGCCAGAATGGAGATGGACACCGAAGTCCTCCTCGCAAGGCTTCTAGGGCTGACTTGTTGCTGATACCTTCAACTTTTGACAACGTGTTCTTGAACCTTGTCATGAAAGACCAAATACTCTCGGTCTCGCCTTGTTTATTATTCCATAGTTTGGAGTCATAGATCTTTCGTTCCATGAAGATGTTGTAATGCTGCACGAACAACTCAAAAAGCTAGAGGAAGGTGTGAACTGATTTTTTCTCCAACTTGTAGAACCATTGAAGGGCAGTCCCCTTGAGGCTTTCTACGAACATATGATCTGATGTAGATGATGTCCTTTTCGGCTTCTTTAAAGTTTTCTCTCCCTAAGGCCACTTCGAATTCCATCAGATGATCTGAAGGATCTGTAGTTCCTTCGTAGACTAGTAACTTGATACTTCCGGGGTCGGAGATTTTTGTTTTCGTGATTCGTTTGTCGAAAGGCGTATTCCTTGTCTTTTCCAACACCTGAGCGATGGCAGGAGCCTTTCCTGCTCCGTGGTGTATCTGTGATTGCGTACGCTTCAGATCAGAGGTTACTCGCTCCATCTGAGCCTTTACTGCTGCGAGTTATGAGGCGTAAGATCGTTTGAGCGCTCTACGCTCTTGCTCCTTCTTGTACCGCTCTTCGCTAGAGTAGTTGGTGTACTCCGATGTGTCTTTCAAGACCTCAGTCTTGGAAGAGCCTGACACGCTTTGAGTGTCGGAGGCGCGTGGTTCTTGTCGGCTGTCTTCTGCACCTCCCTCTCGTGTACGCTTTATGAAAGTTGGTTCCTCTCTGTCAGAGATACCCACGACTCATTCGGGAGATTTGTCTGTTTCTCAACGCGGCGGTGGTGGTGGTAGGTCCTCTGGGTTTCCCCGAGTGGTTCGAGGTGTGGAGAAGTCGAGGGTTGAGGGTCGACACGCGCCCTAAGTCTTGTTGTGTCGGGTCTTCCGTGTTTTCTTCGCGAAAGAGTTCTCAGTTCCCTCGAATTTGCCTCGTTGATCTCGGTATGCTTCTTCTGCTCTGTGAGGAAGGTTTCTAGCATCTTCTTCACCTCAGTTATGTCATCTTGAGCAGTGGTTTTGGCTCCAGTAGCCTCGACCAAAGGTTCTGTCTCCTGGTTGTCTGTGCGAGACGTGTTTTCTTCGCCGCTCACCATTCTTGATTTGGTATGTAACGTATCTTTTTTGCATAAGAAATTCTCAAGTTCCCCTTAGTCGGCGCCAAATTGTGGAAGCCGAAATTCGCACAATTAGATTTTGTAAGGGTTTGGAGAGGAAGCAGAGATTTCTGAAGATAAGTTATGCAGAACAATGATGAGCAGAGAAAAATTAGGGTTTGTAATTTCTTTGTATTGCTTGTATGATACAAATTGTGTATCCCCCTTTACAAGTGTTTGTACATTGATATATATAGCCCCCTAGTGAAGATAGCTTCGAAGGTTCCTTCACCATGTAGAAGGTTCAGGGGACTTAGGGGATTCAAGAGGTCTTCACCCTTTCTTGTAGGTGAAGTGACTTAGGGTATTTCAAGAGGTCTTCACCCTTTCTTGTAGGTGAAATGATTTAGGAGTTTTAAGAGTCATTCACCCTTTCTTGTAGGTGAAATGACTTAGGGGTTTTAAGAGTCATTCACCCTTTCTTGTAGGTGAAATGACTTAGGGCCATATTATCTCTCCTTGTTGAAATATGCTCGTTGTCCATCGTAACTTTGAGCGTCGAAGTTCAGCGGGAGAAATTCGACCCCAACACATGATCTCTACCAATCGATAGAATAGTTCTTATGTTGTTTAATGTGTTCCTTATGGTCAAATCCTTTTTGGTTTTGTATTCTTAATTAGAGTCAAAGATGGGTGATACTCTAAAGAAGAGAATAGTATCCCGACAAAATTCATATACGCTCACAAATTTCTCTCTTGATTGACACACTTTTATATTAATCTTTTGCTAATTTTAATTATTGTTCTTCTCTTGATTAGTCTTTTTTTTTTTTGTCTGATATATGTTTTATGTTGGATTGAACTTTTTGTAGATGTTTTGGCTGATATAATTTTCCTTCACTGTTTATATTCTGGAGTGAAGACATCGGAGATATATATAAAAAGGGTATGTTTGTTTGGCCAAATAAATTATCATTGTTAAAATTGGTTTCAGATAATAAGTTTAAGTACTCTTTCAAATACTTATCTAAAAATATTTAAATAGAAGCTCATCGATCAAATTGTTTAGTGAAATAACATAAGGTGAAAATCTTGTTGATGTTTGTTGATAGAAGAAAGTCTACGACGAACAAATGACATGAATATTCTATGACTTGAACAGATGATTTGAAAAATCATGTATAATTTTTAATGATTATATGCGTGTTTAGAGATTAGACATTCATGTTAAGATTTACCATCGCTAATCATAAAATTTGATAGCTAAGTGTTACTAAAAGTGATCAAAGTGCATAATAAATAATTTTTTAATATGAATCGACCACTAGATGCACCTTTCGAGATGAGATAAGATTATGTCAGAATAAGATTGTTTTACTAAAACAGCGTTCTAATTGGTCGTGTTGTAATTTCGATTATGTAACATAATCAAAGTTGTTACTTCTAATGCATTACGTTGTGTGTTGAATTTAAGTTTCAAACATGTTATGAAATAATTTTATGGTTTGTAAGACTTTATTCTAAAAATATGTACGCTTTAGTATGCATTGATATTAAATCCTCTAAGCTCTTCTATTCAAATAATTTATTGTTATGAATTTTATTTTTTCTAAACTATATTTCCGCATAGGGTGCGGGTACCGCCCTAGTGTATACAGTAACTAGGAGAATATTAGTTGAAAGAAATGAAGATTGTATAGAAATAAATATTTACTATGGTAAATTTTATTTAATTTGCTGGCATGAAATTAATAAAAAGATTCAAAACCACAAACCTAACAAATGTGAAGAAAAAAAATCGAAACCTCTAGAAATAAATCTAGCAATACGAGCTAAATACGTGAGTGCAAGATAAATAATTTATTTAAATGAAAAAAAATTCTAAATACGTCGCAAAATTGGTCAATCCAAAAGAAATATCATCAACTTCACAAATTCTGAACAATCTAAATCGTAACATACAAAACATGACATCATTATATATTAGCATAAGTTAGCATTCATTTACAACGTTTCATTTCTAAGTTTTTCTTCATTTTCTTTGTCGAGAGAGTCCATACTCGTAAAATAATCTTGTGCTTGAGGTCCTCCAATTTAACGTTAACTTTAAACTTTCACTCGAGATATTTATTAATTATAAGAAAACATAAAACTAAGAATTTGTTCATGCTATTTTTCTTCCATAGTCTCTAATGACTCGCTACATATGTACACAAAATAGTCACTAGACTCACTAGATATGTATACCGCACTGCATTTTCCTAACTCACAAAGATACCATCTCATATCTCCCCAATCACGCATTCAAACTCGACTACAAATCTACAATCCTGACTTACCTCGGTAAGTGGTTCAATCCTATTGGTGAAGGTCTCTCCTGATGGACATCATTACACATTCATTAATTTTTTATATTTTCTACCCTATTGTGGTTAACAATGGTGTTGTCACAAAGATATCGTCAAGGAACCGAAACTAATAATGCAGAGAAAAAAACTGAGCCCTTGTAAATATTCAATAATGTTTTTTTATTAATGCTCTTAGATTCAGCTTTGGATTGGAGAGTTGTTAATTCACATCTAAAGTAGCTATAAGCTAAACTCAAAGAACAACTGAAACTCAAAGATTAAAGAACTCCACTTCTTTATTAGACTTAGAAACTCTCTCAAAACTAAATCTCTCTTCTCTAGTTCTTATGGAACATTTCTCCATAGAACATCTCTCTAAGTCTTATTCTCTAAGTCTTAGTCTTATGTCTTATGGAACATCTCTCCAAAGACCCATCTATTTATAGGATTAAGCTTCTCCTTAATCTATACACAATTTTCTTATTTCTATCTTTCCTTATTCTTATATATTTCCTTATCTCTATGCCTTCTAGAATCTTTTTAGAGAGATTTGGATAAGTACCCTAAATTTGTTTGAAAATTTGAAAACTATACTAAATTTGTTAACATTTGAAAACTACCCTATTTTTAGTTTGAAATGAGATTTTTACCATTGGTCAATCATTAATCATTCTATTTTTTTAAATAAAATAATTTGATTTTTCAGTTTTAGATAAAAATTAATATAATATTCAAAAAAAAAAAATTCGATCATATACAAAAGTCAATGAACCAAAACATAAATCGATAGTGTAAATAAATCGATGAATACAAGAAACAAAGTCAACAAAGATAAAAACAATAAGTCAATAGTTATATAAGTCGACAAATAAAAAAGTCAACCAATACAAATATAAATCAACAGTTGAAAAGAACTCGACGAATATGAAAATTAAGTTGACAAACACAAAAACAATAAGTCAATGGTGATATAAGTCGACAAAGGAAAAAGTCAACCAATACAAATATAAATCCATAGTTGAAAATAAATCGACGAATCTGATCATTAAGTCGATGAACATAAAAAAGTAAGTCAATGGTTATATAAGTCGACAAAAGAAAAAATCAACTAATACAAATATAAATCCATAGTTGAAAATAAGTCGACCAAACTGAAAATCAAGTCGACGAACATAAACAAATAAGTCCGTAGTTTAAATAAATCAATAGAGCAAAAAATCAACGAAGAAAAATATAAATCAACTGTGTAAAATAAATCAACTTACTTAATTATAATTTTAGTTGCAAAAATTATGATTCATTAACCATACTAGTTTTTTTTTGTTTTAAAAAATAAATATAAGTTGTTAATAAATTGAACTTAATTTTATAATTTACACTAAACAATTTTTAATTGTCAACATATTTATATGATAATTTGTTCAATATTAAGGGTAGTTTTCCAATACTGTAAAATTTGGTATACTTTTCCAATATTTAACAAGTTTTAAGGTATACAATCCAATTTTCTCATCTTTTTATCTATTTACTTATTTCTATGTCTTCTAAAATCTTCATATAGCTTCTTGGAATTATTTAACAACATCTTACACTCTAAATTTACGTTTCACCTTCTTGAGCTTCCTTCGACAGATTGGACAACTACCACTAGCTTCTGCAATCCTGCACATATATATTAGCCATCACAATGTTAAGATGATAAAATGATTTTGCAATCCAGTAGATTTGATATGTGTATCAACTAAAATTTTGAGAGACATATTAGTTGGGAGAAAAACATACTTTGTTCCGCATTGATAACAAGATACGCAATGGCCATATATAGGGGAGGAAAAAGCAATTTCTTGGAGCATCAAAACAAATCGCACAACGACATGTTTCACCGCTACTTCATGACGAATGTTCAGGTCTCTGAACTCGTTGCCCATCACGGTATGAGCGTTCTGCATGCAACAACAATACATGATCCGTTTAGACATAAATATATCTATATATATATAGATGGTTGCTAATGCGTTATGTCTCACCTGCAGGCTGCAACTGATTGTACATATTCTGTAGTGTATTAGTCTCGGTCTTAAGAGTCACTACTTGGTCTTCCAGGTCTGATTTGTACGGCGTCCTCCTCTGTCTTGAACGTGCAGCTGACTCTTGGTTTGCCAATTTCTAAAAAGGATTGCCAATTTCTAAAAAGGATCACATAGATAAAGGTCACATCAAATGTCACATAGTATCTTTCTTTTTTTTGCTAAACAATGTCACATAGTACTTTAGTCACGTAATCTCGCTTTACCTTTTATCGGCTTTGATCTTACCTTGCTCACCCGCGGCAAGAAGAAGATACTTGGTCCGGGGTTGAAATTCTGTGAGCCCTGGTGAGACCGCGTCACGACGGTTCTCGGGCCAGTATCGCCGCCGTCTTCAAATGAGGATTGGGTGGAGCCCGAGTTATTACCAATGATTAAAGTAGTAAGATTCACGTTTCGTTTCATCATTTGTATCTGCAGCATATCGAATTTATATATATTTACTCTTTATCACTCCTTGTTCTTTCAAAACAAAATAAAACGATAGATAAATTATTGGAGATAACTTGGATAACAATACAATACAATATTTCTAGATTTAATCACAAAATGGTAAAAATGTTACAACAACACATTAAACCCCTAGTAACCTCCTATGATTTGAATCATATATAGAAAAAAATCACTGTTTTTCAAACACGAATAAAAAAAAAGTTTCAGAGAAGAGAAACAAAAGAAAAAGACTGAAACTTGAACTGAAGAGAAAATGCAATGAGAAACACCTGAAATTGTTTGAAATCGGGTTGCTTTCGTCACCTGCTTGTGTGTGTATATATATATATATTTTTTTTTTTTTAATGAATCCTTGGATTTATGATTACTGATGATTTGTTTTCTCTAACACACACATCTATTTATACCCAAATACTTCAATCTTATTTTTATCAACTACATAATTTTAGTAAAAAAAATAAAAATGAATCCTTTGTTTTTTGGTAATATATTGAAGATTTATAATTTTGAACTCATTATATTTTTCTCAAACTTTTTATTGTTCAACATTCTGTTGTTTTGGCACGTTATTAATTGTTCAAAAATCAGTTATTTTGGTATATTATTTATTTTAAATGATTGAATTAAAACTTCTAAGCTTAGTCAATTTTAATTTATGGCGAGTTATTTATCTACAATATGAAAGCTAAATGGCACTTTCTATATGAGTGACACATCAGCTTAAAAACTTTACCATAACTTGCCACGTCGATAATGTTAATATGCAAGAAAATTACAAAATCTCGTAGGCCTCATCATACAAACTTCATTGGGCCTGCAGAGGAGGTGACAGTTAGAAAGAGGAGGAGATAATTGTGGGCTTGAAATGATCAGGCCCAATAAAGTTTGTACGATGAAGCCTACGAGATTTTGTAGTTTCTTTTCATATTAATATTGTCGACGTGGCAAGTTGTGATAAAGTTTTTAAGCTGTTGTGGCTGTCATAAAGAGTGCCATTTAGCTTTCATATAGTAGACTGAGAGAAATTGGAGAAATTGGGGTTCATTCAGGAGCAAACAAGATTTAACCAAGTAAGAAAGTGTGTCTTCTCATTTAATTGTCTAGAAGAGTTAATTAAGTGTGAGAAAGTGTATATGGGGTTGTTTTTTCTTTGTTATATAGTGCTAATTGGACTTATTAACATGAATAATAGGTTGTATAACAAAAAAATATTATATCTAAGAATCTAACAAAAAAAACTCTACGTCGCACCATCTTAACCATTAAATTCAAGATATTTGGTTAAGTTAATATTTCTTTTGTATGGTTATACAACAAATTAACCCTTATTAATATTAACCTTTTTTATTTTCAACCAGACTAAACTATATTTTCATATGATTTTCTTGAGAAAGCGACAATAAAATTCTCTTTTCATTGCGAGAAAAAAAATCTTTGGAAAAACAAAATCAAAAGACACAAAAACCATTGTACTTCTGCAATGTAGTAGAGTTTATACTTTTGCACTGTTAATTTGCTAATTATACTATATTCTATGTTGTTTTACCTGATTTTTTTTTTTTTGTCGACAAAAACGGTTGTTGTTTTCTTTTTTTTTTGGTTCTTGAAACTCAAACTAGAAATATAAAGTGTGAAGCCCCGACCCCGTTCACTTTGAGCCCTAAGTCTCGCGCCCTAACTTGCACAACAATAAATAAACCTGCATTCGCTGAAAAGGGGAAAAAGGAGGGATGAGTAATTTAAATTACCCAGTGAAGAAGTTACCCGCAAGAACTTCAATACTCGAAAACAATAAATGGTCAAACACACTAAATCAGAAATAGATCAAGCGACACCAAACTTATTTAACCAATATCTCATCCTTAAACATTTAACATTCTTTACTTATTCTTTCACATTCTTTACTTATATACTTTACTTATCTATACACGGCGGAGCCAACCCCTTTCTCACGTTTTGGGTCTGTCCTCCCCGTCACGGCGGAGCCAACCCCTTTCTCGCGTTTTGGGTCTGTCCACCCCGTCAACATTGTGGCCCTCTATGACCAATGACACTACAACGGGCTAACGTTTGCGATCGTCCGTAGTCCAAACACACAAAGTTATAAGTTCTGCAACGGGCTAACGTTTGCTGATCGTCCGCAGAATTATTATAACTATCATATAATATCATATATAATATAATAATCTCAATAATACTTTTTATTCCTTAACATCATTTCCTTATCAAACAATTTCCACACATCAACAAGTAATCCTTACTAATAAACAACTAGCATCAAACATACCTAGGCTTAACATATAAAACCAATATCATCAAATATTCTATTCCTAAACTTAGCATGTATGAACACCTATTGGCAACTAGTACCGAAGTAACATAGATCCCATCCTCACCTTAGCCTTAACGTATCTGAAGTCTCTGAAATTAATCCATTTATCCTTTGACGACATCTCTTTGTATGAGTCCATAAAGTGCATGAAAATATCCAGCTCATTCCGAGCTCAATTGTCCAACACGACATAACTCATTAAACTTGTCGTACAATAAAACTGAACCAAACATGCTTAAAAACACATGAATAAATGGCAAACTAACCGTTCATTTCAGAATCTGACCGTTGATTCCAAAGTTAGTATTGCCATGAACAACTCCACCAGTTTACAGAACGATCGGACGTTATATGATCCTCCAAACGGACTCTCCAAATAGGTGCGTTGAAACTGATTATGGACCAGGCAGCTTCAAGTGGTTTTGCTGATTCTTGCGCAACAAGCAGAACTCACCACATCCAAAGTATAACTCCGATAGAGATGATTGAACCTTCCATGGCTTCACTGAAATGTCCTCTGTCATAAACAATCATCTCCATGACCATAGGCATTCTGATGTGACGGGAATAATCCTCCGGGAACAGCAGCTTGAACTAGAACATATGAATATATACTTAAGCAAAATTCTGGATTCACAACAAGGATTGCGGCTCAACTTTGAGATCAATTTCCCGACTGATCTTACCTTGGAATTGCGATCAGAGAACTGCTCCAGAAACTTCACAACGAGATCTTTCAAACAACACCTAGATCGTACCCTAGTTCCTCCGGATTTGTCCAGAAAACTTCCGCAAGGTCAGCTAGTCACAGATTCGTTCTGCACATATCAGTCCTAGTAAAACATCCATAACTTTCACTACAAAGCTCCAAATAACAAAATTCTTTCGGCTAAAGCTAGATATAAGAGTTGACTACTTACTCATAAAGTTTCGTTCCGTTCTGATCAGATTTGCCCTTCCGTTTATCTCCTTTCCCAGAACGAGACAGATCTGCCTTCCGCCATGATATTCTCTTCTCCAAATTTTATTATTGAGCTTCATTCTTTCCTCTCCTTAATCTCTGCCTCACGAGTACCCATCCTCCTTTGCCTCTTTTCTTTTCACGGCAAAGGGAATCCTTCTCTTAGGGTTTTGACTAACTTTGGTTTAATCCTTAGTGAAACAAAAACTAATGGGCTTTGAGGAAGATAAATTATTAATGGATCTAATTCCTTTTAGATATTTCTTTATCGGCTATTCCCTTGACCCATTTATTTACTCAGTCCAATACATATTCCCGCACAAAAATTTTGAATTCCCGGGTCAGGGCCGTGACATAAAGAGAGTTTAAAACTACACAAGAACACTTATAAAATAGAAAAATAAAATATTGGGCAGCAAAATACTGCCAATGTAAAGTCCTATATAATTGGAGGTACAAACAGCAAAAAGTCTTTGAGAGTTGAGACGATTCAACTTTTGATCCTATCACCGAGCAGAGACAATGGTTCCTATCTTGTAGCTAACAGAGAGGAAGAGAACCCATAAACATATGAAGATCAACATAGCTCTTGTAGCTGTAGTTCCTGTCTTGCTTCCGGTGGAATGATATATCATGGTTTTTACTCGTTTTTTACCATGATTTAACCCGGTTTTATCGAGTGTTTTCGGTGTTTTTCGAGTGTTTTAGAGTCTTTGCAGGTTTTTGTACGTGTGGAGCTTAATTGATGATTATGGAACGTTTTGGAGCATTGTGGAAAGAGGAGCTCAAGTCGTTAGAACGGAAATTCAATTGCCGTCAGATTGGCGTGTCGATCGATCGACACAAAGGCACCGATCGATCGACAGCTACGTTACAACCTGTCGATCGACAGACACATTGTTGATCGATCGACAGGCCAGCGCAGAAACCGACCTAAATACGTTTTAAAGAAGGAAATTTGCCCACTAATGGGCCAGAAGTTGCCAATAGACCGTCATAAAAGCCCACCACGAGTTTTACCTCTATAAATAGTTTATTTTAGGTTTTTAGATCAAAACTTAGATTTTACTTAACAAAGTTTAGAGAGAGATTTTTAGGGTTTTTAGGGAGACAAGTTTACTTCATTACTTTGAGATTCTTCGAACCCTATTGTAATTCTTCTTTTACTCTTTCTTTATGCATTATTATTCAGTTATGATTTGCTTTGCTGCCATGTCTGAGTAGTTTGCTTGTTAGGTTTAGGGTAGCTCAAATGGAATGATGATGAATTGTTAGGGTAAACTCACTTGTTAGGATTATCTGTTAGGTTCTTCACCTAGATTGCTTGAACTCCGATTTAGAATTGATCACTCTAAATTAGCTATCTTAGGTTGATAGATTGACACGAAAGTGTAATTGATTAGCCAGAACTAGATCTTAGGTGAGCAAAATTACTTATTCGCAAAGAAATTTGGTTTAGGGATTTTGTGAACAAATTGGACTTGAATTTAATGCTTGTTTAAATTGATTGAATTCGCAAAGAAATTTGGTTTTCTAGGGTTTAGACATAGTTAGTTTTCGCAACGACAGTTGGTTAATTATATTTTAGTGTTCCAAGTTCTAGAACGGTTCTTAATTAAATCCTGATTTTGTTTAACCTGCAATTCTGATTCATCCTGAGAATTACCCGAAAGCCTAGCTCTTTGTTTAATTGAATTTTAAATCAACGATATTTCCTGTTACCAATTGCTTTTGTTATTTATTTTACATTATTTTACTTAGCCGAATTTGAAGTCAATATTCCTATCGTTTGATTTGACTCCCAGTGATTCGACCCCTACTACGACGACCTCTTAATTTGAGAGAGTAGCTCAGGGTAAATTTGAGCATATCATGGAACTCATCGCATGTTCCCGTTGAACAGAGCTGTAGTTACCGCTCTTGTAGTATGACCAGCCCATACCGCTATCCGCTGATAGAGTCATGTCTGATATTCTGATCATACCTGCAGTGACGTGAACCGAACCTGAAGATTGTGCTGCGTGTAGACGGATTGCAGAGTCCTTTGACTTGCATTCTGAAGCAAATGGTGGAGCAGGAATAGCTCCAAACATGTGGCTCGCCTTTTTGAAAAAAGGGTACTTTGAAGCTGAATCAAAGTCTGTAACTACAATGGTTACCTGATTGACTCTTATTTTTAAATGTAGAAGTATTTTATATTTAGAAACAATAAAAAATAGGGAGGTTGACTAAAACAACTTTTTTAGATTTTGGGTTCACTCAAACAAGTTTTTTAGATTTTAATTACTCAGACTATTTTCGAGTCCTTTTACCAATTTTCCTTTGATAAAAAAAATCTATTTACGAAAATGCCATTAATGAAACAGACCGCGTAGGCGCGAAAATTTCCCGCCGAAAAAAAATAAGTCTACCGCTATGTGATGGTAGACTTATTTGAGTTCTGGTAGACTTATTTTTTTGTCCGTAGACTTATTTGAGGAGCGGTAGACCTATTTTTGAGCGGTAGACTTATTGTGTCTCTTTTGGTGGTAGACTTACTTCCGAATGGTAGACTTACTTCCGAATGGTAGACTTATTTTTTTAGCGGTAGACTTATTTTCCCGTAGCGGTAGACTTACTTCCGAATGGTAGATTTATTTCCGTAGACTTATTTTTAACGGTAGATTTATTTTTCTTCGATGGTAGATTTATTTTGACTGGTAGATTTGTTTCCTTTGGTGGTAGATTTTTAGTCATAGCAGCGGTAGATTTATATTGACGGTAGACTTATTTTAGTAGCGGTAGACTTATAGTTTGCGGTAGACTTTTTTATCGTGGTGGTAGATTTGTTTTGTGTATAGTTGTGGTAGACTTATTGTAGTAGTGGTACACTTATAGTTAGCGGTAGACTTATTTCGTATTTTCGGTCAACGAAACCAACCGTTGACCGGTAGACTTATTTTTTCAGGATCAATGGTGGTAGACTTATGCGTTTTCAGCGATAGCAGCGGTAGATTTTTTTTTACCTAGGTCTAGTGATGGTAGACTTTTTATCCAACTTAGTGACGGTAGACTTTTTTGCACATTAGACATTTGGTAGACTTATTGTGATAGCGGTAGACTTATTGTACTTGGTGGTAGACTTGTTTTCTGTTTAAGAAAGTTTAGTGGTGGTAGACTTATTTGATAGGTGGTAGAGTTAGTTGCAGGGAACGCAAAATGTCGATTTTACCCTTAAAAAATAGACAAATTTGCCCGAAAACCTGCAACAATGGTGAAGAACTAGGGTTTACAGCCGCATAGCTCGGATTTTTGCGAAGTGATTTTTTGAACTTTCTTTGTTTTCTCAAGTGCTTTTCGAACGAGTGTATGGAACAAATTGTTCTTGTATGTGGTAGCTGGAGTTTTTCGAAGAATGGATGGGTGTTCGGGGTTGACAACTCAAAAGGTGGTAGAGTTCTTGGGTTAGATCATGCAACCGCGTTCAACAATTTCTTTCGAATGGTGTATGAAGATTTCGGCGTCAATGAACAAATTTTCGAGGTAAAATTGAGTTACATATTGCCAAGCTTAGCTCTAGATACGCCACCGATTTTCGTTGCAAATTCAAGACAGTTCAAGAGTTTTGTACAACAATATAAGAACGAAATGATTCGTCTATGCGTCGAGATTAGTGAAAAAGAAAAAAAATAGTTTAAAAGAGAGAGAAGTGGATGCAAGAAGGGAGAAACTATAGATGAAGATGATGAAGATCATGAAGATGATGATTGTAGATTTGACTATTGCGACGATTCAGACGGTGCAAGCTCGGACGACGATGAATACGGGAGGTGTGGTAGACTTTCAGATGATGGCGACGACGACGCCATGGAAACTCTACCACCGAAGAAAAGGGGTCTATCATCGATTCCAGATGGCATGAAGTTAGAAAATGAGGTCGGTAGACTTAGCGGTTGGGCAACGTTATGCCACAAAGGAGGACTTGGAGAGGAGATTGGAGATTATTTTTGTTGCACGTAAGTTTGATTTTAACGTCGGACGCACAACTCCAACGTTGTTGACGGTTAGTTGTTGGGTGGAAGGATGTACGTGGAGGGTTCATGCTTAAACTATTGGAGACAGTCCCAATTTTCATATCAAGACTTATAATGGAAACCACTCTTGTTCTGTGACTGAGCGTTCAACCCGTGCTCGTAAAGCAACGTATTAGGTGTTAGGTCGTCTCTACAAAGATTTCATTGGTGGTGTTGGACCAACAGTCTTGCCAACTCATCTTGCCGATACTATAACGAAACGTTTCAGAATAAAGGTACTTTAAACGATGGTAGACTTATTTTCTGTTTGATGGTAGACTTATTTTTGTTTGATGGTAGATTTAATTTTTTAGACTTATTTTCTGCTCGATGGTAGACTTATTTTCTGTTTGATGGTAGACTTATTTTTGTTTGATGGTAGACTTATTTTCTGTTCGATGGTAGACTTATTTTCTGTTTGATGGTAGAATTATTTTTTGTTTGATGGTAGACTTATTTTCTGTTTGATGGTAGACTTATTTTCAGTTTGATGGTAGACTTAAATCTGTTTGATGGTAGATTTATTTTACCTAAGATTGTCACAGGTAGAGTATTGGAAAGCCCATCGAGCATTAAAGTATGCAAGACAATTGGTTAGAGGAAGCTCTGAGAATGGGTACGAAGAACTTCCCATGTACTTATACATGATTAGGAGAGCTAATCCAGGGACACTTATAAAGCTGGAAGTCGATGGTGAAAATAGGTTCAAGTTTCTTTTCCTTGCATTTGGCGCAAGCATACATGGTTTCAAGTATATGAGGAAAGTAGTTGTGGTGGATGGGACATATTGGAAAGGTAAGTACAAAGGTACTTTACTGATTTCCACGACACAAGATGGAAATTTTAGCATATTTCCTATTGCTTTCGGTGTTGTTGATACTGAGAATGATGAGTCTTGGGAGTGGTTCTTTAGATAGTTAAGCCGAGTAATCCCAGATGATGAAGGTCTTGCGATTATCTCAGATAGGCATACATCAATATCGAAGGCGATTGGGAAGGTATACCCGCGTGCTTCTCGTGGTATTTGCACATATCATCTGCATAAAAATATTTTGCTGAAATTTAAAGGTGGAGAATCATTCGGACTAGTCAAGAAGGCAGCGAAGGCATATAAACTTCAAGATTTTAATGAGTTATTTGGGCAGATTGAGCCTTTGTATCCTGCTCTTCATACTTATTTAGAGGGAGTCGATGTTCGTTTATGGACTCGTGTGCATTTTCCCGGTCATAGATACAACTTCCTGACAAGCAACATAGCAGAATCTATTAATAAGGTCCTGTCTTCTGCGCGCGGGTATCCAATAGTGGAACTTCTGGATACTATTAGGTCGATCTTGACAAGGTGGTTTGCTACAAGAAGGAAAAAAGCAAGTTTAATGACCACAACCTTGACCACTGCGGTGGAGACACAACTTCAGGTAAAAAAATTGTTATGGTAGATTTAATAAGCATGTTATGGTAGATTTATTAAGCATGTTGTGGTAGATTTAATTTGCATGTGGTTATGGTAGATTTAATAGGCATGTTATGGTAGATTTATAGACAACTGAGGGTAAATTAACACTTGTTTGCCTTTTTGTACACAGGATATGGTTGAGAACGCTAAGCTTTGGACTGTGCAAGAGATAAATGACAACGAAATAGAAGTAGCGTTGGGGTCATCATTGCATGTGGTGAATTTGACATCAAAAAGTTGTACTTGCAAAAGGTTTGACAAGGATAGAATTCCTTGTGTTCATGCCATTGCAGCGGCGGAAACAGTGAAGAAGTCACGGATCGGCCTTGCACATCCCTACTTCCATACAAAGAACTTGTTCAAGGGTTACACAAAAAGTATTATGCCACGAGATATTGCGCTTCCAGCGCCGGAAATTGTGGCATCAAATGTCTGTAAACCTCCGGTTGTGCGTGAACCACCAGGTAGGTCAAGACTTTCCCGGATTAAAAATGCTTTGGAAATCACCATGGCTCGGAAATGAACTAGGAAAGAACCCAAGTGCTCAAACTGTCTTCATCATGGTCACAATCGTGCGACTTGCAACGCCTAAATATGTATGTTATGTTATGTAATTTGACTACCATGTTTACTTTCTCTTTTCTTAAGGTACTTTAATGGTTACGAAACACTTAGGAAACAGAAAATAAGTCTACCATCAAACAAGAATAAGTCTACCATCAAACTGAAAATAAGTCTACCATCAAACAGGAAATAAGTCTACCATCAAACAGGAAATAAGTCTACCATCAAAATGAAAATAAGTCTACCATCAAACTGAAAATAAGTCTACCATCAAACAGAAAATAAGTCTACCATCAAACAGAAAATAAGTCTACCATCGAAAAGAAAATAAGTCTACCATCCAACTGAAAATAAGTCTACCATCAAACTGAAAATAAATCTACCATCAAAGGTATTGGTCTGATCGAAGGTTTACCATCAAATGAAAATAAGTCTGAAAATAAGTTTTCAATTAACCGTACATTAATTTTGTCAATACGTTTTCATTACAGAATCTTTACCACACTTTCGAAGGACCACCAAATCTACTCCAGTCGCCTGATTGGATGTTTTGGGGTACGTTTGAGTTTTTCCTGTAGAAGTGAAACGCAGCCTCAGTCATCCCTTTTCTTTTTTCAGGTGGTGCAGCAGCTTTAAGCAACTTAGGAATCATCTTCGTGTATGGTCTGCTTGACTCGGCCATAACATCGTCCTCGTAACCCGAGATGATGTTATCGTAACATTTGACATTCCTGTTAACTAGGTCTACCACAACACCCACCCAATGCAAGTCGTTGATATTATGAGCAATGTACAATGTATCAACATCCGTTACCCATTTCTTGTGGGTTGGAGCAAACGTGGGAGTTAGGCCATTGTACATGTTGAAATACCCGTCGGCGAATAAAAAGGTCTTCTCTTTACCTTTGAAGTTCCATTGGTACTCCTGACACCAAAGGGACCCAAATATCGGATCCAGAAAGGCTATCCTTTCACTGGTAAAAGGGGTTGGACTTTGCATAGACCTTTTTCGCAACATGTTCAATGCAGCCCCCATGTGCTGCAAAATAATTAAACAAACAAAGTTCACAAATTAAACCAAAAGTAAACAAACTTGTCACAAAAATTATAGATAAATCTACCATATACAGTGGTAAATAAATCTACCAGAGGTAGTGGTAGATTTATTTAATAAATCTACCAGAGATAGTTAACTCTGTAACTATGCGTGGTATATTTATTTAATAAATCAACAAGGCATAGTGGTAGACTTATTTACCTCACTATTCAACCATCCATATCGAGGGTTTGACCACAGTTCTTTAGCTGTCATAATTCTCAAATAGAACTCCACTTTTGGCAAGCTGTTTTCAAAGGGGTTGTCTCTGACATAGAACCATATGTATATGGTTAGAAGGATGAAATTTTTGGTGCATTGAATCAGACGTTTCTATTAAAAGAACAAATGACTTACAAATCTTGAATCAAGCAACTTTTCCTCTCTATATTGGTCCACCGGCTCAAAAGGATTGTAGACAACGGAAGAAGCCTCTATACCAGCCATGATTCGTATGGTCCCGGAGTGTCCAATGAATGGGGACCTCTGAGACGGAGCAAGATTTTTATTGCGACCTATGGGGGGTACCACCAAATCATCCGTTTCTGACAACTTCCCAATAGCACCTAAAGCATTTTCCAGTGCATCGTTTATCTGCTTCGCCTTTCTATCATCATCATCATCAGATGACGACCACGTGTAATGCATCGCTTTGCGCGGACGAGGAGGTGTAACAAAATCAGAATCAGATCTTTCTTTCTTTTTCCCAGCATCTTTTGTCTACATGATAAGGATTGAGTCAAATGGAAGTAAGATAACAACTTTAATAAACTCACAACAAATAAAAATCTCCCAATAAGTCTACCATCAAACATCAAACATAAAATAAGTCTACCATCAAACATTAATTAAGTCTGCCATCGAACATAAAATAAGTCTACCATCGAACAGAAAATAAGTCTACCATCGAACAAAAATAAGTCTACCATCGAACAAAAATAAGTCTACCATCAAATAGAAAATAAGTCTACCATCAAACAGAAAATAAGTCTACCATCAAACAAAAATAAGTCTACCATCAAACAGAAAATAAGTCTACCATCAAATGAAAATAACAAAAATAAGTATACCATCCCATAACCCATCTCTATACGTACCAGATCGTGGATTTCGACACACTCAGCTCTTTGCTTCATTTTAGCCGCAGTAGATTCCTTCTCTTTAAACGTTATCCTTTTACCCTACAGCCCCAAACCCAAACAATGTATAAGGAATGAGTTAAATGGAAGTAAGAAAATTTGTTGCAAATCAAACTACCAAGGACAATGACTTCCCACCTTATTTTTAGCTTCAACCTTCTGCACAGGTCCCGCAGGTTTGCTTTTCTCCACAGGTTTAGCAGATTTGCTTTTCCCTTTCTGCTGCTCAGTTGGTGTAGCCTTTACATCCGGCTTTCTAACTACACGGTTAACTGGGAAATTTGTTTTCGATGTTGGTTGTTGTTCCATCCAAGACTGTTAAGAAAAGTAGAGGAAAGATGTTTAAACGGAGAGATAAGTGAACAATGGAATTGTACAATACATGTTCAACTAAGTGTGCAATGAAATAAAAACACAACTGATGTTCATATAAGTCTACCATAACACAATAATAAATCTACCACGCCTTAACATAAAAGTTGAGGAAAACATCTAAAAAGTCTAGAACATGGTTCCCATATATCTACCATCGGCTTAGAAAAGAGTCTTACGTACCAGATCATCCTCCTCCATAGATGCATCTCCGCCAACTCCCGTGTTTGACTGTTCATCTACTACAGGTTTCAAGGCATTCCCTTTGCCCTCTAGAGATGTAAGCCTAGTATCGAAGTACGCAATTGTGCCCACCATTCTCTGAAGGAGCTTAAGCACTTCACCAATATCTCCGGCTTCGGTCTCCTTCTTTTTCTTTAGCTTTGGAATGCTTTTTATTGGGATATCAAAATCGCATTCCTCTTCACTATCCTCCTCACCCGAAGTGTCGGATCGAATCTTCCTCTTCCCATGCTTCACCTTCTCCTTCTTTTTCTCTTTCTTTTCAACCGGAGAGTCATCCTCATCCTCACTTTCCTCAACAACAACCTTAGCCTTCATCTTCTTGCTCTTCTTTATCTTCTTTTTCTTTTCAACCGGAGAGTCATCCTCATCCTCACTTTCCTCAACCACCTTAGACTTGCTCTTCTTTTTCTTCTTTTTCTTTTCAACTGGAGAGTCATCCTCATCCTCACTTTCCTCAACCACCTTAGACTTGTTCTTCTTTTTCTTAGAAACCGGAGCATTTAACTCCCAACAATCTTCATCCATGCATCCACCAAGAATGTCGCGGATCATGTTATCAAGTATGAAATCTTCCTTATCAATCCATGTAGGGTAAATGAATTCCAAAGGGTTCACCACTAAGTGTCTGATACGAACCTATAAAGAACATTATTGCAAAAAGAAAGAAAGAGATGATTAATAAAAATCTCTTCAAGTCTACCATCAAACAAAAAATAAGTCTACCATCAAACAGAAAATAAGTCTACCATCAAATAGAAAATAAGTCTACCATCAAACAAAAATAAGTCTACCATCAAATGAAAATAAGTCTACCATCAAACAAAAATAAGTCTACCAAACTAAAATAAGTCTACCATCAAATGAAAATAAATCTACCATCAAATGAAAATAAGATTACAATAAGTCTACCATCAAATGAAAATAAATCTACCATCAAATGAAAATAAGATTACCATCAAACAAAAAATACCTTGTGGTTGTTGCTGGATTTCTTATCCTCCTCCATAACCTGTTCCAAGTTATACCTTCCCCGGCTTCCACCCCAACGTAGCAAAGGAACAGCTCCTTCTCTTCTCCTCCCAAATCTTTCCCCTAAAATGGGAACTGCCTCATACACCCACACAAGCAACGCATGAACACACCCATGGAGTGTGATCTTTTTCATATCCGTAACTTGCATGGACGAAATTAGAGATTCAAAGGACACTCGTCCCCAAGGATACCTCTCGAAAGCCTGTGGATCCATCACTCTTTTTGCAGCTTTCAAAGGGATTCTACTATCACGAGCGTAACCATACACTCCAACATGCAGAATAAACAACAATGCTATCATTCTCTTCTTCTCCTCACTCCATGTCCTGATTTTGTCAAACATAACCAACAGCTCCGACCACTTTGGTCCCTCCCCACGTGGGACACCAATTTCTTCCCAAAACTCTGTGTGATCAATGTCCCAACCATCTGCATCAGCCTCACCACAGTTCAAATGAAAACTAAAACAATTCTTCAACCTAAAATAAGTCTACCATCAAATGAAAATAAGTCTACCATCAAACAGAAATTAAGTCTACCATCAAATGAAAATAAGTCTACCATCAAACAGAAAATAAGTCTACCATCAAACAGAAAATAAGTCTACCATCAAACAGAAAACAAGTCTACCATCAAACATAAAAAAATCGAACAAATCTACCATCACACAATTTAAACACCACAATACAATATAACGTTACATAAAATAAATAAAACACTAATTTGAAAGCCTTATTTCGACCCGGACGTTTTCGGGGTTCAATTAATCTACCGTTACTTTAAATAAATCTACCACCACATAGATTAACAAATCTACCATACCAATCTGAAATCTTACTTTATCTCCGAATATCGGCGCCGGAATCTGGGTTTACACCACCGAAACTGAAAAAACAAAACAAATTTCAGATTAGGGTTTTGGTCAATTCGTACAAGACTTCAACAAACCAAAACAAAAACGGTTAGAATAAAGAGAATACCTCTCTTCAATGCACGAAATCGAAAACCCACCACTCGTTTGAACTTTGCTCGCCGAAATTTCCAAAACCTAAAACCAACGGACGAAAAATGTACTTCAAATCCGTAAAAACTCCTAACCGAATACTCGTCATAGATAGAGAAGAAGAAAACTCATAAAAGAAATCGAAACTTACCGTCAAATCAACGTCGGTTCAACAATCGCCAAATCGCCGGAGAGGTTACGCAAATGGTGAAGAAGACGAACGGTTTTTGTGTTTAGGTGTTTTTCTTTTTTTATATGTTCAGTCTCTTTTTTTTTAGTGGCAAAACCGAATAAACGGTTTTGCCACTAAAAAAAAAAGACTGAACATATAAAAAAAGAAAAAAACCTAAACACAAAAACCGTTAATAAACCGTACATCTAAAAAGGTCTTTGCCATATTGTGAAGGTCTTTGTAATATGGTTTTGCCATATTGTAAAGGTCTTTGTAACCTCTTTTAGCTCAAAAAATAAGAGCTCACAAATTTAAAGGTTGTTTGAGTAAACCATACATCTAAAAAATAACTAAAATATCTTATACTTTAAACAGAGTGGGGGTATTTGTGTGCATCTGAACATTTCAAAATATAATATAATTTTCTCTTGTGATCTATGAAAAAAATTAGGAACAGACAATAATGCTGGCATTAAGTGCAAAGTGGTCAGGTGAGAGAATTGTTGAGGTGAATTGTAATATGTATTTAAAGATGTATGGTATAACTTTTAAGCATCTTATGTTTTAGGGTTTATGTTTCTTTTTTTGTGTCTAATTATGAAGTGATTATTGAGATCCATATTCTCGTTATTAGTTAAAGGGTTTTTGTGTGTAGTGATGTACTGCATTTTTCACCATTTTCTACTGCTTAATTTGATTCTTTATTAGTCAGAGTGTGTTTTAAAGCTTTTAGAGCATGTTTATCGATGAACCCTCCTTAGGTATCTTCAATATATTAATTTAATTATTTTCATTTAATTTATTAATTATATATATATTATGCTAATAAAAAAAATCTGAGCCACTCAACTAATGACAAGTGGTTGAACTTGTTGAGAGACGTCTCTACTTCTTGATACGTTTCTTCTTCTTTCTTATTCTCTCTCTTGATTTTTAATTTTTTTTATATATTTGTTTTTGCAAGAACCAATGTGAGGAATCAGCGATAAACATGCTCTTAGGCCTTTATTAAATCATTGCAGGTTTGATGATGTTTTTAGAGGAAAAGAAGTTATTAAGAGTGCAATGAGATGCTTCGTAGAGGTGGCTGAAGTTTGTAATTTATTGGATGGCTTCTCATGGTAGGATGAAGGTTAAAGTTGGATACAAGATGACTAATTGAATTAGCCTTCATTTGGCAGGATTTGAAGTCGAATGGATACGTAAAACAGAAGTTATACTAATTAGGTGATTACAGTTGCTTCATGGAAGTAGCAAAACATATGTCTCACTTTGGAGGATGATCTAATGAATTTATATAAACGGTGAGTCTATAAATCCCAATTGTGCTTAATATCTAATAAACTGAAATAACCCAAAATAGGCTAAAAATTAATTTGTTGCGGATTTTTAACAGTTGTGTCATGTAAAATAATTAATATTTTTAGGTCTCTCCTTTATGAGAAAATTTGATTATAGAGAGATGTATAAATTGTAAATGATAAACTGAAAGCTTAAAATCTCTAATCAAACAAACCAGGTCACAAGCTTTTATTAGAAAATTTGATTAGAAAGAGATGTATAATTAAAAATGATAAACTGAAAATTTTAAAACTTCTAGTCCTTGATCCTTCAGGACTCTCCAAAGCCACCACTACCACCTCTCAACTTCCTTAAATCTGTTCGTCGAAATTGAAATCGAAGTCGGGGTTTATATGCGGCTGATGTAACTCCTCGATGTTGAATTGCTGGAATTGCAGCATGTTTGAGTTCTCAGCAGCTTCTCTGCGGTATTGGTTCAGCTCCCTTGTCACCTCATTTATTCGTGCAACATAATGATCATTCAAGGCTGCAATAACAAAGCATTGAGTTTCTCTAAAAGGTGGTAACAAAGTAAAAACAAGCGAAAGCTGTTTACACAATTAGGTAATACCAGGCCTGGGTATTACTATATGTGTGAGGTCATAAGCAAAGATCATGAAATCTCGTAAACCCTAAACTGCTAGAGTATCGTTAAAAATGAAGATGACATACCTTGATGAAGATGCACCTGTTGCACCGTTCCTTGATGATGAATGCTCAGTTCTCTGAACTGGTAGTCCATCTCGGCATGAGCGTTCTGCAAGTAACAACAATACATGAACCGTTTAGACGTAATATACATATATATAGATGGTTTCTAATGCGATATGTCTCACCTGCAAGTGATTGTAATTAGTGTGTAGTATATCATTCTCGGTCTGAAGGGCCACAACTTGGGATTCCAACTCTCGGTTTGCCAATTTTCTGCATAAATAAAATGTACCATGAAGAAGAAGAAAGGAAATAAAAAAACGAGTGGTACTTTAGTCATGCTTTACCTTTCATCAGCCTTAAGAGAAGATGCAGCCAATTCTGTTATGAGTGTGTGAATAATCTCATCCATTTCAGATGGAGTAAACATGGATGGAGAAAGAGGTGGCTCCACTCGTATTCTCCGGGCATTATTGCCGCCGTCTTCATTCGGGGGTTGGGTGGAGCTCGAGTTATCACCAATGACTAAAGGAGTAAGATTCACTTTCGGATCCATTGGTTTAGGAGTGATTCACAGAAGAGTGGAATCTTTGTCTCTGCATCATATTGGTAACGAAATCAATATCGGTAGATAAATGATATAAATATTACAACAACATGCACATTAAAACCTATGATTTGAATCATATTAAAATAAAATCACATTGTGAATAAAAAAAGAGAGATGAGTATCAAAACATTTCAGACAAGAAAAACAAAAGAAACACCTGAAATCGTCTCAAATGGTTTGCTTTCGTCACCTGTTTGGATTTACTGATGATTTCTTTTTCTTCTACCACACACATCTATTTATACCAAAATACTTGAATCTGATTTTTATCAACTACATAATTTTAGTCAAAAAAATTGAAAATGAATCCTTTGTTTTTTGGTAATATATTGAAGATTTATAAATTTAAAGTAATTATATTTCATTCAAACTTTTGGCTGGTCAACATTCACTTCTTTTCCCGTGTTATTAATTATTCAAAAATCAGTATGGTATGTTATTTATTTTAAATGATTGCATTAAAATTTCTAAACTCAGTCAATTTTAATTTTTGGCAAGTTATTTATTACTTAATAATTTTAGGTTTTTTTGGTGCATTATGTATTTTAAATGATTGATTAAAAAATATAAATATAAAATCTATAACGAATAACTTATCCATCAAATTATTTAGACCATTGCAGATTCATGCCCAAACACATTTTAAATAGACATTCTATTCAAGTGGCATTAAGAGATTCACCAAATTAAATGAGATTAATTTGTCCCTAAGAATATTATTTTTCAAAAATATTATTGTTTGTTGTCCAATCTTAATATGTTTTTTTCAATATTTTAATATATGTTTTTTAATCGAAATCGTCGTCGCTTGATGAATCTTAGTTGTTATTTGCTACTAAAGGAAAACCTCGAAGAACCACTTGCATCTGATTGTGACATCTTTTGTCGGACAAATTGGCCAGAAAAATGGCCAGTAACACTTGGTGAGAAGTTAGAGTAACCATTGCAGCTATTGGGATCCTCTATAAAGCACAAGATCTATGGATAAATTAGGGGTTTATTTGTAGAAATTAAACACTAAAATTTTGCTAATTATACTATCTTCTATGGTGTTTCACCTTATTGACTTTTAGTTTTAAATGTAAAAAAATCATCTGTTTTACAATAAACAAAAATAACAAAAACATCTTATACTTTAAAATAGAGAGTGTATATACATCACCTTTGAAAATGAAATTTTATCTCAAGTGGAGATATTTGTGTCTTTCTAAACATTTCAAACTACAGTATAAAATTCTATTGTGATCTATGAAAAAAATTGGGAATGAATAACAACGCCTGGATTCAGTGCAAAGTGGTCGAGTGAGAGAATTGTTGAGGTGAATGTGTAATGTGTATTTGAAGATGTATGGTATAACTTTTAAGCGTTTTATGTTTTAGGGTTTATGTTTTTTTGTCTAATTTTGAAGTGATTATTGAGATTCATATTCTCGTGATTAGTTATAAGAATCAAAGTCACCGACTAAAACGGAAATTGTTGATGATAAAAAAAAAAATTGTCATTGGCAGTGAACAAAGACGGGTCGTGACCTAGATCCAGATTTGGAAAAAAAAGCAAAACTAATTTTTTATTTTAAAGTTAAAATATATTTTAGTATTAACAATAAATGGAATTTGGAAAAACAATAAGGGTGAAACAGAATTTTCAAAGTAGATAATGTGTAAAATTTATGAGAACTATAGTTTTGAGTATTAAAAAAGAAATTCAAAGCCTTTTACCCTATGCTCGTAGATGAGTGAAAGGACGAGTTCCTTGCGGATGAGTGAAAGGAGAGCTTCGATGTAGTGAGAAGCGATGGCAATGAAGTTTGTTGTTGTTTTCGATGGTTTTGATTCGCTCTATCGCATGGAAGAGTTGCTCTATGATGATCTATTGGTTATCACTAACCATTAACGAAAATCAAAACAATAATCAAAGTCTCCGACGACGGTGCATAATACGGAAATATTGCTGATAAAACAAAAATTGTTATTGGTAACAAACAAAAAATGGGTCGTAACCTAGATCCAGATAGAATCTTGTTCATTCAATACGCGGATTAATTATGAAGTTAATGGGCTAAGTTCCTTGTTACCATGATTTGATTATGACCATGTTCACTTCACCACCAATATAAGTTACATATCACCAACAAGTTATTGTCTTTTTTGATAACTAGAGGTGATCCGGGTTTTTAGCACCTGATTAATTTCCAGGATTAGTGTAACCGTCAAATAACTCACTCACCGGGTTTTCTAATTAAAGTAATCGAATTCAGGTTAGAAGAGTTTAACTGGTTTCCAACAAGTTGTTGTCACACGTAAAAAGACCTTTATCTAAAGTGATTCGGGCCAGTGAAGCTAGTACTATGATGGAGCTTGAAATCTAGCTCAAAAAGGCTTCCGATACACTCAAGGTGAGATTCCTTTTCGCAATCTGCAATCTCAAATTCAATCGTTTCTGAGATATGAAGAAGCTTTGTTTCTGTTTCATTTTGTGTTGCTAGTCATGGGATAGAACATCGATTTGATTTCTTTTGTTGCTGGATGCTAATCTTGTTCAAAAGATACGTTACGAGAACGTTTGCTTCAGAATATGAAGATCTCATTCAGCTAAGTCTCATTTTCTTGAATGTGCTGAGAAATTTGGGGAAATATCTTGTAAGGTACTTACATTTCGAGCTCCATTAAATCGTTTTTAGAATAGTAAGTAGATCAAAATTCCATTTTCGTAGAAGAAGATTTAGAATGTTTGGCTATTGCTAAGGCAGATTATTGCAATGCTTAGTCAACATTTTATATTCGATGGTCTTACTATTCTGGTTAAGATATTCGCCAAGTTAAATGAGATTATTTTGTTTCCAGTAATACTATGATTCCAAAATATTATTGTTTGTTGTTCAATCTTAATAATACTATGTTTCCAAAAATATTAATGTTTGTTGTCCAATCTTAATATGATTTCTTTAATATTAATCCTCATATGTTTATTTTTATCATAGTGATGAACTTCAATTGTTATTCGCTATTAACGGAGAACCATGAAGGACTGCTTCCGTTTGATTGTGACATGTTTTGCCAGACAAAATGATCAAAGAAATGGCCGAAACACTTGGTGAGAAGTTCAAATAACCATCACAGCGATTGGGATCTTCTATGCAAAACGTTATATATGATTTTGTTTTCCCAACACATTCATTAAATTAACCTTGCATCATACAAATGGAAGGAACAAATCATCCTCTTAGAATTTCAAAACATAATTTAAAAGCAATACTACATAAGATAGATAGGTTATCACAAAAGATGGACGGCAGATCCGAGGAGGGCCTCAAATGCGTCAAGACACTTTTTGCAGTAAAGGCGGACGATCTAGTGTTAGTCACTTTCCTATCTGACGTTGAAGACGAATTCCTATCTCCGATAATCGTCAAAACGAACTCAGTTGTTTCTTTTGATCCCGAATGAAACACTAAAAAACACAAGACGGTAATGAAATTCATACAAGCTCCCGGCACAATGCTCGAGATTACGACCATTCATGAAGAGATGGAAGAAATTGTGATCATTATTTTCCCCTTATGGGAATAAGCTGAGAATGCTAACATCCTATAAGCCGAATCCATTGTCCTAGCTAAGTTACCCAAAAACAAGACTACGGGCATGACAAATTGGTTACCGGATGGAGCATTAATATTTGTAAGGTACCTTAGTCTTGATGGGCTAATAGATCCATGAATGAGATTGGGCCAGGCCCATAAGTGAGATCCAAGACTTTTAGGTTTCGAGAAGTTGAGGAAACGTTATCTATGGTTAAATTCAGATTTTTAGTGTAGAAAAGTTCAGAGTAAAAATTTAAATAGGAGTAGACTGAGAGAAATTGGGGTTCAGTGTTAGTTAGTTTCGTTCAGGGGCAAACAAGATTTAACCAAGTAAGAAAGTGTTTCTTCTCATTTAATTGTCTAGAAGAGTTAATTAATTGTGAGAAAGTGTATATTAGGCTATTTTTTCCTAGGTTGCATGGAAACTCTATTTTATGACGATTCACGTTTCAGAATTGGAATCGAAATCGGAATTTCTTGGAGTCGTCGTGGAATCGCGATTCCAAAAATTACCATTCTGGAAGCGCCTTAGAAGCGTCCTATTCCAATTTGGAAGCGTCCGATTCCAATTTGAAAGCGCCTTGGAAGAGTCTGATTCCATTTTGGAATCGCGATGGAAACTTCTTTTCATGTTGGATGATAAAAACTAAATATTAGAAAACTTATAAAAGTTTGATATTTTTATAACTTATAGAGAAAAACCCCTAAAATATGAATAGTCACATCTTTAGTCACTAAGAAGTAAGAACGATTATGATTTCGCTCACAATCTCTGTAGAATGACTCTTTAAGCTTCCAATGTATCTCTCGACAATCTCGTAGAAGAACATAATATATTTCAATTTATATGTTATGAAACTATTCTTGAAAGATATGAATTTGAAGATCTTTCCTTCGACAAACTAGAGTTATAAAGCAATTTTATTTGATGGAGCAAATGAAAACCAACATAAATGTGATAGTCTAAATCCTTGATTTTAGTATTATGAGTTGTTTATTCTAGTTAAGTTACTTAATACTTTTATGTAGATCCAATTCGTAAACGAAGTTTTTCAATTTGGTTTAGTGTTGAATGTTAAAAAGTATTTATATATAATTATATGGTTTAGGTTTACGCTTCCAAAACATATCCGCTTCCTAATTTTTTCAAAAAAAAAAACGCTTCCGCGTTTCCGTACGTTTCGCTTCCACGTACATGTTTCCGATTCCATGCAAGATAGGTTTTTTCTTTGTTATATAGTGCTAATTGGACTTATTAATATGAAGAATAGGTTGTATAACCATAAAATATTATATCTAAGAACCTAACAAAAAAAATCCTATGTGGGACATCCTAACCATTAAATTTAGGATTTTTGGTACTTAATATTTTTTTTTTGTATAGTTAGACAACAACAAATTAACCCTAATTAATATAGACTTTTTTTATTCTCAACAAGGCCAAACTACATTTTCATATGATTTTCCTGAGAAAGTGACAATAAAATTCTCTTTCCATTTCGACAAAAAGTAAATCTCTGGGAAAACAAAATCAAAAGACGCAAAAGCCATGCTACTTCTCTTATGTTAGTTGAGTTTATGCTTTTGCACGGTTAATTTGTTAATTATACTATATTCTATGCTGTTTCACCTGATTGACTCTTATTTTTAAATGTAGAAGTATTTTATATTAAGAAACAATAAAAAATAACTAAAATATCTTATACTTTAAAACAGAGGGTGTATATACAAAACCTTTGAAAATGAAATTTCATCTCAAGTGGGGATATTTGTGTGTGTATGAACATTTCAAAGTATAATATAAATTTCCCTTGTAATCTATGAAATTTTTTGGGAATGGACAACAACGTGGCATTAAGTGCAAAGTGGTCGGGTGAGAGAATTGTTGAGGTGAATGTGTACATAAAGATGTATGGTATAATTTTTATGCTTCTTTTTGTGTCTAATTTTAAAATGATTATTGAGATCCATATTTTCGTTACTAGTTAAGGGTTATTTTGTGTATTGATGTAGTGCGCTTTTCACCATTTTCTACGGCTTATTTGATTCTTTATTGAGTCAGAGTGGTTTTAAAATCTTTAGACCATGTTTATCGTTGAACCTCTTTCTGTATCTTCAACATCTTCTCTTTTTAAATTTTATATCTTTATCAATACGAATCATTAAATATAACAAAATCATATAAATTTGTTTTTTCGATGAGTTAAAATCTTATTTGAATCTTTGTAAATCATGTTTTTTAAATTCGTCAAATTCACGTTGACAAACAAAAAATCGTCAGAATTCACATTTAATGTTATTTCGTTCGTAGCTATAGAGAAATGCTCTTTTGAGGGTATACATAAAAGGAAACCACTCATGTGAAAGAAGTCGCGGGAAGATTCTCAGCTGATTTTCATCTACATTGTCGTTACTTTTCTATGTGAACAATATCATGTTCTTAATCATTGGGTAAAATAAGTTTTTATTTATATACACCATTGTATTAAAAAAAAATTAGATGATTTTAGTTATATTTAATGATTCGTATTGCTAACGATATAAAATTTAAATCTCATGCAACACGTGAGTATAGATCTAGTTATGTAAATGATAATAAACTTTTATTATTCCAAGTTAAAAAAAGTTTTTTATCCAAACTTTTACCAATAATTTTTTGTCATTTTCTAGACACAAGTTAGGAAATAATATTATTACTTACTTGAATAAATTTGAATTATTCTCATTTTTTCATGAAAAAATCAACTTTTTTTCTTTTTCAAGTCAATTTTTCATTATTATTTTAATAAAACAATTTTGCATCAAGCTTACAAGATCATCTACCCAACTTTTCATTATCTTAAATCCCCGTTCAATTAATTTGAAGGCGGACTGTTTGACATGTTCATCAAGATACGAATTTTTCATTTTTTTTTATGTAAACAACAATTTACCGACTTGACTTTTCAATTAGGAAAGTTTTTATAATTAATAATTAGGTTGAAAAAAAACAAGATCACGTTAATTTTTAAGCTTAAAAAAATGTTGATGTGTTCTTCTATTTAGAGACACTTTTGTTATTGTAGTATTGATTTTTATTCTTCTTATTTTTTCAAGACAAATATTCTTAAGCATTTTCAAATCAATTCTTGATTATTATTTTAATAAACCAGGTCACATGATTTCTTAAAGCTTTTTTCTGAAGCTTCTTTTATTAGAAAATTTGATTAGAAAGAGATGTATAATTAGAAATGATAACTGAAAATTTTAAAACTTCTAGTCCTTGATCCTTCAGGACTCTCCAAAGCCACCACTACCACCTCTTAACCTCCTTAAATCTGTTCGTCGAAATTGAAATCGAAATCAGGGTTTATCTGTGGCTGATGTAACTCCTCGATGTTGCATTGCTGGAATTGCAGCATGTTTGAGTTCTCTGCAGCTTCTCTGCGGTATTGGTTCAGCTCCGTTGTCAGCTCATTTATTCGTGCAACATGTTGATCATTCAAGTCTGCAATAACAGAGCATATATGGACTTTCTTTTAAAAGGCGGTAACAAAGTAAAAACAAGTTGAAAGCTGTTTTGACAATTTGGTATTACTATATGTGTGAGGTCATAAGCAAAGATCATGACATCTCGTAAACCCTAAACTGCTAGAGTATCCATAAAAAAGATGGCATACCTTGATGAAGTTGCACCTGTTGCACCGTTCCTTGATGATGAATCCTCAGTTCTCTGAGCTGGTAGTCCATCTCGGCATGAGCGCTCTACATGCAACAACAATACATGAACCGTTTAGACATAATATATATATATATATATATATAAATGGTTGCTAATGCGATATGTCTCATAATTTTAGTCAAAACAATTGAAAATGAATCCTTTGTTTTTTGGTAATATATTGAAGATTATAAATTTGAAGTCATTATATTTTATTCAAACTTTTCGCTGGTCAAGATTCAGTTAATTTGGTAGGTTGTTTATTTTAAATGATTGAATTAAAAGTTATAAACTCAGTCAATTTTCATTTTTGACAAGTTATTTATTACTTAATAATTTTAGGTTTTTTTGGTGCATTATGTATTTTAAATGATTGATTAAAAAATATAAATATAAAGTCTATAACGAATAACTTATCCATCAAATTATTTAGACCATTGCAGATTCACGCCCAAACACATTTTAAATAGACATTCTATTCAAATGGCATTAAGAGATTCACCAAATTAAATGAGATTATTTGTTCCCAATAATATTATTTTTCAAAAATATTATTGTTTGTTGTCCAATCTTAATTTGTTTTTCTTCAATATTTTAATATGTTTTTTAATCGATGTCGTCGTCGCTTGATGAACCTTAGTTGTTATTTGCTACTGAAGCAGAACCATGAAGGATCACTTGCATCTGATTGTGACATCTTTTGTTGGACAAATTGGCCTGAAAAATTGCCAGTAACACTTGGTGAGAAGTTAGAGTAACCATTGGAGCTATTGGGATCCTCTATAAAGAATGAGATCTATGGATATATTAGGGGTTTATTTGTAGAAATTAAACACTAATATTTTGCTAATTATACTATCTTCTATGGTGTTTCACCTTACTGACTTTTATTTTTAAATGTAAAAAATATCATATATTTTAAAACAAACAAAAATAACAAAATTATCTTATACTTTAAAATAGAGTGTGTATATAACCTTTGAAAATGAAATTTCATCTCAAGTGGGGATATTTGTGTCTGTCTAAACATTTCTCTTATGATCTATGAAAAAAATTGGGAATGGATAACAACGCCTGGATTCAGTGCAAAGTGGTCGGGTGAGAGAACTGGTGAGAGATGTGTAATGTGTATTTAAAGATGTATGGTAAAACTTTTAGGCGTCTGATGTTTTAGGCTTTATGTTTTTTTTGTCTAATTTTGAAATGATTATTGAGATCCATATTCTCGTTATTCGTGGTTAAAGGGGTTTATTTTAAAGTTATAATATTGTTTCTTAATAAGAATAAATGGAATAAAACAGAATTTTCAAAATAGAAAATGTGTAAAATTTATGAGACTTATAGTTTTCGGTGGTTTTCATTCGCTCTATCGCATTGAAGAGTTGCTCGAGGATGATTCATTTGTTAACATTAACCATTACCGAAAATCAAAACAATAATCAAAGTCTCCGATGACGGTGCAGAATATGGAAATGTTGCTGATAAAACAAAAATTGTTATTGGTAACGAAAAAGAAAGGGGTCGTAAACTAGATTCATATTTGGGAAAAATACAAAACTAACTTTTTAGTTTGAATGGTATAATATTGTTTCTTAATAAGAATAAATCGAATTTAGAAAAAAGTAGAAACAAAATTTTGAAAATAGATTAAAGTGTAAAATTTATGAGACTTAATAGTTTAATTATTAAAAAACAATTTGAAGAGTTTGATCCACTGGCCATCAATGAGTGAAAGGGAGTAAAAAGAGAGTTTCGATGATGTGAGAAGTCATGGCAATGAGGTTTGTTTTTGTTTTCGGTAGCTTCGATTATCTATGTCGCATTGAAGAGTTGCTTGATAATGACTAATTAGTTATCAGTAACCATTACTAGAAATCAAAATAAGAAGGTAAGAAGATGAGAAATTGTTGCTCAAAAAACAAAAATTATTATTGGCAATGAACAAAACAAAGTGGGTCGTAACCTAGATCTAGATTTAGGATAAAAAACAAGCTTTTTATTTTAAATGTTATAATATTGTTTCTTAATAAGAATAAATAGAATTTGGAAAAACAATAAGGGTAACACAAAATTTTCAAAATATAAAATGTGTAAAATTTATGAGACTTATAGTTTTCGGTGGTTTTAATTCGCTCTATCGCATTGAAGAGTTGCTTGATGATGATTCATTGGTTATCATTAACCATTACCGGAAATCAAAACATTAATCAAAGTCTCCGACGACGATGCTGAATATGAAAATGTTGCTGATAAAACAAAAATTGTTATTGGTAACGAATAAAAAAGGGGTCGTAACCTACATCCAGATTTGGAAAAAAGCAAAAATAATTTTTTATTTTAAATGTTATAATATTTTTTAATAAGAATAAATCGGATTTAGAAAAAAAGTAGAAACAAAATTTTGAAAAAAGAAAATATGTAAAATTTATGAGACTTAATAGTTTAATTATTAAAAAACAATTCGAAGACTTTGATCCAATGGCCGTGGATGAGTAAAAGAGAGTTTCAATGATGTGAGAAGACGTGGCAATGAGGTTTGTTTTTGTTTTCAGTAGTTTTGATTAGTTATGTCTCATTGAAGAGTTGCTCGATAATGACTAATTAGTTATCAGTAACCATTACTAGAAATCAAAATAAGAAGATAAAGAAGACGGGAAATTGTTGCTCGAAAAAAAAAATTATTATTGACAATGAACAAAAAAAGGGGGCGTAACCTAGATCTAGATTTAGGGTAAAAAACAAATTTTTTATTTTAAATGTTATAATATTGTTTCTGAATAATAAATTGAATTTGAAAAAATGGTAAAAAGACGGAAAATGTTGATGATAAAACAAAAACTGTTATTGTCAATGAATAAGAAACGGATCGTAACCTAGATCTAGATTTAGAAAGGAAAAAAAAAACCCAAAACTATTTTTTTCAAAATATTATAATATTGTTTTTTTAAACTGCATTTTATTATTATTCTATTACAAATTATGAGAATTATCACATCGATGGTTCTACAACGGACATGTCTTCTATCTTGATCCACGCCAGATGATTTTACCTTGCTCCACGCTAAAGATCTCATGCAAGCTTGTCTCCATTAACCTGCAATATAATAAATGAATCGCATCTTCTACGATTTGAACCCCATATCTCCTTATGTATTTTCTATATATTAAAGGAGAAGCATTTTGAGATGATGTGTCAAACTCTCATTTTTTCTTAGCTTTTTGATTTAATTAATTACACTGTTATTAATTACTATATTCATATCCAAACATTTTATATTCTTTAATCATCTACTATTCTATTTGCCAAACACTATTTCACTTGTTATACTTATTTTAACAACATTTAATTCAGTTCCCAACACATTACTAATTCTAATAAATACTAAATTGGTAGGCATAGTTAACTATATGTATTTAATTATATGTAATGTTGACTATACTTTTCAAACATTACCAATTAAAAAGTCTAAAAATGAATACATCATTGTCTATTATCTTGAGTTCTTGAAAAGAATATATATATATATATATACGACAGCAAAATTAAGTAAATATTACACAAATATCATAATTTATAAAACTATTACTACGTTCTATTTGACTAAATTGAAGTCATAAGTTTTTGGGAATGAAAATAAAATCTAATAGGATAACCAAATAATTCAGACAAAAAATATATATAACATTATTGACAAGTTCAAATTTTACATACGTATAAACATATGAATTTTTTAAAAGATATTAGTATAGATAATTCATATTAAGAGATATTTTTTTGTTATGATTAATCAAATAAGTATATATATATATAATTTTAAAAATATATTAGTATAGATAATTCATACTAAGAGATAATATCCATTAGTTATCAGTGAGATTTCAAAAACTAAATGATACCAATTTTTTTAACATTTCTACATATTAACTTTAATGGCTATAACTAAACCCGTGCAAAATAACCTACTAAACTATAAAAACCTTGATATACCACCGCAGATAAAGAGCTTCACATAATATTGTTTCTTAATAAAACATAAATTGAATTTAAAATAGAATTAAGGGTAAAACAGAATTTTCAAAAGAGAAAATGTGTAAATGTTTTAAAACTTAACGGTTTGAGTATTAAAAAAAATTGGTTAATAGTTCAAATATTAAAGAGGAAGTTATTATTAGTTCATATGTTTTTAAAGAACCCCTATAATATGTACATTTGTTAGAAAATGTTATATAACTGAGATGTTTTTCAGGGGGTTTCCATCTTTTAAACACAACTTAATAAATTATTATTTACTTACTTGAATAAATTTATATATTTCTCATTTTCAAGACGTCGATTTTTATTTTTTCCAAATAAACTCTTTCTTGTTATTTTAATAAACAAGGTCACATTATTTTTTAAAGCTTTTTGCAAAGCTTCACCATTACCGATCAGTATCTTATCTGTCTACTATAAACTGAGTATAAGAACATTTGTTTAGAAACACACTTATAACTCGACATGACCCAACACATATAATTATTATTTTTATTTATTTTATTTATTTTGTCACGAACCCAATACATATAATTATCAAAAAAGATTAAAACTTAAACAAGCTTAAAACTTCCAATCTCCAAAGCCACCACCACTCCTCAACTTCCTTATATCTGTTCATCGAAATGCTGATGTGCTTGGCTGATGTTGAGTTGATTATGCATGCTTGTGCTCAGCGACTGCTGCTGTGTGTTTATCCTCTCAGCTTCTTGGTATCGGTTCAGATCAGCCGTTAGCTCATTTATTTTTCTAACATATTGACGATTCAAGGCTGCAATAACAGACCACTAATTTTTTTTAAAAGGCATTGCAATCTTACATATAAATGTTACTATTCCATGAAAAACATCCAAAGTATTACTATATGTGTGTGGTCTCGTAAACCCTAAACTGCTTGCATACCTTGATAAAGATTCATTTGTTCCTCCATTCCATCATGACGAATTGTCAGTTGTCTGAAGTCGCTGTCCAACACAGTATAATCTTGCTGCATGCAACAACAATACAAGCTCCTTAGATGAACCGTTTAATTAGACATAAAAGAAAATAGATGGTTGCTAATGCGATATGTCTCACCTGCAGATTATTGTACTTAGTTTCTAGTGTAGTATAATTGGTCTTAAGAGTGTTTACTTGGCCTTGCAGCTCGGCTACTTGCCGCTTCCTCTTCTCCAGTGAGCGTGCAGCTGACTCACGGTTCGCCAATTTTCTACATAGGTAAATGACACATGAAGAATAAAGGAAAAAAAGACATTGAGTACTTCAGTCATGTAATCTCGCTTTAATTACCTCTTTTCGAGCTTATTAATTTCAGCTGCACTAAAAACAACGCCGGAATCACCAGAGGAAAACAAACGAGGAGAAGGAGGTGGCTCCATACCGCTACTTGAATTCCCATAGGCCGGAAAACTACCCATTGAAGCACTCTTAACCAATTGACTACCTGATGAACTTGAAGGGCCACTGATGTTTTTCTCCATTTCATTTCCAGTATTCTCATTAGTGTAAAACTATTAGTCACAAATGTCTCCCTCTTGGCTCTTTTCGCCAACTATTGAGGTCCCTAATGGCATCAGATATCCCGAATCAGAAGTCCTGAAAGATATATCATCATTGTTGGACAGCTTCTGAGCCTTTCGTCGTGGCAAAGTATGGTCCGGAAGAAATGACTCATAACCAGGCAATGGTCCTGGTTGGAACAACACCGACGAAGGGTTCACCGGAGTCAGAGAAGGAGTCATTCGAGCCGGAAGCAATGATGGTGATGATGGGTTAATCGACGGCAAGGAGGGCAAGATAGACGGTGGTTGAGGCATAGGCCTAGGGATGCTAGGCCCGGGGTTGAAATATTGCGGCCCGAGTTGTTGGCCGTTGATGTATTTATGTTGGGATGAATGGGTGGGCGTGAGCGAGAGGGCGTTGTCACGACGGTTCTCCAGACGCCGACTTCATTCGATGATTGGATGGAGTCCGAGTTATTATCAGTGGTTAAATTAGGAAGATCCTTGTTATGGTTCATCGTTGGACAAGTGTTTCAAATGGATCGTACTTTGTCTCTACATCATATTGGAGTTATTAATTAGGGTAACGAAATCAAAAGTCAATAGATAGAATGGTACGAATGTTATAACAACATATTAAAACTCTAGTAAGCTTCTACGTACGATTTGAATCATATAAAAGAAAAATCACTGCTCCAAGAAAAACAAATGAAAAATGATATATATATATATATATATATATATATATATTTGATATTAAAGATGATTTCTTGATTTCTTTTTGTTTTCAATAAAAGATGATTTCTTTTTCTCCTGAGACAGCATCTATTTATACTCAAATACTTCAATCTTACTTTTATCAACAACATAAATGAATCCTTTGTTCTTTGGTAATATATTGAAAATTTATTAATTGGAAGTTATTATACTTTGTCAATTCAAACTTGAAATTTTGGCGGGTCATTAACTGTTCAACAATCCGTTATTTTGGCGGGTTAGTAACGGTAAATAACAGTAAAAAAGTTATTATATTTTGCTTCTCAGTCAAATTTTTACTTTTAGCAAGTTATTTATTATTTAACAATTTATTATTATGACTTATTTATTTTAAATGATTAATTAAAAAATTATAAATCTACTCAGTCAAATTTTATTTTTGGAAAAAGTTATCTCTTTATTAATTAATAATTAGTTATTATTTTGTCTCATTATTTATTTTAAATGATTAATTAAAAAATAATAAATCTAAAGTCATTATGAGCCTGCTTGCAAGAGTCTTTTAAGGCTTTAAATTTTTTTAAAGATTTAAAAGACTATTTTTTGCCAAGCATGATTTAAAGACTTTATTAATGTTAAAGTCTTAAAAGCTTGTCTTTTATTTTTTCTTCTTTTTTTTTCTTTTTTTCTAAAGCCACCGAAAGGAAGCTTTAATTATTTCAAAATAATTTATCTATTATTATTTTTTTTCCCAAAATTATCAAAAAACTCTTTGTAGAGTATATAATTTATAACTAAAATATTTTGATTGATTAATTACTATCACTTTTTTTCTATTCTTTTGAGATCTATTTTTATATAAATGAATAAGATATCAAAAGTTTACAAAAGTAAATGAAAATAACAACTTTTTGCAAAATAAATAAAAATAATAAAATTTTGTCAAATGAATAAAAATATCAAAGTTTTGCAACATGAGTACACATCAAAGATGATGGAGAAATCGGTATGGACTCAGAATGGTGGGATGATCGTATAAAGGTATATTACACTTCAGTATTTTTAATTAATATATTATTTATGTTATGACCTATTTAATATGGAGTATTTTTTGCAGGAAATTCCATCTGCCAATCATATAAGAAAAAAACCACTACAAGACCTCGATTTGCTTGAAAAAATCTTCAGATACACTATTATTGGAACTGATGACAGATAGGGCGGTTGATAATAGTCTTGATGGGTATGTGCAGGTGCGATATTATTCATTATGTCAGCGTTGTTGAAGCTGATTTGAGTTGGAAGCACTTAAAACATCGTTTAGATTATTTGAAACGTCAATTATGCATTTATAAGAAAGATTCATAAGCTCTAGAATTTTATCCAAATGTTTTTCAATTTGTTCCATTTCTTAATGAAGCTTTTGGTTTTTAAACCAAAACATGAAATAATATAATAATGAATTTTTTTTATTTTAGATATTTTTTTCTTGGTTTATGTTATCATTTATGTTTTTTACAAAAAAATTATTTATAAGTATTTATTAATAAGTGAAAAAAGTATTTATTAAAATAATAGTCAAAGATTCTACAGATTATATTACCAAACAGTCTTTTATTAACAGTCAAAATCTCTATAGCCTAAAGTTACAACATTAACAGCCAAAATTTATACAGCCAAAAACCTACAACAAAAGTCTAAATTTAAGTCATTACCAAGCGCCCCTATATATTTCTAATCAATCAATTTCAGTTTTAACTTTTGGTTTATTATTCTCATAATTGATTTTGATGCATAATTTATTTCATCAATGAGTTAGCTAATGTCACTAGAAAAAAATATTGGACTAATAGGCCCTAATTTTCATTTTCTCGAGAAAATCAAAAATCAAAATGTGGAGAAGATCCGCATCGTTTATCCTCGACGAGCGACGAAGCTCGAATTCACCTCCAATGGCAGATACTACACAACCTCCTTTCCAAAACTCAGATTCAATCTCCGCATACTATCAAACTCGAGCGGCGCATCATCACGGTGTCATTTCAAGCGACTGGTTAGCGCAAGCTCAAGCCGCAGTCTCCGGCGAGAATAATCAGTCAGATTCAACCGTATCTGAGATCGGAATTGAAAAATCGTTTAACGTGATTGATGAGTTTAACAATTGGAGAAAACAACCAGATCTAGCGGAAGCTGTTGCAGCTATACGTGCTTTAGCTGCTGTGATTCGTGCTAGTGAAGCTAGTACTATGATGGAACTTGAAATTGAACTCAAAAAAGCTTCTGATATACTCAAGGTGATGACGATGATGAATTCTGCAATGTTGCTTTAGTTGATTTCTTGAGTTTTTGTGTTTGATTTGTTTCGATTTGTGTTGTGTTGATAGTCATGGGATAAAACATCGATTTCTTTGACTGCTGGATGTGATTTGTTCATAAGATACGTTACGAGAACTTCTGCTTTGGAATATGAAGATTTCAATTCTGCTAAGAGTCGTCTTCTTGAACGTGCTGAGAAATTTGGGGAAATTTCTTGTAAGGTATTTTACATTTTGAGCTTGATTTAGTAGTTTTGGAAGTAGTAATCAATGAAGTAGAAGAAGAAGATGATTTAGGAATGTTTGGTTATTGTGCAGGCTAGGAAGATTATTGCAATGCTTAGTCAAGATTTTATATTTGATGGTTGTACTATATTGGTTCATGGTCTCTCTAGAGTTGTTCTGGAGATACTCAAGATGGCTGCACAAAACAACAAGCTCTTTCGAGTTCTCTGCACAGGTTTTTGATCCTTTTGATCTTTCTCTTTATGTATATGCTTATTTTGATGTGTTCCTATTGCTTACATAAGTTTTCGCCGCTTAATGTCTTGTTGCTTTCTTGGTTTGTACAATGGTCTGAGATATTTTGTTGCTTATAGGATCTACATAATCTCTGCACAGGTTTCTCTTTTCGAATTACTCGTTTTATCTCTTTCTCTATGTGTATTTTTAAGTGTTCTGATGTGTTCCTATCTGTTTCAGCAGTATGGTATTGTTTGATCGATATTTTTCGAACTTGAGTCGTAGCCACTTAATGTCTTGCATCTTAGTGTAATTTACTTTCTTGGTTTATACAATGTTCTGAGACATTCTCTTGATTTTAATCTGCAAAATTTTGACCTTATAAACTCTTCTCTTTACAGTCTTGGTTTATAGTTTATACAACGTTCTGAGATATTCTGTTGCTTGGGAATTACATAATCTTGACCTTAGCACTCTTCTCGTTACGATTTTGTAGTATTAGTATCCTCTCGCTGAACCCTTTTAACGAAAATAATTGCAGAGGGAAGGCCGGATGGAACAGGAGTTTTGCTATCAAATGAGCTATCCAAGCTCGATATCCCGGTGAAACTGCTGCTTGATTCAGCTGTGGCGTATAGTATGGACGAGGTGGACATGGTGTTTGTCGGGGCAGATGGAGTTGTTGAAAGTGGTGGTATTATCAACATGATGGGAACTTACCAGATCGCACTTGTCGCACACAGCATGAACAAACCAGTCTATGTCGCCGCCGAGAGTTACAAGGTAATGAATGAAACGGTTTTTATAATTATCTAAGAGAGTGAGAGAGAGAGGTTAATGATCTGAAGTGGTTGTGTATTTGTAGTTTGCTAGGCTTTACCCATTAGACCAAAAGGACATGGCACCGGCGCTGAGACCGATCGAGTTTGGTGTAAAGATTCCGGCGAAGGTGGAAGTAGAGAGGTCGGCTCGAGACTATACTCCACCTCAGTACTTAACGCTTCTCTTCACAGATCTTGGTGTTCTCTCTCCTTCTGTAGTTAGCGATGAGCTTATTCAACTCTATCTCTAATCTTTCAACTCCCAATAAATAAACTAATTACTTGTTAATCTTGCTTATGAAATGTGGAAACTATAAATTTTGTTCCTTTATAGATCGTCAGAACAAGTTCATGGACAAGTTCCTTCATGGACAAGTTCCGCCACTAAAAAGCACGACAAGCCGAAAATGATGAGCTCAAAGACCTTTTGACTTGAGAGATCATCAAATGAAGTGTGATCAGTTTGAGTAATTAATCAAAGAATCTAAAATCTATGTTTCATTAATCAAGCAATTGTTATTTGACAAACAGTTTTGCGGTTAAATAGAATCGATCATGATATAGAAATATATTTATAAACCAATTTAGTTTTGGAGTATTTGAACTACCGTAAAAAACTTTATAAAGTAATGTTGGACTACCAAAATTTATTATTTTATAGAGTTATTGCTTTTTGAGTAATGCTTAAAATGCATTTAAAAAAAATATAGCTTCATATAAAACACAATTTAACCACTAATAAAAAAATTTACTAAATATAAATGGTTAAAATAATAAAAATTAATTAATTTTTTATTAAAAGTTGAAAATATAATATATTAGAAACAATTTGTTTATTTTAAAACATCACTTACTATGAAATAAAAGAAATATATAGCAATTATTATTCTATAATATTAATGGCACCATATATTTGTATAGGATTTTTGAAAAAATATTATTTTATCATTTTATCGATTTTTGTTATATTTTGTACTGGTCCTATTTGAGACCAGCAAAATTAATTACTTTATCGAATTTATTACTTTATTTAGTATTATTTTATAGAGTTTTTACTGTACATTACATGAATGACAAAAAATATATTGAAATTCTGTAAAAAACCAGTCATTTAAAAAAACATATTCTTATTCCAAGTTAAAAAAAAACGTTTTTATCCAATTTTTTATCGTTGGTATTTTGTCATTTTTATAAAGAAATAACCCGAAAAACACTTGTTAGAAAAGTACATAAATTTTCAAAAATACATAAAGTATTAATAACTTGTTCTTTTACATTCAACTGTTAACCATTATATTTTTTTTATTCGAACTATTAAATCTCATAGACTTTACACATATTATTTTTAAAAACCCTGTTTTAATTTTCAAAAATTCTTAAAATTGATTTATTTTTAATAAAAGAAATATATGATTAAAAGGAAATTTTCATGAAATGCCACAACCCAAACGACAGCTTTCAAAAATGCCATATTTTAAAAATCTTTGTAAAAATGCCACTTTTTGAAATATCATTTATCCAAAATATCATTTATATTTAGATTAACTATGTTATGTTAGGCTTTAAGTTTTGTTGGAGTCATAACCTTTTTTAAAGTTTAGAATTCATTGTGAAACTAGACAATTCATTGTGGTATTTTAAAGCCTTAAGGGCTTTAATTCATTGTGGAATTCATTTTAAAGCCTTAAGGGCTTTAATTTTTTTCACTAGTGGCATCCTTTTTGAAACTAGACAATTCATTGTGGTATTTTAAAAAAAAAAAATTCAATCATGACATTTTTAAAATAAAAAAACATCAAAAAATCGTAAAAATCATCTATTTTTCTCTAAACATTTAATTTAGTTCTTCTCCCTCCTTTAGAAATGAGTTCTTGCATCAACCATTATCTTCCGTATCCGACATCAAATATCGATAGCGTGGATCCGATCAAATCCAAATTTAATGTCACAAAACTTGAAAATCCAATGATTGATGTTAAATTGTTGAATTTGACAAACGATGATGTTTTGAAGCAGGATATGAAGACAGTGAAAACTTTGACCCAGTAGTTGTGGATGAGTAAAAGTACGGGTCCTTGCGGATGAGTGAAAGGAGAGCGTAGATGATATGAGAAATCATTGTAATGAGGTTTGTTATTGATTTCGGCGGTTCTGATTAGTTGTATCGTATTGAAGAGTTGCTGGATGATGAATGATGGCTTATCACTAACCATTACAGTAAAATCAAAATAAGAATCAAAGTCACCGACCAAGACGGAAATTGTTGATGATGAAACAAAAATTGTTATTGGTAATGAACAAAAAACGGGTCGTGACCCTATGCTCGTGGATGAGTGAAAGGACGAGTTGCTCGTGGATGAGTGTAAGGAGAGCTTCGATGTTGTGAGAAGCGACGGCAATGAAGTTTATTGTTGTTTTCGTTGGTTTTGATTCGCTCTATCGCATTGAAGAGTTGCTCGATGATGATTCATTGGTTATCATTAACCATTACCGGAAATCAAAACAATAGTCAAAGTCTCCGATGACAGTGCATAATACGGAAATGTTGCTGACAAAACAAAAATTGTTATTGGTAACGAACAAGAAATTGGTCATAACCTAGATCCAGATTTGGAACAAAAAGCAAAACTAACTTTTTATTTCGAATGTTATAGTATTGTTTCTTAATAAGAATAAATCGAATTTAGAAAAAAGTAAAAACAAAATTTTCAAAATAGAATATGCGTAAAATAATAAAATTTATGAGACTAAATAGTTTAATTATTAAAAAACAGTTCGAAGACTTTGATCCAGTGGTCGTGGATGAGTGAAAGGGATGAGGTCCACATGGATGAGTAAAAAAGAGCGTTTCGATGATGTGAGAGTCGTGGCAATGAGGTTTGTTTTTGTTTTCAGTAGTTTTGATTAGCTATGTCTCATTGAAGAGTTGCAAGATGATGACTAAATAGTTATGAGTAACCATTACTAGAAATCAAAATAAAAAGGTAAAGAAGACGGAAAATTGTTGCTCAGAAAACAAAAATTATTATTGGCAATGAGCAAAAAGAATGCGCTGTAACCTAGATCTAGATTTGGGATAAAAACAAGCTTTTTATTTTAAATGTTATAATATTATTTCTTAATAAAAATAAATCAGATTTGGAAAAAACAACTAAGGGTAAAACCGAATTTTCATATTGGAAATGTGTTCTATTTACGAGATTTAATAGTCTGAGTATTAAAAAGAAATATCAAAGATTTCAATGATGTAAGAAGCGTGGCAATGAAATTTGTTGTTGTTTCTGGTGGTTTTGATTAGTTCTGTCGCATTGAAGAGTTTATCGATGATGACTACTTGGTTATCACTGACCATTACCAAAAACGCAAAACAAGAATTAAAATTAACCAACTATGGTAAGAATACATAAATTGTTGATGATAAAACAAAAATTGTTATTGTCAATGAACAAGAAACGGTTCGTGACCTAGATCTAGATTTAGAAAGGGAAAAAAAAACCAAAACCTTTTTTAAAAAAATGTTATAATATTGTTTTTTAACATTGCATTTTTTATTATTATTCTATTACAAATTATGAAAATTATTAGATAGACGATTCTATAATGGACATGTCTTCCGTCTTGATGCATGTCATACGATTGTACCTTACTCCACGCTAAAGATCTCATGCAACCTTGTTTCCATTACTCTGCAAATATAATAAATGAATCGCATCTTCTGGGATTCGAATCCCATACATCCTGGGATTCGAATCCCATATCTCCTGGTGTACAACCTGTAAAGGCCTTGATATACCACCGCAGAAGAGAGCTTCCACATAATATTGTTTCTTAATAAAAAAGATAAACTAAATTTAGAAAATAGAATTAAGGGTAAAACAGAGTTTTCAAAAGAGAAAATATGTAAATGTTTTGAGAGTTGATGGTTTGAGTATTAAAAAAAAATTGGTTAATAGTTAGAATACTAAGAAGTTATTATTAGTTCATATGTTTTTAAAGAACCCATATCATAGGTACATTTGTTAGAAAACTTTATATAACTGAGATATTTTTCAGGGGTTTTCCATTTTTTAAATACAACTTAATAAATTATTATTTACTTACTTGAGTAAATTTATATTTTTCTCATTTTTAAGACAAGTCGATTCTTATTTTTTCCAAATAAATTCTTTATTGTTATTTTAATAAATAAGGTCACAATATTTTTGAGGGATTTTTGCTAAATTGCCATGATTTGAAAAATGCTTTGTTAGAATACCTTCTACCATATATATTTTTGTCCCATTACGCTTTGATGAATTGTAAATCCAATTTTACCCTTAAAAATTAATAATTTTTTTTTTGTAAAATGTTTTCTCAAAAAATATTTTTTCAGACGAAATTATTTTGAAATAGAATAATAATTAATACTTAATATATTCACAGATTTTGTTAACTATCAATATATACATTATATCGTAATAGATCTAATATTATGATATCTGAATCAAATATACATGCTGCAATACACCAGCGTATGAGTTATTCATTTCTTACAAACAATATAGATATATTGATTTACTACATTACCTAAAACCAATTATTTATTACATATAAATTAAATTTATAAGTAGTGCACGTGTACCCTAAAACTAATTCACTCTACTCATATTAATAATATTTTGATTACGCTTTTTTTTTTTGGGCAATTTTTGTGAAAAAAAAATTGAATAACAAAATATTTTCGTTAGCAACAAAATTGAAAATAAATTTATTTTTTAAAATATTTAATATTACGAAATATTTTTGTTTTTAGCAAATATTTTTAAATATTTGATTAAGGAAAGTGTATCATTTTGTTTTATATGAGATCCTAGATTTGTGGAATTAAAACTAACTTTGGCAGAACATAGTTTCTACCATTTCGTAGAATATAGACAAAGAGGTAGATGAAAGAAGTAGAATATATATTCTGCACATGGTAGACGATAATGTAAATGGTAGAAATCGTATTCTGAGTTTCGTAGAAATGGTGGAAATAGTAGAATATGCACTCAACTCTAGGTAGAAGGATTACAATTAGAAGAACTTCAATTCTACCACTGGTAGATGTATAGTATTAAGCAGAATACGTAATCTGATGGCAGATTCGAGCATGGTAGAAGGAGTTTTTTTTTTTTTCCTATTATTTTTTTTTATGAAATTTTTTTATAGCATGTATACTTATGCTTTCTATATACCGTTAATAATCTACGGTGATGAAAAGATGTTACTCTCTCTGAGGCGAGAGTAACGGCTGCAGCTTTTTGAATTTTTGAATGGCTTTTCTCACCGGAAAAAGTACGCTCCGGTGCCGGAATCCTCCTGGAAGCAGGGATCGACTACCATGGGTACACAGTGTCTATCTGCTCAAAGCGTTTTTCGAAAATAATAGACGGATCAATAACCTGGACAATTGGCGGGTTGCAAGTTTTTTGACCGTTGCGATTGCTGGGTTTTCTGGAGGAAACCAGAGGCGAGAGTCTTCCAAGGCTAAAAGTGAGGCGGGAGTCCAGCTCTGGAGATTGGCAGATCAAGCAGATTGCCATGGAATCTTCGCAATGACTGCATCCAGTTTTGGAAAGAGTCAATCACGGCTCATCAAATCCTTTTTACAAAGGAAACAAAAGATTGGATGGAAATCAACATTGATTACCTATAATCTCTCTGATTGCGATCCCCTGGGGTATTTTAACCAGCTATTTGCGGTGTTTTCTACCTCACTTTTTTCCGCAGTCTCAGAATTCCAAAGGCATAACTCAACTATCACCATGACATCATCTGGGAAGAACAACTCATCGTCCATGGACATCAAGAAACCAAAACCACTTGTGCTGCCACCAATCGACAAGTCCCAAGTGTGTATGCGTTTTGAACGCACTCTGGTGGGGAGAGCTCTTCTCCGAGAGGTACAAGAACACAAGTCACAATCACTGATCAGCTTTCTCCCCACGATCTGGAGATGTGAAGGACGAGTCCAAGGTCTGGAGATGGGCGATGGAAGAGTCCATTTCAGGTTCCAGAGAGAGGAAGATCTCCAGCTGGTTCTGGATAACCGGCCTTATCATTATGATGGGTCGATGATTGCTCTTGAGCGATGGGTGCCAACGGTGAGACGTGATTTCCCAAATACGATCCCGTTCTGGATCATAATCCGCGGCTTGCCAGATTACCGTCGAGAGGAGAAGACGGTCCGGAGCATTGGTGAAGATCTCGGGGAATTCCACGAGGTGGATGTGACTGAACCGATCCCGAAGGTTCGTGTTACCCTGGATTGCAACTCCCCTCTCATTCTGAGGAGGGAAACTGTTGATGTGGATACACTGTGTATCCTCGACCTCCAATACGAGAAGCTACACAAATACTGTACCCGCTGTCTCCGGCTAACCCATGAAGCTCCGGTGTGTCCTGAGCGTCCTCGGGAACCACAACAACATCGCGAGGTCAGAAGAGACCCTCCACGGAGGCATGAGATGGAACAGGCGCGGACCAGACCGAGGAACCACAGAGATGAACGTCGACTGCCACTCGCACCTCCAAGATTGGCTCGAGAGCTGAAGGAGAAAGTAGAGGAGGGGAATGCGTCGTCCTCGAAGCCAAAACCGGTGCGCCGTGACCTCTTGGCTGAACTCGAGACCTTTAGGAGTCTTGAGGTGGAACCTCCAATTAGTAAACCATCGACGAAAGAATGGGTACGCCGGACTTTCAGACAGGCTGACATCTCCGATGGGACACATCCGAACCGGAACAATGGTGAGGACCTTCAGACACAGCCGGAGCTCAAGCGATCTAAGATTCGAGCTCCGTGGTATCGCACAACCGTCGAGGAAGCGGCAATTGCGAATGAGGTCTTCTCCCAGACGGCGAAGTGGCAAGCGGCGGAGGACTGGACGGCTTCGGAGAAACAGATCGAAACATCGGAGACAGCAGAGAGAGAGGACAAGAGGAGTCCGTCTAGGGTTTCTTCGACTGGGCTGCTGGATTTCAGTAATGGGCCGGCAATTAGGGAGGCCCAGCAGGCTGAAGCTAGTGTGGAACTAGTGGACCAGCAATCAACTACTCTTGGTATGGGCTTTTTGGGCCAAAATGACATTATCTCACCTTTGAAGGGCTTGGTGAAGACTGACCGGAAGAACACACAACGGAAACATAACTCCCTTGGGGTCCGGAAAAAGATTGGACACAGCCCGTTCCACGGCAACCGTGTTCATCAACACATAGCCTTAGCAGCTTTGGAAACTTCAAATGTTTTGGCAGATGTGTTTCAGTCGTCGTCCTCGAAGACGGATCCCGGAGACGGGGAAATTTCGAAGGAACCTCAAGGTCCGGTGGTTCAGGAGAAACCACCGGCGGACGCTTAGAATGATCCTAAGTTGGAACTGTCAGGGGGCGGGTAGTTTCTTGGCAGTTCGCCGATTGCGTGAATTTCGTAAGAGGTTTTTCCCGGGGATTCTCTTTCTTATGGAGACTAAACGCAATCACCAATTTATTCAAGATTTACAAGTGAAATTTGGTTATGACTTTCTTTTTACTGTAGACCCTTCGGGGCGTAGTGGAGGCCTAGCCCTTTTGGCTAAGTCTGATTTTCAAATTCAAGTACTTTTTTCAAATAAAAACATTATTGATGTAATGGCCACCTTTCATGGTAATAAAGTTTTCATGTCTTTTGTTTACGGAGACCCTGTTATAGCACATAGGGGAATTGTTTGGGAGCATTTAATGCGTATTGGCACTACTCGTTTCGCACCATGGTTTATGACAGGAGACTTTAATGAGATTACAGGTCACCACGAAAAAACCGGCGGACGCAGACGTCCGGACAACTCCTTCCTTGAGTTTAATTTGATGCGACAAACTTGTGGAATGGTCGACTTCCCGTACGAGGGTAACTGCTTATCATGGTTCGGAAGACGTGGTGCAAATGTTATTCGTTGTCGGCTCGATCGGTCCATGGGAAACGAGGATTGGCACGAGCTTTTCTCCCACTCCAAGATGGAATATCTTCGGTTTATGGGATCCGATCACAGACCTGTGCTGACACATATTGACCACAAAAGAGTGGGCGGGACGAAAAAATTTCGTTTCGATAAACGCTGGCTTTCCAAGCCAAATTTTGAAGATGTTGTCCGGTCAGGCTGGTCTAGTCGACAACCAGGAGACGACCCAACTCTGGGTGCCAGGATAGCCAATTGCAGGAAAACTATTTCCAGATGGCGAAAACAAGACCAGGCCATCTCCGAGGAGAAGATCGAAGATTTAAAACGCCGGCTAGAGGAAGCACAGAGTGAAGATACGGCCACTAGTGCAGATATTGCCGACATCCAAGAACAATTATGTACAGCCCTTCGCGATGAGGAACTTTACTGGCAACAAAAGAGTAGAGTGACCTGGCACCAAGAAGGAGATCAGAACACCAAATTTTTTCAGGCAACTACGAAGCAACGGAGGGCCAGGAACAAGATCACTGGGATTGTCAGCGGATCAGGTGAATGGACTGAGAAGGAGGAAGAAATTGAAAAAACAGCGACAAATTACTTTGCGGACTTGTTTTCCTCCTCCACGATCTCTGACCTTTAAGTATCACTACTACATCTTAACCAGTGTGTTACTACAGAGATGAATAGTACTCTCACTCGGGAAGTTTCTGTTGCGGAAGTCAAGGCGGCAGTCTTCTCAATCCACCCTGAAAAAGCCCCAGGACCTGATGGGATGACAGCCTTATTCTACCAGAAATTCTGGCATATTATTGGCCCCCAAGTGGTGGAGATGGTTCGCAGCTTCATGCAAACCGGCGTCCTTGACTCGGGAAGTAATGCAGTCAATATTTGTCTGATTCCCAAATCAGAACGCCCACGTTTGATGAAGGAATTCCGCCCGATTAGTCTGTGCAATGTGAGCTATAAGATCATTTCGAAGGTCTTATGCCAGAGAATTAGGAGATTTCTCCCCCTATTGGTGTCGGATACTCAGTCCGCCTTTGTGGCAGGCAGACAGATCACGGACAACATTCTGTTGGCACAGGAAGTTTTCCATGCTTTGGCGACAAATCCGGTAGGTCGACGGGAAGGTATGGCCATTAAAACGGATATGAGTAAAGCATATGATCGAGTGGAATGGGGCTTTCTGGCAGCGTTAATGCGTAAAATGGGATTCTGCGAGAAATGGATATCATGGATTATGACATGTGTCACTTCAGTAACCTATAGTATTCTACTAAATGGGGATCCAAAAGGAGCTATCTTACCGTCGCGTGGACTACGCCAGGGGGACCCCCTATCCCCGTATTTGTTTATTCTATGTACGGAGGTGCTGATTGCTAACATTAAGGCGACAGAGGCTAGTGGATGTCTTAGCGGCCTTCGGATTGCCCCAACATCCCCACCTCTCTCCCACCTATTGTTTGCAGACGACAGCCTATTCTTTTGTAAAGCAACGGTGGAACAATGCGATAATATACTCAAGGTGCTCGAAGTATATGGAAATGCATCTGGGCAACGCATAAACTTTGACAAATCAGCAATCACATTTGGAAAAGATGTGACTGCGGAATGTCGTACGGAACTCAAGACACGTCTCCAGATCTCGACGGAGGGAGGTACGGGGAAGTACTTAGGGATCCCGGAACAGCTACAAGGGTCAAAAGCGGAAATTTTTGCCTATGTTCAGGAACGACTAAACCAACGGATCAATGGTACCCAACATATGTGATGTCAACCTTCCTTCTCCCGAAGAGTTTATTGCGGAAACTCGCCAGTGCGGTTTCCGATTTCTGGTGGAAAACCAAAGATCATTCCAAAGGGATGCATTGGGTAGCTTGGAAGAAGATGTGTCTTCCAAAAAACGAAGGTGGTATTGGGTTTAAGTCTTACGAAGAGTTCAATCAGGCTTTATTGGCGAAGCAACTCTGGCGACTACACCGATACCCAAATTCTTTAGTGGCAAGAGTTCTGAAAGGCAAATACTTTCGTTATTCTCACCCTTTTGAAGCTCGGAAACACCATCGGCCTTCCTATGGATGGCGCAGTCTGCTCAGTGCGCAACCGCTACTGGGGAAAGGAATGCGACGTACCATTGGCACGGGTGCCCAATCTTGGTTTTGGACGGATACGTGGATACCGGACAGACATCCACGGCGGGTCCGTTCTCTGAATACGACTCCTAATCGCTATGAACGGGTCTCTGACTTTATCGATCAGCGATCAGGGAAATGGAAGATGGCAAAGCTTAGGGCTTCCGTCCACCCAGAGGATATCCCCTTCATTTTATCCATTCACCCCTCCCGACAAGGTACTAAGGATGGTTTCTGCTGGCACTTTACCAACTCTGGCCTGTATACAGTGCGCTCCGGATATGAGGTGGCCCGCCAGAAGCTGGATGCGGACTTGGTCTGTGACGCCCGTGAACCATTTTTAGTAAAATGGAGGGGCTGTCGATCGACACACATGGTGTCTGTCGATCGACAGGGCTCTTAAGGGCTGTCGATCGACACACCTAGTGGTTGTCGATCGACAGGTGCTCGAATTGGCTGGTTTTCTGGTTCGATTTAAGTTGTTCGATTGGACCGGGCCGGTTTGGGTAAACCCTAGGGCTTCGTATTTAAGAGTTTTTGGCCGCATTTGAGCGAACCAAAGTCCCAAAAATCAGAAACAGAGAGTTTGAGAGGAGTTTCTCTTGTTCCTGATAGTTTGTGATTAGGGTTTCGTTCTTGATCGATTTGAGGTGGAATTTCGTGGTGGTTGTTGCTGAATTCGTGTCTAGCCTCAATTCTACCAGAATCTAACCGAAAATCTAAGGTGAGTGCGTGACCATGGCTTCTGGGCCGGTGGATTCGTTAGGGTTGTATGGTGGTAGGTTAAAACTGGTTGATTGTGATGATTGATGTTGTTTCTGTGTGTTTTGTGGTGTTTGGATTGTTGGATTGTGTTTGTTGTGCAGGTTTCGTGTTATCGCAGAGGAGGAATCGATCCGAGAGGATAATTGATCGATCTCCTATGAATCTGCGACGACCTGTCGATCGACAGCCCTTGGGTGTGTCGAACGACAGGGTCACACGAGGCTGTCGATCGACACCTAGAGGTTGTGTCGATCGACAGGTGATCGAGGAGCTGTCGATCGACACCTAGAGGTTGTGTCGATCGACAGGGTCCAGTTGAGCTGTCGATCGACAGGCACCGTGGGTGTGTCGATCGACAGGTGTGAACAGGGCTGTCGATCGACACCTAGTGGTAGTGTCGATCGACAGGCTGCCTGTTGGGCTGTGGTTGAGCCGTGTTGTTGTGTTTGCTTTGTGTGTTGTTTGATGCGTGTTTGCCTGAGCGGATCCATCGCGTCTGTGTGCGCAGTCGTAGATGGGAGGACCGTCTCACTGGGTATTTGTGATAATACTCACGCATCTCTTTTAACCATGTGGTGCAGGTAAAGACAAATTGTGATCGTGGAATCATGGCAACGAAGAGGGAGATGATCTAGGGTCTCGGTTTTCATGCTGTGTGGTTTATTGTATTTCTTTTATTGTTTTAGAACCTGGTTAGGTTGCTGGATTGATTGGAATTTGTTGTTGAACTGGTTAGTAATTTAATGGAATTTGCATGTTTGGTTTTTAGTGTGTTATCCGCTGGTTGCTTGTTTGTGTGGCTTGGTTGTGGAGGACAAGCATTTATGGGAATGCTAGTCTGAGACTAAGAGCTTTTTGTTTTAAAAAAAAAAAACGGGTCGGGTCGTTTCATGGTCTATGCACAACAGTTGCCATCGGTGAATCCACTGAAGGAAAGAGTCTGGAAACAAAAAACTACGAATAAAATCAAGCATTTCATGTGGCAAGCTCTCTCTGGGGCAATGGCAGTAAACGAAAGGATGGCCCATCGCCATCTACAACGGGAGACACGATGCGATCGATGCGGGGAGGAAACGATTAATCATGTCCTTTTCACTTGTGAGCCGGCAAGACAAGTTTGGGCATTGTCCCATATTCCGAACCCACCGACGATTTTCCCTGTTGAGAACTTATGGTGTAATATGGATTACTTGCTCTCCCGCATCCCGCATCAGGATGAAGTAGGGGACTATTCAAAATGTTTCCCCTGGATCCTTTGGTATATTTGGAAGGCACGCAATGACAAAGTCTTCCGCAATGTGGACCGTTTACCACAGACAACCATCGAATTGGCCCGAAAGGAGGCGCTGGAATGGTTTGTAGCAAATGATGCTCTCCCGGTGACTTCACCGCTCGAGCCGAGGAACCAGGACGAAGACAGGCAAGACGTGTTCCAATGCTTCATCGATGGTTCTTGGAAAGAAGGTGAGAGAACAAGTGGAGTGGGGTGGCTGCTCCAACTCCAGGACGGGACCTCCGACATCATGGGAACGCGAGGCATACAAAGTGTGTTAACACCACTTCATGCGGAGGTGACCAGTCTCCTCTGGGCAATGTCTAGTCTCCGTAAATGTGATCGGTTCTGTTCCATGTTCCTCACTGACTCCCAAGAGCTGGTTCGTATGATAGCGGAGCCGGATGGGTGGCCGGCTTTTCGCGCTGAATTAGAAGAATTTCAGGAGTTACGTTTTTCTTTCCCGGACTTTACCCTGAAGTTTTGTCCTAGGGGGAAGAATGAAAAAGCAGACCTTCTCGCAAGGAACGCTCGTCTCCGCAACTCGGTGTTTTCCTACATTAGCACTTCGGCTCCTCATTGGTTCAATGATACTAATGTATTTGTGTAGTCAATAGAACGTTGTGCGCTCGTGACAAAAAAAAAAAAAAAATATACCGTTTTTAAAATTTTCATATTTTTTAAAATTCTTAAAACCATTGATTTTGAATTATTCAGATTTATTAAAAGGGTAATGTTGGAAATTTTTGGCACAAAAAAAGAAAGGGGTATTCTAACAAAGCATTTTTCAAATCAGGGTATTTTGGCAAAAATCCCTATTTTTGAAAGCTTTTTGCAAAGTTTCACCATTACAGATCACTATCTTATTTATCTACTATAAACTGAGTACTATAAGAAAATTTGATTAGAAATAGACTTATAACTAACGCATATAATTATTAAAAAAGATAAACTTAAATGATATATCATGGTTTTTACCCGTTTTTTACCATGATTTAACCCGGTTTTATCGAGTCTTTTCGGTGTTTTTCGAGTGTTTTAGAGTCTTTGCAGGTTTTTGTACGTGTGGAGCTTAATTGATGATTATGGAACGTTTTGGAGCATTGTGGAAAGAGGAGCTGAAGTCGTTAGAACGGAAATTCAATTGCCGTCAGATTGGCGTGTCGATCGATCGACACAAAGGCACCGATCGATCGAAAGCTACGTTACAACCTGTCGATCGACAGACACATAGACGATCGATCGACAGGCCTTCCCAGAAACCGACCTAATACGTTTTAAAGAAGGAAAATTGTTCCTTTTCGGGCCAGGAGTTACCAATAAACCGTCATAAAACCCACTACGAGTTTTACCTCTATAAATAGTTTATTTTAGGTTTTTAGATGAGAGTTTTAGATTTTACTTAACAAAGTTTAGAGAGAGATTTTTAGGGTTTTTTAGGGAGACAAGTTTACTTTGTTCTTTGAGATTCTTCGAACCCTATTGTTCTTATTCTTATTCTCTTTCTTTATGCATTATTATTCAGCTATGATTTGCTTTGCTGCCATGTCTGAGTAGTTTGCTTGTTAGGTTTAGGGTGGTTCGAATGGAATGATGATGAATTGTTAGGGTAAACTCACTTGTTAGGATTATCTGTTAGGTTCTTCACCTAGATTGCTTTAACTCTGGTTTAGGATTCGCGACCCTGAATTTGGATATCTTAGGTTGATAGATTGACACGAAAGTGTAATTGATTAGCCTGAACTAGATCTTAGGTGAGCAAAATTACTTATTCGCAAAGAAATTTGGTTTAGGGATTTTGTGAACAAATTGGACTTGAATTTAATGCTTGTTTAAATTGATTGAATTCGCAAAGAAATTTGGTTTTCTAGGGTTTAGACATAGTTAGTTTTCGCAACGACAGTTGGTTAATTATATTTTAGTGCTCCAAGTTCTAGAACGGTTCTTAATTAAATCCTGATTCTGTTTAACCTGCAATTCTGATTTATCCTGAGAATTACCCAAAAGTCTAGCACTTTGTTTAATTGAACTTTAAATCAACAATCTTTCTCTATTTTAATTTGCTTTTGTCTTTATTTTACTTTATTTTGCATAGCTCAATTTGAAGTCAATAATCCTATTGTTTGATTTAACTCCCAGTGATTCGACCCCTACTACGACGACCTCTTAATTTGAGAGAGTAGCTCAGGGTAAATTTGAGCATATCATTAAACAAACTAAAAACTTCCAATCTCCAAAGCCACCACCACCTCTCAACTTCCTTATATTTGTTCATCGAAATGAAAATCGAAATTAGGGTGTCTCTACGGCTGATGTGCTTGTGCTCAGCGACTGTTGTTGTGTGTTTATCCTCTCAGCTTCTCGGTATCGGTTCAGATCAGCTGTTAGCTTATTTATTTGTCTAACATATTGATGATTCAAGGCTGCAATAACAAACCACTAATTTTTTTTAAAAGGCGGTGCAATCTTACATATAAATGTTACTATTCCATGAGAAACATCCAAAGTATTACTATATGTGTGTGGTCTCGTAAACCCTAAACTGCTTACATACCTTGAAGAAGATTCATTTGTTCCTCCATTCCAGCATAACGAATCTTCAGTTGTCTAAACTCGCTGTCCAACACAGTATAATCTTGCTGCATGCAACAACAATACAAACTCCTTACATGAACCGTTTAATTAGACATAAAAGAAAATAGATGGTTGCTAATGCGATATGTCTCACCTGCAGATTATTGTTCTTAGTTTCTAGTGTAGTATTATCGATCTTAAGAGTGTTTACTTGGCCTTGCAGCTCGGCTACTTCCCGCTTCCTCTTCTCCTGTGAACGTGCCGCTGACTCTCGGTTTTTTAATTTTCTACATAGGTAAATGACACATGAAGAAGAAAGGAAAAAAAAAGACATTGAGTACTTCAGTCATGTAATCTCGCTTTAGTTACCTTTTTTCGATCTTATTAATCTCAGCTGCACTAAAGACGACGCCGGAATCACCAGAGGAAAACAAACGAGGAGAAGGAGGTGGCTCCATACCGGTACTAGAATTCCCATAGGCCGGAAAACTACCCATTGAAGCTCTCCTAATCAGTTGACTCCCTGAACTTGAAGGGTTCACTGGAGGTAGAGTAGGAGTCATTCGAGCCTGAAGTAATGACGGTGATGATGGGTTAATCGACGGCAAGATAGACGGTGGTTGAGGCATGCTTGGTCCGGGGAACTGTGGCCCGAGTTGTTGGACCATGGAGATGTTTGTGTTGGGATGAATGGGTGGGCGTGAGCGAGAGGGCGTTGTCACGACGGTTCTCCAGACGCCGAATTCATTCGATGATTGGATGGAGTCCGAGTTATTATCAGTGGTTAAATTAGGAAGATCCTTGTTATGGTTCATTGTTGGACAAGTGTTTCAAATGGATTGTACTCTGTCTCTACATCATATTGGAGTTAATTATTAGTGTAACGAAATCAAAAGTCAATAGATAAATGGTACAAATGTTACAACAACATATTAAAACTCTAGTAAGCTCCTACATACGATTTGAATTATATAAAAGAAAAATCACTGTTCTAAGAAAAACAAATGGAAAATATTGAAACAAGTGAAGATGAAAAGCAATGAGAAACACCTTAAATGCGTTTGCTTTTGGGACCTTAATGTTATATATATTTGGATTTAAAGATTATTTCTTGTTTTCTTTTTGTTTTCAATAAAAGATGATTTCTTTTTCTCCTGAGATAGCATCTATTTATATCCAAATACTTCAATCTTTACTTTTATCAACAACATAATGAATCTTTCATTTTTAGTAATATATTGAAAAATTATAAATTAGAAGTTATCATATTTTGTCAATTCAAACTTGAAACTTTTGGCGGATCATTAACTGTTCAACAATTCGTTATTTTGGCGGGTTAGTAACGGTCAATAACTTCTTCTAAACTTATAAATATGAAGTTATTATATTTTGCTACTTAGTCAAATTTTTTACTTTTGGCAAGTTATTTATTATTTAACAATTTATTATTAAGGCATTTATTTTAAATAAAAGATTAAAATAATTATAAACCTACTCAGTCAAATTTTATATTTGGCAAGTTATTTATTAATTAATAATTGGTTATTTTGTCTCATTATTTATTTTTAAATGAGTAATTAAGAAATAATAAATCTAAAGTCATTATATTTTGCAAATCAAACAATTTGAACTTTTGGTTTATCATTCTAATAAATGGTTTTGATGCATTTTTTTATTTCATTAATGTCACAAGAGAAAATATTGGGCTATCTTTTCCTTTGTTGTATAGTACTAATTGGACTTTTTACTAATAGGTCATTTTAGTCTCAACCTAATTTCCCTTTTCTCATATAATTTTTTCTCGAGAAAGTAAAATTTTCTTTTCATTTTCTCAAGAAAATCAAAATCAAAAATCAACATGTGGAGAAGATCAGCATCGTTTATCCTCCATTACAAAATCCAAATTCAATCTCTGCTTACTATCAAACTTGCGTGGCGCATCATCACGGTGTAATTTCAAGCGACTGGTTAGCTCAAGCTAAAGCCGCCGTCTCCGGCGAGAATAATCAGTCAGATTCATCTGTATCTGAGATCGGAATTGAAAAATCGTTTAACTTGATTGATGAATTTAACAATTGGAGAAAACAACCAGATTTAGCGGAAGCTGTTGCAGCTATACGTGCTTTAGCTGCTGTGATTTTTTCTAGTGAAGCTAGTACTATGATGGAACTTGAAAATGAACTCAAAAAAGCTTGTGATACACTCAAGGTGATGATGTTTGTTGGATAAAGGTTTACCACCCTTATTTAAAACTCTATTCAAATTGAGATTAACCTTTAAAAAAACCCATCAATACCTAAAGCCCATGAAGCTTGACAAAAAGTAGGGTTGAATCTTCGTTTTGCCTATAAATAGAGAAGGCACCTAATTGAAGAAGGGGACTGATTTTTCTTTGACAAAAGCCAAACATCTTACTATAAGCTCTCTAAGTTACATGCTCAGGTTGTCCGGACAGGTGTTAAACCTGTTCGGGTCATCCAGACAGGTGTTCTACCTGCTCAGGTCGTCCAGACAGGTGTTCTACCTGCTCAGGTCGTCCAGACAGGTTCCCTACCTGCTCAGGTCGTCCAGACAGGTTCCCTACCTGCTCACATCGTCCAGACAGGTTTCTTAGCTGCTCGGGTCGTCCAGGCAGGTGTTCTACCTGCTCAGGTCGTGCGGACAGGTGTTCTACCTCCTCAGGTCGTCTAGACAAGTTCCCTACCTGCTCAAATTTTTCAGACAGGTGTTCTACCTTCCCAGGTCGAACATCTACCTCCTCAGGTCGAACATCCAGCTCCCTAGGTCGAACATCTACCTTCCCATGTCAAACATCTACCTTCCCATGTCGAACATCTACCTTCCCAGCTCAGTCATCTACCTTGTCAGCAGTCATCTACCTTCCCAGGTTGAACATCTACCTTCCCAGGTCAAACATCCAGCTTCCCAGGTCGAACATCTATCTTTCCAGGTTGAACATCTACCAAGTCAGGTCGAACATCTACCTTCCCAGCTCGGTCACCTACCTTGTCAGCAGTCATCTACCTTCCCAGGTCGAACATCCAGCTTCCCAGGTCGAACATCTACCTTCCCAGGTCGAACATCTACCTTCCCAAGTCGGTCATCTACCTTCCCAGCTCAGTCATCTACCTTGTCAGCAGTCATCTACCTTCCGAGGTCGAACATCTACATTCCCAGGTCGAACATCTACATTCCCAGGTCGAACATCCAGCTTCCCAGGTCGAACATCTACTTTCCCAAGTCGAACATTTACCTTTCTAGATCGAACATCTACCTTTCCAGGTCGAACATCTACCAAGTCAGTTCGAACATCTACCTTCCCAGCTCGGTCACCTACCTTGTCAGTAGTCATCTACCTTCCCATGTCGAACATCAACATTCCCAGGTCGAACATCTATATCTTCCTAAGTCGAACATCCAGCTTCCCAGGTCGAAAATCTACCTTTCCAGGTCGAACATCTACCTTCCCAGCTCGGTCACCTACCTTGTCAGCAGTCATCTACCTTCCCAAGTCGAACATCTACCTTCCCAGGTCGAACATCTACCTTCTTAGTTTGGTCACCTACCTTGTCAGCAGTCATCTACCTTCCCAGGTCGAACACCTACCTCCTCAACTCGAACATCTAACTTCTCAGCACCTACCTAGCTCCTCAACTCGAACACCTAGCTTCTCAGCATCTACCTAACTCCTAGCTCGAACACTTAGCTTCGCAGCACCTACCTAGCTCCTAAGCTCGAACATCTAGCTTCTCAGCTCAAATACCTAGCTTCTCAGCATCTACTTACCTACTCAGCTCGAACACTTAGCTTCTCAGCACCTAACAAGGTAGTTTCTTTCCTCTATCTCCGAACTACGAATTGCTTGATCCTTTTAAGGGTACCTAGGCAACCTTTCACGAGGTGCAGCTATAAAACATAAAACCACTTAAACTCTTATTTCTTTACTTATCAATCATCGAGTTTTGACTTTATCTTACGGGAATCTCCGAACCTTTTTATCTCTTTATAAATACTATGTTGAATTTCCGGGTTCAACAATGATGAATTCTGCAATGTTGCTTTAGTTGATTTCTTGAGTTTTTGTGTTTGATTTGTTTCGATTTTTGTTGTGTTGATAGTCATGGGATAAAACATCGATTTCTTTGACTGCTGGTTGTGATTTGTTCATATGATACGTTACGAGAACTTCTGCTTTGGAATATGAAGATTTCAATTCTGCTAAGAATCGTCTTCTTGAACGTGCTGAGAAATTTGGGGAAATTTCTTGTGAGGTATTTTACATTTTGAGCTTGATTTAGTAGTTTTGGAAGTAGTAATCAATGAAGTAGAAGAGGAAGATGATTTAGGAATGTTTGGTTATTGTGCAGGCTAGGAAGATTATTGCAATGCTTAGTCAAGATTTTATATTTGATGGTTGTACTATATTGGTTCATGGACTCTCTAGAGTTGTTCTGGAGATACTCAAGATGGCTGCACAAAACAACAAGCTCTTTCGAGTTCTCTGCACAGGTTTTGATCCTTTTGATCTTTCTGTTTATGTATATGCTTATTTTGATGTGTTCCTATTGCTTACATAAGTTTTCGCCGCTTAATGTCTTGTTGCTTTCTTGGTTTGTACAATGGTCTGAGATATTTTGTTGCTAATAGGATCTACATAATCTCTGCACAGGTTTCTCTTTTCGAATTACTCGTTTTATCTCTTTCTCTATGTGTATTTTTAAGTGTTCTGATGTGTTCCTATCTATTTTAGCAGTATGGTATTGTCTTGCATCTTAGTGTAATTTGCTTTCTTGGTTTATACAATGTTCTGAGACATTCTCTTGATTTTAATCTGCAAAATTTTAAACTCTTCTCTTTACAGTCTTGGTTTATAGTTGCTTGGGAATTACATAATCTTGACCTTAGCACTCTTCTCGTTACGATTTTGTAGTATTAGTATCCTCTCGCTGAACCCTTTTAACGAAAATAATTGCAGAGGGAAGGCCGGATGGAACAGGAGTTTTGCTATCAAATGAGCTATCCAAGCTCGATATCCCGGTGAAACTGCTGCTTGATTCAGCTGTGGCGTATAGTATGGACGAGGTGGACATGGTGTTTGTCGGGGCAGATGGAGTTGTTGAAAGTGGTGGTATTATCAACATGATGGGAACTTACCAGATCGCACTTGTCGCACACAGCATGAACAAACCAGTCTATGTCGCCGCCGAGAGTTACAAGGTAATGAATGAAACGGTTTTTATAATTATCTAAGAGAGTGAGAGAGAGAGGTTAATGATCTGAAGTGGTTGTGTATTTGTAGTTTGCTAGGCTTTACCCATTAGACCAAAAGGACATGGCACCGGCGCTGAGACCGATCGAGTTTGGTGTAAAGATTCCGGCGAAGGTGGAAGTAGAGAGGTCGGCTCGAGACTATACTCCACCTCAGTACTTAACGCTTCTCTTCACAGATCTTGGTGTTCTCTCTCCTTCTGTAGTTAGCGATGAGCTTATTCAACTCTATCTCTAATCTTTCAACTCCCAATAAATAAACTAATTACTTGTTAATCTTGCTTATGAAATGTGGAAACTATAAATTTTGTTCCTTTATAGATCGTCAGAACCATGTATTGTGATCCTTAAAACTCTAATTCAGTTGTCGGATTGGATTTGATTCATAATAAAACACAATTTAACCACTAATAATTTTTTTTACTAAATATAAATAGTTAAAAATGATAAAAATTAATTAATTTTCTACTAAAAGGTTAAAATATAATATATTTAGAAACAATTTGTTTATTTTAAAACATCACTTACTATCAAATAAAAGAAATATATAGCAATTATTATTTTATAATATTAAAGGGACTATATATTTGTATAGGATTTTTGAAAAAAAAATATTTTATCATTTTATCGATTTATGTTAAATTTTGCACTGTTCCGATTCGGGACCGGAAAAAATTATTACTTTATCGAATTTATTACTTTATTGAGTATTACTTTATAGAGTTTTTATTGTACATAACAAGAATGACAAAAAATATATTGAAATTATGTAAAAAATCACAGTCATTTAAAAAAAGATATTCTTATTCCAAGTTAAAAAAAAACGTTTTTATATAAATTTTTACTGCTGGTATTTTGTCATTTCTATAAGGAAATAACTCAAAAAACAATTGTTAGAAAAGTACATAAATTTTCAAAAATACATAAAGTATTAATAACTTGTTGTTTTACATTCAACTGTTAACCATTATATATATTTTTATTCGAACTATTAAATCTCATAGACTTTACACATATTATTTTAAAAAACCCTGTTTTAATTTTCAAAAATTCTTAAAACTGATTTATTTTTAATAAAAGAAATATATGATTAAAAGGAAATTTTCATGAAATGCCACAACCCAAATGACAGCTTTCAAAAATGCCACATTTTAAAAATCTTTGCAAAAAATGCCACTTTTTCAAATATCATTTATCCAAAATATCATTTATATTTAGATTAACTATGTTATGTTAGGCTTTAGGGTTTGTTAGGGTCATAACCTTTTTTCAAGTTTAGAATTCTAGCGTTTAGGGCTTTAATTTTTTTTTACTAGTGGCATTCTTTTTGAAAATAGACAATTCATTGTAGCATTTTTACAAAAAGTAATTCAAACATGACATTTTTAAAATAAAAAACAACAAAAATCATCCAATGATTTTTCTCTAAACATTTAATTTAGTTCTTCTCCCTCCTTTAGAAACGAGTTCTTGCATCAACCATTATCTTCCACATCAAATATCGATAGCGTGGATCCAATCAAATCCAATGATTGATGTCAAAAAACTTGAAAGTCCAATGATTGATGTTAAATTGTTGAATTTCACAAAGGATGATGTTTTGAAGCAAGATATAAAGACAATGAAAACTTTGACCCAATAGTTGTGGATGAGTAAAAGTACGAGGTCCTTGCGGATGAGTGAAAGGAGAGCGTAGATGATATGAGAAATCATTGTAATGAGGTTTGTTATTGATTTCGGCGATTCTGATTAGTTGTATCGTATTGAAGAGTTGATGGATGATGAATGATTGCTTATCACTAACCATTACAAAAAAAAACAAAATAAGAATCAAAGTCACCGACCAAGACGGGAATTGTTGATAATAAAACAAAAATTGTTATTGGTAATGAACAAAAAACGGGTCGTGACCCTATGATCGTGGATGATTGAAAGGACGAGTTACTCGTGGATGAGTGAAAGGAGAGCTTCGATGTTGTGAGAAGCGACGACAATGAAGTTTGTTGTTGTTTTCGGTGGTTTTGATTCGCTCTATCGCATTGAAGAGTTGCTCGTTGATGATTCATTGGTTATCATTAACCATTACCAGAAATCAAAACAATAGTCAAAGTCTCCGATGACAGTGCAGAATACGGAAATGTTGCTGATAAAACAAAAATTGTTATTGATAACGATCAAGAAATTGGTCATAACCTAGATCCAGATTTAGAACAAAAAGCAAAACTAACTTTTTATTTTGAATGTTATAATATTGTTTCTTAATAAGAATAAATTGATCCAGTGGTCGTGGATGAGTGAAAGGGATGAGGTCCTCGTGGATGAGTAAAAAAGAGCGTTTCGATGATGTGAGAGTCGTGGCAATGAGGTTTGTTTTTGTTTTCAGTAGTTTTGATTAGCTATGTCTCATTGAAGAGTTTCTCGATGATGACTAAATAGTTATTAGTAACCATTACTAGAAATCAAAATAAGAAGGTAAAGAAGACGGAAAATTGTTGCTCAAAAAAAAAAAATTATTATTGGCAATGAGCAAAAAGAAGACGCCGTAACCTAGATCTAGATTTGGGATAAAAACAAGCCTTTTATTTTAAATGTTATAATATTATCCCCCTTCCTATTAAAAGACAAGTCACTTTAGTTAGCCTAATTAATTGTTATAATTTGATTGGTTTAAAATGATGACATGGATTGAAAAATGATGACATGTCTTTGGATTAATTGTGACATGGCTAATTCCTCTAAAATCATTGGATAACTAAAAAACTATTAAATAAAACAAATCTAATATATTTAAAGAGCTCACGCTAATAAAAAAAAAGATATTGTAGTTGGTTAGGTGTATCACACGAATCAATTGATTTAATTATTGTGTTTTTAAACTGTGTTTTATACAACAAAACTTGGACAAATCTTATTAAAATAGTCATGGTACATCTTTAAAGAGTTTCTTATGCTATAAGGTCAATTTTCAGAAATTAAGGTTGCATATTAAAAATTACATGGCAAATTCATGTGATGAACATGTAAACAAATTAAAATATTTAACATTTTTTTAATTAAGAGTTTTAAGTGAAGATAAACATTTTTAAAATAATAGATCTCTAAAATTATTCATTTTTTAATTATTTTGTAATATTAGAGCAATATTCTTAAGTTTAAAACTATATTTTGAACAAAACAAAAATAGATGAAGAAACATAAAGAAAAAAATAGAGAAATGAAAAAGAAAGACTAGAAGATGAAGAAGCTAAAGAAGAATGAGAATACAAAGACAGAGTGAAACAAATACTAGAAGAAGAAGACAAAGAAAGGAAAAAATAATTAAATCAAATAAAGATAATGAAAAAAATCACGGACAGAAGAAAAACTAGAAGAAATACAAATAAAAACTCGAAGAAAGAGACCAAATTTTTTGAAAAAAAAAGACGAACAAAACCTGAACGAAGAATAAAAAATTAAAGTAGATGAAGATGGAGAAAAACTCTGACTAGAGGAAGACGGTTGAGAAGAAAAATGAAAAGAAAGAGAATAATATATATTGACAGAAGAATGAAAAGAAAATGAACACGAACACAACCTCATATAAAGAAGTTAAAGAAAACGAAGAAAAAATAATATATATATATATAGACTTAATGGAGTAACTAGGGAACTTTATGAAAAGTCATTTGGAAATTACAATAATCATTCAAAGAATATGAAGAACAATGAACAAACTATATTGAGGGAAGTTTATGGAAAGTCATTTGGAAATCCAGGTGATACTGATTTTTACTGAGTCCTACAAATAACGATGTTATCAGATAAATGATTATATGCTTTCAAGATTATAAGATATACAATTTTATGACTATGTTGATTTTAAGCTATTTTATAAAAAAAAAATTATAATTTCAAAATGTTCAACACTCGGTTTCTTTTTTTGCATTAACTCAAGTGAAGAGAAAGATTATCTAAACTCTAATAGTCTCATTAAGATATTGATCCAGATGATGATTTGGTGTACACGGCAGAGTTTTTGAAACCTTCAAAGTGTGTTGAAGGCCTAGATTAAAGGTTGGTGCTCATATCATGTGTCTTCGTACCATTGACCCTAAAAGAGGGTTATGCAATTGAACAAGACTTATAGTTACTCAGTTGGTACGTTGTATGACTGAGGGTAGAATCATAACAGGAAATGATAAATCAGGCGAAAAAGTTTTAATGCTTAGGATGTTTGTCACCCACCAGAAACAAAGTTTTCTTTCAGAATGCGGCACATACAATTTTAGTGATTTTCGCTTTTGTAATCGTACCATAAATAAAAGTCAAAGCCAAACACTAAAAAATGTTGGTTTATTTCTACTGAGACCCGTATGCTCTCATGAACATATGTTGCCCTATCGAGAGTCAAAACTAGGAGTGAGTTGAAAATCTTAATTACTGACAAAGAAGGAAAAATGCCCAAAAAAACTATGAATGTCCTCTATAAAAAAACGTTTTCAAAACCTTCAGTAGTTTTGTCAAATTTATCTTTTGTTTTATTAAAATTTAATAAAACAAAGTTCTGTTATTAAATTTTTTATTATTCAACATTTCATTGACATAAGCAATGTAAACCATTTTCTTTCTTTTCTCCATGTTATATGATATTTTACTTTACATAACTCATAATTTATAATATCTTTAATACTTCTATGCTCAAAGAAGAGTACGCATATAAAGGAAAAGACAAAGAAGTCTTTTAAACCTGGAAAATGATAAGATAAAAAGTAAAGATGAGGCATAAAAGGAAATAGATATAAACCTGAATTAAAAATGAAATATCAATGAATAATAATGAAACGTAGTTAGTTATTCTCATTAAGAGACTTCACAAATCTTTCATGTATGCGTATAATGCCAGTAAATCACCTAGGAAAAAAGGAAGGAATCATTTTGTTTGGTTTCGTATTTTTTTTTATATTGGAACAGTGTATTCCTTATATTTTTTCGCTATATCTATTTTTTTTTTCATTGCAATACAAATTCAAAAGTTAAAAAACAAAAACTCCATATTTTCAAGGTAACTTTCAAAATTAAAAATCGTATCTTTATGCATATTAATTTTCTACATACGTATAATTTAAAAGATTAACAATCATGCATATTTAAGGTTTAGATATAATAAAATCAAGTTATTTTATAATAAAATTAATACTTATGTTTTTAAAAAAGTTCATACCGCACATGGTGCGGGTCAATCATCTAGTTTCTCAATAAAAATAAATCGGATTTCGAAAAAACAACTAAGGGTAAAACAGAATTTTCATATTGGAAATGTGTTCTATTTACGAGATTTAATAGTCTGAATATTAAAAAGAAATATCAAATATTTCAATGATGTGAGAAGCGTGGCAATGAAATTTGTTGTTGTTTTTGGTGGTTTTAATAAGTTATCTCGCATTGAAGAGTTTATCGATGATGACTACTTGGTTATCACTGACCATTACTGAAAACTAACTATGGTAAGAAGACATAAATTGTTGATGATAAAACAAAAATTGTTATTGTCAATCAACAAGAAACGGTTCGTGACCTAGATGTAGATTTAGAAAGGGAAAAAAAACAAAACCTTTTTTTAAAAAAAATGTTATAATATTGTTTTTTTAACACTACATTTTTATTATTATTCTATTACAAATTATGAAAATTATTACATCGACGATTCTATAATGGGCATGTCTTCCATCTTGATGCACGCCATACGATTTTACCTTACTCCATGCTAAAGATCTTATGCAAGCTTGTCTCCATTACTCTGCAAATATAATAAATGAATCGCATCTTATGCGATTCGAATCCCTTACATCATGGGATTCGAATTCCATATCTCCTGGTGTATCCCCCTTCCTATTAAAAGCGAAGTCGAATTATTTAGAATCATTAAACGTTATAATTTGATTGGTTGAAAACTATGACGTGGCACACAAAAATGATGACATGGCCTTATGAAAAATATGACATGGCATACTTAGCTAATTAAACAATTTTTTTGTAAAAACTAATCTTTAATCGAAAACTAATCTTTTTTATTGTTTTGTTGGAAACTAATAATCTAATATACTAAAATAATCTAATGATCTAATCAGGCTTAGAATAATTTCGTATAAATGGCCTAATAATCAGGTAAAACAAATTTGTAAAGAATATACTAAAATATCTTTGTCTATGTAATATACTAAAAAATCTGTTTTGTTGGAAACTAATAATCTAATATACTAAAATAATCTAATGATCTAATCTTTTTTTGTGTACGTAATATACTACAAAATCTTTTGGAATCTTTAATCGAATGTTTACATAATACACTAAAAGATCTTTAACTATAAAAGATTTTGTTTATTAACTAAATAGCATATCCAAAATATATTTCCATAAAATATTCTAAAAAGATTACCTTCTTTCAACTTCTCATGATCTATATAAATTAATCATGTACCTAATAACTCGATCAAACAACTTTACTTCCATTCTCACCTACTATCATAATGTCTATCATAGTTAAACAAACCTCTCCATTTGTGCTTTTTAACAATCTTCTTTCCTCTTCAGAGAAACAAAGAATCAAATCCCATATTATTCTGTTGTGGAAATCGAGAGGAAAATCAGGCAATTCTATTGAGATGGTTTTGGTTGATGAAGAGGTTAGTTATTCAAATCATGTAAATACATACTTTACATCCATTCCTATCGGTCCAGTCAATTAATGATCATTTACAATATTTTATTCAATTACAAAATTGTATTCAATACATTCGGTTGTTATAATACATTCGATACATTCAGCTCAATGATATTTTGATAAGCTATTCAATACATTCAGTTTAGATATAATAAAATCATTTTTTTCTATAATAAAATTAATTCTTATGTTTTTCTTATTTTTTTTTACAGGGAACAAGTATCCACGCAACCATTGAAGATGATATGATTAAAAAGTATCAAAATGTCATAAAAGATCTTAAGCAAGGTATCACAATAACAATCAAAGCTTTCCATCTTAAGGACTATTGTGGCGACTATAGGACCAGCCCACTCTTTCACAAGATTCTGCTGATTCGAACATCCGCCATCAAAGTTGTTGAAGAATCTATCGTATCATTTCCCGAAAAGTACTTCGCCGACTTTCAAGACATTAAAGATGGACGTCTAAACAAAGATGTATTGATTGGTAAGGCCATCACTACTTATCAAACTACTTCGTATATTAGTTTTCATACTTTACAATAGTTTGACCTTTATAATCATAATACAGATGTTATTGGTCAAATATTGAATGTTGGACCCATCGAGAAGATAAAGCAAAAGGGAAAGAATACCACCACCACAAAGGTCGACATCAAGCTACGAGATGCACTGTAAGAAATATACTTCATATGTCATCAATGGATTTGATATTCTTACATTTTAAACCCAATTAAAATATGCAGTGATGTCCTTTTGAAATGTACTTTATGGGAAGAATTTGGTAAAATGGTCGTTGACTACACTGAACAAAACAACAAAGAAGTTGTTGTATGCATTCTTCGATTTGTTTGCATCAAAGACTATAAAGGTAAAAAAATATTTATATTCATTTAACACGTATGAATTTTTTTCATCCCCCTTCCTATATATGTTAACACAAATACTACTTATCATATTTATTTTTCAGGTATCTACATTTCTAACTCATTTAATGCCACTCAAATCGAATTCAATCCAAAAACTGAGCAAGCCAAGAAGTTCCGATTCATGTATGTAACATTAATTCTAATCAATTTAGTATATATATATATATATGTTAAATCTTTTTTTGTTTTTATATTTTTTAAAAATTGTATCCTAACAGGTTACCAAGTGACAATCAGCTTATCACCCATAACGACAACAGTCAATGGTCGTTTGGTTCCTCTATCAATTATGTGGAGGAGTTCTTAGTCAAAAATCTAAGGATGACTATACAAGGAATAATTGAATCAACTGAGGTACCTAAACTTTTAAGTTTAATTTCTATATATTCTACACACTTAACAAAATACTATAATCTACTAATAAAATAACTTTCACTAGGCTGGGCCATGCGTTACAATAGCCACAATTGAATCTATTGATGTTGCCAAGAATTGGTATTATTTCTCTTGCCATTGTAAGAAGAAGGTTCAAGAATATGGCGAAGACTCTAATGATCCCAATGCAAAACCTCTTTACAACTGTGAAAATTGTGGTGACGTTGAAGATGTTATTACACAGTAATAATACCATTTCTTTTAAATAATTTTCATTATATACTGTCCATTACGTTATTAAAATTCTAATTTCACACTTAATATATTTGTATTTTCTAGATACTACTTGGTCTTACGTGAAACGACCCGACCCGGTTTTTTTTTTTTAACAATTTAACCCTTGGTCTCGGACTAGCATTCCCATAAATGCTATCCTCAACAACCAAGCAACATGCACAGACAACCAGCGGATAACACATACAATTAAACCAGAAATCAATTCCATTAAAATTATCTAAACCAGTCCAACAACAAATTCCAATCAAAACCAGCAACCTAACCAGGTTCTAAAACAGAAAGGAAATAACAACAACACACAACACGAAAACCGAGACCCTAGATCATCTCCCTCTTCGTTGCCATGATTCCACGATCACAATTTGCCTTTACCTGCATCACATGGAAAAAAGAGATGCGTGAGTATTATCACAAATACCCAGTGAGACGGTCCTCCCATCTACGACTGCGCACTCTTACGCGATGGATCCGCTCAGGCAAACATACATCACACAATCACACAAATACAATCAAACGCTCAACCACAGCCAACCAGACAGGCTGTCGATCGACACTACCTCTAGGTGTCGATCGACACCTTCTGCAGGTACATGTCGACCTAGCCAGACAGGCCTATCGACCACTGCCCGACAGCCTCCTGTGGACCTGTCGACCGACCCAGACAGGCCTGTCGACCGACAGCCTCCTGTCGACCGACCCCGACAGGCCTGTCGACCGACAGCCTCCTGTCGACCGACCCCGACAGGCCTGCCGAACGACAGGCTGTCGCAGATTCATGGAAAATCGATCATGATCCACTCGGATCGATTTCCTCCTCTGCAACAGTACACAACCTGCACGAAAATCACAAACCAACAATCCATATGCAATAAAACGAACAGAAACAACACCAATCATCACAAATCAATCAATTCAACCTACCATCAATCAACCCTAACGAATCCACCGGCCCAGAAGCCATGGTCACGCACTCACCTTAGATTTTCGGATAGAATCTGATAGAATTGGGGCTAGACACGAATCAACAACAATCTCTACAAGAAATCTCCTCCAAAACTCTCCAGAAACGAAACCCTAATCCACAAAACTATCAGGAACAAGAGAACTCCTCTCAAACTCTTTGCTGCTGATTTTTGGGACTTTGGTTCGCTCAAATGTGGCCAAAAACCCTTAAATACGAAGCCCTAAGGTTTACCCAAACCGGCCCGGTCCAATTGAACGACTTAAATCGAACCAGAAAACCAACCAATTTGGGCACCTGTCGATCGACAACCACTAGGTGTGTCGATCGACAGCCCTTAAGAGCCCTGTCGATCGACAGCCCTTAAGAGCCCTGTCGATCGACAGACCACAAGTGTGTCGATCGACATCCCCTCCATTTTCCACAAAAAATGGTTCACGGGCGTCACAATTCTCCCCCACTAAAACTGGATTCGTCCTCGCATCCTCTAACACTACCCACCAAGCTAACCCCTGGCCAACCCGCCAGTAAAACCGGAGACCACATCTCCCAGACCCTCTCGAGATTCACATCCGTCCTATGCACATAGACCCGTCTCAGACATTGATTGCCCATAGCTCATAACTCATAGCCACCATCTAGCCTTCGGGATCTTCACCCCTCAGCTCTAGGTGTCTAGTATCAACCCACCTCAGTCCGCGCTGTCCTGACGGTGTTCGATACTCAATCATCTCCACACCTCAATCCATCAAGACACACAGTCTATCAAGCTCTCGGTATGCAAAGATCTGCCAGAGGTCGCAACCTCCCAAACTATCCCCATACCCTCACGCTCTCAGTCCTCGCAGTCCTGACGAACGATCGGTATGCGGGGAACCCACTGTCCCCCGGAGAGACGCATCTCTCAAGATCTGCCGGAGACTAATCTCCAAGAAAGACCGATGTCTATCTCTGAGTTATGCAATCAATTCCTAACGTCTATAATGCACCTCTGACTGGAACTACCTCCTAAGGTCTCACATGGTATTCCCCTCCCGGAATACCATCACAATCGTGATCATCACAGATCACCCGGACCATCCCTCACCTCGGATGTCCCTGCAGAGTCTCTCCGGAACTAGACAGTTCTAACCACCGTAAAACTTCTATTCCGAGACTCTCACCCGCACAAACACATAACCGCTAGAGTTCTCCCACCAAAACTGGCAAGTCCTATCCGCAATAAAACTTCCATTTCGGGGTTCTCTAACCACAAACACATGACTCTCAAAGTCAAACACAAGCACCTCATGGCCACCCAGCCATAACAACCCCACTCCTGGCTACCACAGCCACCACAACCACATCATAAGAACTACACATCTTATGAAACCAGAAAAATGTCATAATCGTTTCAACTCCAACGAAAATACATAATTCCAACCACATCACCACACCCGGTGATCACTTCTAAGCCAGACGTCCGAACCTATGAGACCTAGTTCACTTTCCGGTCTGCTTCACAAACCCCAATTGAACCTTATCTCAATTAACCTCTGGTTCTCAAGTTTCTTCATGTCGTCGTCGCAGTCCCACAAGACTCTCGACAACGGCAACCTTTTCCGGCGCAAGATCTTGACACTTCTCTCAAGGATCCTTACCGGCCTCAACTCAGCCGCCAACAACTGAAGATTTGCAGGAATCCTCACCACTACCTCTCAAGACCCATGTCGACACTTTCTGAGCTCCGACACCTGGAACACTCACGAAAGTTCTGCATGATCTGAGGTAGTTCCAAACGATAAGCAACTAGTCTCACTCGCTCCACCACCAGGGTTGAAACCAAAGACCACCGACTACGCTTATCCTTGCAATGGATCTGCTTGAACCCCTGCAGCATCTCCACTCCGAGATACGCTCTAACTCCCACCTTAAACTCCCACTCATTCCTCCTCTTATCGGCATAACTCATCGGCCGATCAAGAGCCTCTTTCAAGTTCAGCGTCACAACACGGATCTTCTCCCTTGTCTTCTGAACAAGTTCTGCACCAAATATGCTTCTCTCCCCCACTTGGATCTAGCATAAGATGTGCGACATGGCCTCCCGCACCAAACTCAAAAGGAGCCATACCAATACTGGCCTGAAAGCCCTCACTAACCCCAACAGTGTACCTCGGATCTCTGTCTGACACAAACTGGCTAGCACTTCAAGCCACCTCACTACTCACTCACCATTCCATAACCCGAACCGTTGCTTCCTCGGTTTTCTTTATGGTCAGAAATGTGCTAACCTTGACAGACGATCCGCAGTCACTCAACTAACAACATGAGTCCAGGAATCCGGCAATCCTGCCGCAATATCCAAGGAAAACATGCCCCACTTCCTCGCTGGAATGGTTAAACAGCCCCCCCCCCCCCACCAACTGGCAACTTATCGAAAGCTGGGACCTAATTAGCCACATCCTTCTTCATCCCGACTCAGTGATAGTACCGTTTCCGATCACTATGCCTCTTAGTCACTTCCGGATGAATCGAAAACTTACTCGCATGAGCCTCTCTCAGAATTTCCTGCCTCAAGTCCTCATCCTTAGGAACACAGACTCGTCCATGCACTAAGATAGTCCCGTTAGCAGAAATCTGATATTCGGAACCAGTAGCCTTGGAGAGATCTAACAGCACCTGATCCTTCTCCTGAGCTACTCGGATCCTGCTCAAAAGATTCGCCTGATCCGCTGCCGCTAACCCCAACAGTTCCTCTGAAGTAACACACAACCTTCGAGTACCCAGCATGCTCACAAGAGCCTCCGCATCCCGTTCCTGAGATGAATCATACCTCCTCCGACTAAGAGCATCCGCCTCTACCTAAGTTCACCGCGATGGTAAACTAAAGGTAAAACTCAATCTTCTACAACTCCTCCCAACACTTCCGCCTCCTAATTCTAATACCACACCACAGAACCTACTCCTCTAACCTCTTGGTCATGGGTTGAGCCATACTTGCAAAGGCTTTTTGATGCAACTCGTGGAATAATCTGCCAACCCGAGAAAACTACTACACTTAGTCGCATTCCTCGGTCTAGGCCAAATCTCCGCTCGATTGCATTTTAACTGGATCCACAGAACTCCACCTGCAGAAACAGTAAGACCCTTAAAAACCCATTCCCTTTCCCGAAACTACACTTGCTCAACCTAGCAACCAGCTGCTACTCTTGCAACTTCCCAGAACTACCCTCTCCTTGCTCATGCTCCCCAGGATTCTTCGAATACCCCAAGATGCCATCGATGAAGTTAATCACGAACTCATTCAGATACTCCTGAAAGGTTTCGCTCATCAACCTCATAAACGCAGCTGGTGCACTTCGTCATCCCGAAAAGCATTACCACTAACTCAACACTGCTCCTGACTCGTCAAGAATGCCGTTTTCCTGACCACCACCTCATCGATAGAAATCTGGTGTTACCCGGATGCCAAGTCAACCTTGAAAAACCAAGTAGCCCCTCACAATTGATCCAACAACTTATCAATTCTCGGAAGAAGAAACTTGTTCTTCGCAGTGACTCGGTTAAGCCCTCGATAAACGAAGCACAACCGAAAACTACCACAATTCCTCATCCCAACAACACCGATTCTCCCCACGGTGAAGTACTCGACCGAAAGAATCCTTACTCAACAACCCTATGGCTGCCTCGTCAGCCCTACCAATTCTGCTGGAGCCATCCTGTAAGGTGCCTTAGATAACGGCGTCGTCCCAGGCTCTAACTCAATCGTGAAAAGATCCGACCGCGACAACGGTATTCCCTGCAACGACTGAAAGACATCCTCACAGTCCTGGACAACCCAAATATCCCTCACTGTAACCTCACCTACAGACTCCATCAGCAAAACAGTCTCCGAGTAAGCCTCGCAACCTCCCAGTCATAGCCCCAGCCTGTACCCAAGAGATCACAAGACTCTCAGAAGTCGGTCTTACTTCCTGATAAACCAACCTTCCTCCACCACGCTCCAACACAACACGACCTCGATGACAATCCAGATGAACTCTGTACTGATCAAGCCAATCCATACACAGGATGCCATCATACAGTTTCACTGGACTGATCACCAAGTCCGCTGGCACCAACTCACTAGAACACTAGAAACTCCACGCCTCTCGCCCGGCCATGAGTAACGAGAAACTTCCATCCCGCAACCATAACCGGTCCAATCCGCTCACCAGCGCCACTCCGAATACCGCTCCACCTAGCACCCTCCGGAGTGATGAAGCAATCATGCTCCAGAATTGAACAACACGTGGAATTCACCACTACCCACTTCAAAGGTCTCCACACACTCCCATGTGCTAAGAAACCTAACAACCTCACTAACTATGACCCATGCTTCCGCACCCGAAGCATCCCGGCCATTCTACCTCAAACTGGAAGTATCCTCCCACTTCCTTTTCTGCCCCTGCACAGGCTTGCCGCCATGCCAGGTATCACCTGTTGAGACTTAATAGACTGAACAACTGGGCTAACCACCACAGCCTGCTCTCTCGAGTCTCGACAACGCCTCCAGTAGTCTCAACCAACTATGCTCTCGCAGCATACACGGACACTCCGCACCATGTCCTCAATATGATCAAAGTCCTCTCAAGAACCTCTTATCCCGGGCCTCCTAGGCCTCCATGCTCATACCAGCATGAACCAACACAAACCATGAGCCGATTAACTCCAAAACATACCCACGAACTGATCTCTCTCACAGATCCAGTTCCAAAAACCTCGTCTCTAAACGACCCGCAGCCTCTCGAGGAAAGAACATGGCATCACACTCTGCCCACAAGTCCGCCCAGGCCAACACTGCCTGAACCCTCCTAGCTGCAACACACCACTCGCAAAGAATCCTATACCAATCCTCTGCACATGTTCCCTTATCCGTAGATAAGACGGAACCCTACTAACAACCGCATCCCTCAGCCGCACCTTTGCCACTCGTGGCATCACCGGAGCCTAACTCGTACCGCACTCGGTAACCGCTCCAAAAACTGCTGAAGCCAATCCACCAGACGATCCACTCGACACTGAGCCCACCCGCGGGCGCACCCGCACTACCAACCTCACGAGGACCCACACCGGCCCTCGGCAGCCAACCTAGGACCACACTGCCCCCACAAGCCCTCACACTGGCGCTCACACTTGGCTGCACGCTGGCAGCCTAAATGGCGCTCAAGCCGTCATGAAGCGTCTACGGATCACCCTCAGCCACTTGCGCAACACTCTGAGCCGCCTTCCTGGCCAACTCCCTCACTAGTGCCCGCCACAACACCTACTGCAACAGATCTGTCAGCCGATCAACTCGTCACCTAGACTCCTCCTGCGGGCGCACCCGAACAGCGAGCGAATCCAGCACTAGCTCAAGTACCAGCCCTGGCCCAACAGCCCTCACACCGGCTCTCACACAGGCACTCCCACTGGCACTCGCACCAATACTCAGACCCTCTTGATACGTCTACGGATCTGTCACAGTCTCAACGTGGAACCCAGAGCCGCATCCCAGCCGACTCACTCACTGGTCCCCGACCATAATCCTGACCTCCACAGTCACCCCGGCCCCCCAGGGCCACATTCTCTAGTGTCTCTAGCTAACACCATGCACTACTACAGTACACAAGCTAAGCACTAAAGAATAACATTAAAACACACTTACCGTGGAATATCTTTGAAGGCTCGAAGGAAGATGATCTAGAACCCCCAAACTCACAGAATTGTCAATTTAACCAAATTACAATCCTAGCTGTTCTAACCCGTCCTAAAACCGTAAGGGCTCTGATACCAAACTGAAACGACCCGACCCGTTTTTTTTTTTAACAATTAAACCCTTGGTCTCGGACTAGCATTCTCATAAATGCTATCCTCAACAACCAAGCAACATGCACAGACAACCAGCGGATAACACATACAACTAAACCAGAAATCAATTCCATTAAAATTATCTAAACCAGTCCAATAACAAATTCCAATCAAAACCAGCAACCTAACCAGGTTCTAAAACAGAAAGGAAATAACAACAACACACAGCACGAAAACCGAGACCCTAGATCATCTCCCTCTTCGTTGCCATGATTCCACGATCACAATTTGCCTTTACCTGCATCACATGGAAAAAGAGATGCGTGAGTATTATCACAAACACCCAGTGAGACGGTCCTCCCATCTACGACTGCGCACTCAGACGCGATGGATCCGCTCAGGCAAACATACATCACACAATCACACAAACACAATCAAACGCTCAACCACAGCCAACCAGACAGGCTGTCGATCGACACTAGCTCTAGGTGTCGATCGACACCTTCTGCAGGTACTTGTCGACCTAGCCAGACAGGCCTGTCAACCACTGCCCAACAGCCTCCTGTGGACCTGTCGACCGACAGCCCCTTGTCGACCGACCCCGACAGGCCTGTCGACCGACAGCCTCCTGTCGACCGACCCCGACAGGCCTATCGACCGACCCCGACAGGCCTGTCGAACGACAGGCTGTCGCAGATTCATGGAAAATCGATCATGATCCTCTCAGATCGATTTCCTCATCTGCAACAGTACACAACCTGCACGAAAATCACAAACCAACAATCCATATGCAACAAAACGAACAGAAACAACACCAATCATCACAAATCAATCAATTCAACCTACCACCAATCAACCCTAACGAATCCACCGGCCCAGAAGCCATGGTCACGCACACACCTTAGATTTTCGGATAGAATCTGATAGAATTGGGGCTAGACACGAATCCATGACAATCTCTACAAGAAATCTCCTCCAAAACTCTCCAGAAACGAAACCCTAATCCACAAAACTATCAGGAACAAGAGAACTCCTCTCAAATTCTTTGCTGCTGATTTTTGGGACTTTGGTTCGCTCAAATGCGGCCAAAAACCCTTAAATACGAAGCCCTAAGGTTTACCCAAACCGGTCCGGTCCAATTGAACGACTTAAATCGAACCAGAAAACCAACCAATTCGGGCACCTGTCGATCGACAACCACTAGGTGTGTCGATCGACAGCCCTTAAGAGCCCTGTCGATCGACAGACCACAAGTGTGTCGATCGACAGCCCCTCCATTTTCCACAAAAAATGGTTCACGGGCGTCACATTACGTGTTTCCGATGACACAACCGTTTGTAGATGATGAGCTTAACTACAACCATGAAGAGCAACGAAAAGAGCACGAGAGATTGCTTGGAATGTTAACAGATGAGCAGAAAGCTGTATATGAAGAGATTTTGGATGCAGTGCTCAATGATAGAGGTGGGATGTTTTTCGTGTATGGTTTTGGAGGAACTGGAAAAACCTTCTTATGGAGTATACTATCAGCTGCACTTCGATCCAGAGGTGATATAGTTGTTAACACAACATCAAGTGGGATTGCAGCGTTATTGTTGGAAGGTGGCAGAACAGCCCATTCAAGGTTTGGAATTCCAATTAATCCAGACGAGTTCACCACTTGCAATATGACTCCAGGTTCAGATAAAGCAGAATTAATTAAACAAGCAAAGCTTATAGTATGGGATGAAGCTCCTATGATGAGCAAGCACTGCTTCGAAACTTTAGATTGTAGCTTACGTGATATAATGGACGAGGAAAAGCCGTTTGGAGGCAAGGTTGTTGTTTTTGTCGGTGATTTTAGACAGATTCTGCCAGTTATTACTGGAGGTGGCAGAGCAGAAACTGTTTTGGCAACTATAAATTCGCCATACCTTTGGGAAAACTGCAAAGTTCTAAAGCTTACAAAAAACATGAGATTGCTAGCTGGACTTAGTGAAGATGATGCTAAAGAACTTAAAGCTTTCTCCAAATGGATTTTGGATATTGGTGATGGAAAGATCAACCTCCCAAATGATGGAGAAACGGAAATCGACATCCCTGAAGATTTGTTGATAACTGATTGCGGAGATCCGATCGAAACTATAGTGATTGAAGTTTACGGACAGTCATTTGGTAGTTTAGGTGATATTGATTTTTATAAACACAGGGCGATATTGAGTCCTACAAATGACGATGTTGATCAGATCAATGATTATATGCTTTCAAGATTATCAGGTAAATAAGTTCTTGACTGTTTATTTTAAGATAATAATCATTTTAATTTCAAAATGTAAAAGCGCTGAAATCCTATTTTTCCATTAACGCATGTGAGGATAAAGTCTACCTAAGCTCTGATAGCATTGATCCTTCAGATATTGACCCCAATGATGATTTTGTGTATCCCACAGAGTTTTTGAACAGCGTCAAATTGGGTGGAATGCCTAAGCACTGTTTGAAATTAAAGGTTGGTGCTCCTATCATGTGTCTTCGTAACATTGATCCTAAAGGAGGGTTATGCAATGGTACTAGGCTTATAGTTACTCAATTGGCACGTCATGTGATTGAGGGTAGAATCATTACAGCAAATGATAAACCAGGCGAAAAAGTTTTAATTTCTAGGATGTCTGTCACCCCACCAGAAACAAAGTTTCCTTTCAGAATGCGGCGCAGGCAATTTCCAGTGACTCTAGCTTTTGCAATCACCATAAACAAAAGTCAAGGACAAACGCTCAAAAACGTTTGTTTCTACCTAAACCCGTATTCTCTCATGGACAACTCTATGTTGCCCTATCTAGGGTAAAATCTAGGAGTGGGTTAAAAATCTTAATCACCGACAAAGATGGAAAAATGCAGAAGAAAACTATGAATGTCGTCTATAAAGAAGTGTTTCAAAACATTCAGTAACTTTTCGAGTTTTGTCTTCCGTTTTATTACAATTTAGTATTTCATTAATATTAACTATGTAAATCATTCTTTCTTTTCTATATATTATTAAATTCTAAATTTACATAATTTATCATTTATGATGTTTTATTATTTTATGTATAAAATTTGTTATATAATATTCATTTCCGCACACGGTGCGGGTCAATCATCTAGTAAGCTGTAAAAGCCTTGATATACCACCGCAGAAGAGAGCTTCCACATAATATTGTTTCTTAATAAAAAAGATAAACTAAATTTAGAAAATAGAATTAAGGGTAAAACAGAGTTTTCAAAAGAGAAAATATGTAAATGTTTTGAGAGTTGATGGTTTGAGTATTAAAAAAAAATTGGTTAATAGTTAGAATACTAAGAAGTTATTATTAGTTCATATGTTTTTAAATAACCCATTTAATAGGTACATTTGTTAGAAAACTTTATATAACTGAGATATTTTTCAGGGGTTTTCCATTTTTTAAATACAACTTAATAAATTATTATTTACTGACTTGAATAAATTTATATTTTTCTCATTTTTAAGACAAGTCGATTCTTATTTTTTCCAAATAAATTCTTTATTGTTATTTTTATAAATAAGGGTGTCTTATATTTGTTCATCGAAATGAAAAACGAAATTAGGGTGTCTCTGCGGCTGATGTGCTTGTGCTCAGCGACTGTTGTTGTGTGTTTATCCTCTCAGCTTCTCGGTATCGGTTCAGATCAGCTGTTAGCTTATTTATTTGTCTAACATATTGATGATTCAAGGCTGCAATAACAAACCACTAATTTTTTTTAAAAGGCTGTGCAATCTTACATATAAATGTTACTATTTCATGAGAAACATCCAAAGTATTACTATATGTGTGTGGTCTCGTAAACCCTAAACTGCTTACATACCTTGAAGAAGATTCATTTGTTCCTCCATTCCAGCATAACGAATCTTCAGTTGTCTAAACTCGCTGTCCAACACAGTATAATCTTGCTGCATGCAACAACAACAAACTCCTTACATGAACCGTTTAATTAGACATAAAAGAAAATAGATGGTTGCTAATGCGATATGTCTCACCTGCAGATTATTGTTCTTAGTTTCTAGTGTAGTATTATCGATCTTAAGAGTGTTTACTTGGCCTTGCAGCTCGGCTACTTCCCGCTTCCTCTTCTCCTGTGAACGTGCCGCTGACTCTCGGTTTTTTAATTTTCTACATAGGTAAATGACACATGAAGAAGAAAGGAAAAAAAAAGACATTGAGTACTTCAGTCATGTAATCTCGCTTTAGTTACCTTTTTTCGATCTTATTAATTTCAGCTGCACTAAAGACGACGCCGGAATCACCAGAGGAAAACAAACGAGGAGAAGGAGGTGGCTCCATACCGGTACTAGAATTCCCATAGGCCGGAAAACTACCCATTGAAGCTCTCCTAATCAGTTGACTCCCTGAACTTGAAGGGTTCACTGGAGGTAGAGTAGGAGTCATTCGAGCCTGAAGTAATGACGGTGATGATGGGTTAATCGACGGCAAGATAGACGGTGGTTGAGGCATGCTTGGTCCGGGGAACTGTGGCCCGAGTTGTTGGACCGTGGAGATGTTTGTGTTGGGATGAATGGGTGGGCGTGAGCGAGAGGGCGTTGTCACGACGGTTCTCCAGACGCCGAATTCATTCGATGATTGGATGGAGTCCGAGTTATTATCAGTGGTTAAATTAGGAAGATCCTTGTTATGGTTCATTGTTGGACAAAGATAAATGGTACAAATGTTACAACAACATATTAAAACTCTAGTAAGCTCCTACATACGATTTGAATTATATAAAAGAAAAATCACTGTTCTAAGAAAAACAAATGGAAAATATTGAAACAAGTGAAGATGAAAAGCAATGAGAAACACCTTAAATGCGTTTGCTTTTGGGACCTTAATGTTATATATATTTGGATTTAAAGATGATTTCTTGATTTCTTTTTGTTTTCAATAAAAGATGATATCTTTTCTCCTGAGATAGCATCTATTTATATCCAAATACTTCAATCTTTACTTTTATCAACAACATAATGAATCTTTCATTTTTAGTAATATATTGAAAAATTATAAATTAGAAGTTATCATATTTTGTCAATTCAAACTTGAAACTTTTGGCGGGTCATTAACTGTTCAACAATTCGTTATTTTGGCGGGTTAGTAACGGTCAATAACTTCTTCTAAACTTATAAATATGAAGTTATTATATTTTGCTACTTAGTCAAATTTTTTACTTTTGGCAAGTTATTTATTATTTAACAATTTATTATTAAGGCATTTATTTTAAATAAAAGATTAAAATAATTATAAACCTACTCAGTCAAATATTATTTTTGGCAAGTTATTTATTAATTAATAATTGGTTATTTTGTCTCATTATTTATTTTTAAATGAGTAATTAAGAAATAATAAATCTAAAGTCATTATATTTTGCAAATCAAACAATTTGAACTTTTTGTTTATCATTCTAATAAATGGTTTTGATGCATTTCTTTATTTCATTAATGTCACAAGAGAAAATATTGGGCTATCTTTTCCTTTGTTGTATAGTACTAATTGGACTTTTTACTAATAGGCCATTTTAGTCTCAACCTAATTTCCCTTTTCTCATATAATTTTCTCGAGAAAGTAAAATTTTCTTTTCATTTTCTCAAGAAAATCAAAATCAAAAATCAACATGTGGAGAAGATCAGCATCGTTTATCCTCCACGAGTGACGAAGCTCGAATTCACCTCTAGTGGAAGACCCTACACAATCTCCATTACAAAATCCAGATTCAATCTCTGCTTACTATCAAACTCGCGTGGTGTATCATCACGGTGTCATTTCAAGCGACTGGTTAGCTCAAGCTAAAGCCGCCATCTCCGGCGAGAATAATCAGTCAGATTCATCCGTATATGAGATCGGAATTGAAAAATCGTTTAACTTGATTGATGAATTTAACAATTGGAGAAAACAACCAGATTTAGCGGAAGCTGTTGCAGCTATACGTGCTTTAGTTGCTGTGATTTTTTCTAGTTAAGCTAGTACTATGATGGAACTTGAAATTGAACTCAAAAAAGCTTGTGATACACTCAAGGTGATGATGATTGTTTGATAAGGGTTTAACACCCTTATTTAAAACTCTACTAAAATTGAGATTAACCTTTAAAAAAAGCCCATCAATACTTAAAGCCCATGAAGCTTGACAAAAAGTAGAGTTGAATCTTCGTTTTGTCTATAAATAGAGAAGGCACCTCATTGAAGAAGAGACTGGTTTTTCTTTGATAAAAGCCAAACATCTCACTGTAAGCTCTCTAAGTTACATGATTAGGTCGTCCGGACAGGTGTTCAACCTGCTCGGGTCATTCAGACAGGTGTTCTACCTGTTCAAGTCGTCCAGACAGGTTTCTTACATGCTCTAGTCGTCCAGACGGGTGTTCTACCTGCTCAGGTCATCCAGACAGGTGTTCTACCTGCTCAGGTCATCCAGACAGATGTTCTACCTGCTCAGGTCGTCCAAACAAGTTCCCTACCTGCTCAGATCATCCAGACAGGTTTCTTACCTGCTCGGGACGTTTAGGCAGGTGTTCTACCGGCTCCAGTCATGCAGACACGTGTTCTACCTGCTCAGGTCGTCCAGACAGGTTCCCTACCTGCTTAGATTTTCCAGACAGGTGTTCTACCTTCCCAGGTCGAACATCCACCTTCCCAGGTCGAACATCCACCTTCCCAGGTCGAACATCCACCTTCCCAGGTCGAACATCCACCTTCCCAGGTCAAACATCTACCTTCCCTGGTCGAACATCTACCTTCCCAGCTCAGTCATCTACCTTTTCAGCAGTCATCTACCTTCCCAGGTCGATCATCTACCTTCCCAGGTCAAATATCCAGCTTCTTAGGTCGAACGTCTATCTTTCCAGATTGAACATCTACCAAGTCAGGTCGAACATCTACCTTCCCAGCTCGGTCACCTACCGAGTCAGCAGTCATCTAACTTCCCAGCTCGAACATCTACCTTCCCAGCTCGGTCACCTACCTTGTCAGCAGTCATCTACCTTCCCAGGTCAAACATCTACCTTCCCAGGTCGAACATCTACCTTCTTAGGTCGAACATCAACTTTCTCAGGTCGAACATCTACCTTCCCAGGTCGAACATCTACCTTCCGAGCTCAGTCATCTACCTTGTCAGCAGACATCTACCTTCCGGAGTTGAACATGTACATTCCCAGGTCGAACATCTACCTTTCTAGATCAAACATCTACCTTTCCATGTCGAATATCTACCAAGTCAGGTCGAACATCTACCTTCCCAGCTCGGTCACCTACCTTGTCAGCAGTCATCTACCTTCCCAGGTCGAACATCTACGTTGCCCGGTCGAACATCCAGCTTCCCAGGTCGAAAATCTACCTTCCCAGGTCGAACATCTACCAAGTCAGGTCGAACATCTACCTTCCCAGCTTGGTCACCTACCTAGTCAGCAGTCATCTACCTTCCCAGGTCGAACATCTACCTTCCCAGCTCGGACACCTACCTTAGCAGCAGTCATCTACCTTCCGAGGTCGAACATCTACCTTCCCAGGTCGAACATCCAGCTTCCCAGGTCGAAAATCTACCTTCCCAGGTCGAACATCTACCAAGTCAGGTCGAACATCTACCTTCCCAGCTCGGTCACCTACCTTGTCAGCAGTCATCTACCTTCCCAAGTCGAACATCTACCTTCCCAGGTCAAACATCTACCTTCTTAGTTTGGTCACCTACCTTGTCAGCAGGCATCTACCTTCCCAGGTCGAACACCTAGCTCCTCAACTCGAACATCTAACTTCTCACCACCTACCTAGCTCCTCAGCTCGAACACCTAGCTTCTCAGCATCTATCTATCTCCTCAGCTCGAACACTTAGCTTCTCGTCACCTACCTAGCTCCTCAGCTCCTACCTAGCTCCTCAGCTCCTACCTAGCTCCTCAGCTCCTACCTAGCTCCTCAGCTCGAACACCTAGCTCCTCAGCTCGAACACTTAGCTTCTCAGCATCTACCCAGCTCCTCAGCTCGAACACTTAGCTTCTCAGCACCTACCTAGCTCCTCAGCTCGAACACCTAGCTTCTCAGCATCTACCTAGCTCCTCAGCTCGAACACTTAGCTTCTCAGCATCTACCTAGCTCCTCAGCTCGAACACCTACCTTCTCAGCATCTGCTTACTTTCTCAGCTCGAACACTTAACTTCGCAACACCTAACAAGGTTGTTTATTTCCTCTATCTCCGAACTACGAATTGCTTGATCCCTTTTTAAGGGTACTTAGGCAACCTTTCACGAGGTGCAGCTATAAGACATAAAACCACTTAAACTCTTATTTCCCTACTAATTAATCGTCGAGGTTTGACTTTATCTTACGGGAATCTCCGAACCTTTTCATCTCTTTATAAATACTATGTTGAATTTCCGGGTTCAACAATGATGAATTCTGCAATGTTGCTTTAGTTGATTTCTTGAGTTTTTGTGTTTGATTTGTTTCGATTTGTGTTGTGTTGATAGTCATGGGATAAAACATCGATTTCTTTGACTGCTGGATGTGATATGTTCATAAGATACGTTACGAGAACATCTCCTTTGGAATATGAAGATTTCAATTCTGCTAAGAGTCGTCTTCTTGAACGTGCTGAGAAATTTGGGGAAATTTCTTGTAAGGTATTATTAACATTTTGAGATTGATTTAGTAGTGTTTGGAAGTAGTAATCCATGAAGTAGAAGAAGAAGATGATTAAGGAATGTTTGGTTATTGTGCAGGCTAGGAAGATTATTGCAATGCTTAGTCAAGATTTTATATTTGATGGTTGTACTATATTGGTTCATGGACTCTCTAGAGTTGTTCTGGAAATACTCAAGATGGCTGCACAAAACAACAAGCTCTTTCGAGTTCTTTGCACAGGTGTTTCTCTTTTCGACATTTCCCGTTCTGATGTTTTCGCCATCTATTTTCGCTTAGCTCATAGTGGAATTTGGTTCGTAGCGGTGTAATGTCTTATTGCTTTCTTGGTTTGTACAATGTTCTGAGACATTTTGTTGCTTAGGATCTACATAATCGCTGGACAGGTTTCTCTTTCCGAATTACCCGTTTTATCTCTTTCTCTATGTGTATTTTTAAGTGTTCTGATGTGTTCCTATCTATTTCAGCAGTATGGTATTGTTTGATCGATATTTTTCGAGCTTGAGTCGTAGCCACTTAATGTCTTGCATCTTAGTGTAATTTGCTTTCTTGGTTTATACAATGTTCTGAGACATTCTCTTGATTTTAATCTGCAAAATTTTGACCTTATAAACTCTTCTCTTTACAGTTTTAGAGTATTTTGAACTTAGTCGTAGCCACTTAATGTCTTGTTACTTTCTTGGTTTATAGTTTATACAACGTTCTGAGATATTCTGTTGCTTGGGATTTACATAATCTTGATCTAATAGTATCCTCTCGCTGAACCCTTTTAACGAAAATAATTGCAGAGGGAAGGCCGGATGGAACAGGAGTTTTGCTATCGAATGAGCTATCCAAGCTCGATATCCCGGTGAAACTGCTGCTTGATTCAGCTGTGGCGTATAGTATGGACGAGGTGGACATGGTGTTTGTCGGGGCAGATGGAGTTGTTGAAAGTGGTGGTATTATCAACATGATGGGAACTTACCAGATCGCACTTGTCGCACACAGCATGAACAAACCAGTCTATGTCGCCGCCGAGAGTTACAAGGTAATGAATGAAACGGTTTTTATAATTATCTAAGAAAGTGAGAGAGAGAGGTTAATGATCTGAAGTTGTTGTGTATTTGTAGTTTGCTAGGCTTTACCCATTAGACCAAAAGGACATGGCACCGGCGCTGAGACCGATCGAGTTTGGTGTAAAGATTCCGGCGAAGGTGGAAGTAGAGAGGTCGGCTCGAGACTATACTCCACCTCAGTACTTAACGCTTCTCTTCACAGATCTTGGTGTTCTCTCTCCTTCTGTAGTTAGCGATGAGCTTATTCAACTCTATCTCTAATCTTTCAACTCCCAATAAATAAACTAATTACTTGTTAATCTTGCTTATGAAATGTGGAAACTATAAATTTTGTTCCTTTATAGATCGTCAGAACCATGTATTGTTAGCACAATACTTCCCCAAGAAGACAAGATTCCGGCGATAGTGAATCGTTTCACAAGTGCTTCATGGACAAGTTCCTTCATGGACAAGTTCTGCCACTAAAAAGCACGACAAGCCGAAGATGATGAGCTCAAAGACCTTTTGACTTGAGAGATCATTAAATGAAGTGTGATCAGTTTGAGTAATTAATCAAAGAATCTAAAATCTATGTTTCATTAATCAAGCAATTGTTATCTGACAAACAGTTTTGCGGTTAAATAGAATCGATCATGATATAGAAATATATTTATAAACCAATTTAGTTTTGGAGTATTTGTACTACAGTAAAAACTTTATAAAGTAATGTTGGACTACCAAAATTTATTACTTTATAAAGTTATTACTTTATGAGTAATGCTTAAAATGCATTTAAAAAAAAAAAGGGCAATTGCAATAATGCCACATATGAATTACACTATGCAAAACTGCCACAGCGAAAATACTGTTCACAAATATGCCACGAATTTCGTCTTTTCGGACGAAATTACCCCTGGCAGAAAACACGGGGTTACCCACAAATAATTCATTTTTCTGTTTTTGTCTTTCTTTCTTTCTCTTTCTCTTTCTCTCTAAACTTTTCTCAACCCTAATCGCCTCCATCAAAATCTGGGTTTTTTCACAGGAAAAATCTCTGTATTTCACCGAAGATTTTCCGAAATTACAAGGTTACTCTTTACATCTCTCTTATTCTTTATTAAGATCGCAATTTCTTCGATTTCGTTTTTCAGATCTAGATTTCGTTTTTCAGATCTAGATTTGAAAATTTCAATTCGTGTTTTTAACCTTTTAAGTATTCATGTTCGGATGTTTTTATCCTCGATATGATCGTTTTTCGAAGGTTTTTATCATCGATTTCATCGATTCCATCAAAAACTTTCGATTCGTGTTTTGAACCATGGATGTATTCGAATTCGAAAGTTTTGATCCTCGATTTCGAAGGTTTTGAAGCTCGATTTCATCGTGTGACGAATCCGAGAAAAACTGAGAACAAATCTAGCTGCGGAGATGTCGGAGGTAATAAGGAAGGGAAAAGATGGTACTAAATGGAAATGGAATTGGTTTAGGGCAAGTTATATAGATAGATTCGTAGATGTTACAGTGTTTTTGATCATTAAACTATGAGTATATTCGTGTGATTGATTTCTGAATGTTGGATTATCATAGCCATGGGAAACATTAATTTAAAGTTGATCGGAGATTGAGTGTGGTTAATCGGCGGAGAAAATTTGGGGTTTTCTGGTGATTTAGGTCGGAGATTGAGAGTTGAAGGCCGAGAAAGTGTTAGGAAATGGCGAGAATTGTGAAGAGGTGGTCGGAGAAATTGGAGAGACAAGCTTTTTAGTCATGGCTGCATTTTGCACTAGTTCGCTTGTTGGAATTATCGTATCGTTGATGTTTGTTTTTTACTGTTATTAGCCTTACAATACAGTGTAAAATATTAAGGTAACTAAAAACTCTTGTTGTGTGGTTTTGATTTGGAGGAAAATGGTCTGCACACTTCTTGTTGTGTGGGAATATGTTTGTACACTGATCCCTAATCACTATGCACATAATTGTTGAAGAAGCTTGTTTCTTGGGTTTATGCAATCTGAGCATTTTCTACGCCTTGCCTTTATTTGGTGTTGATTCTATTTCAGGATTGTATGTCGTTCACATTACAGCTGAGATGCCACTTGTAGTTGTAGCTAAGGTGTGTTAAGCTAAAATCCCAACTAATTCTCCGTGCTTTCGAACATCCTCCACTACTACTGTTGAAAACAAACTATTTTGTTCTCAAACAATTACACATTTTTGACTGTTTGGTTTTTTTATGTTTTTCAGATTAGGGATTTTGTGAAAGGAAGCTCAAACGGAATCTTTGAAGCCAGGGTTTAAATATTTTGGCCTGGGAGATTGTAAAGGCTCAAAAGTTCACATGTGAACGACATACAAAGTCGGGCCCAAAAGTTCAAGATCTTAAATACTGAAATTCTACGGTAGTTGTAGGGTTTATAAGGTATTGAAAAATTATTAATTAATATATAAAACTAGATTTGTAAGGTTTTTGTTAAGTTTATAAGGTATTTAAAAAAATTATAAGCTTATTCTCATTTCTTCTTTATACACAACTACTTACAAAAAAACTTACAAAGAAGGTTTTATAATCCTTACAAAAAGAAGGCTTATAATCTTTAAAAAAATCTTATAATTTTGAAAGAAGGCTTATAATCCTTACAAAAACCTTATAATCTTGAAAAGAAGGCTTATATAATTCTTACAAAAGGCTTATAATCTTAATAAGCTATGTTTTCATAACTATGATCTCATTTTACATGACTTTACAAAAAAAAGCTTACAAAGAAGGCTTATAATCCTTACAAAAAGTTTACAAAAAGAGACTTATAATCCTTACAAAAACATTATAATTTTGAAAGAAGACTTATAATCCTTACAAAAACCTTATAATCTTGAAAACAAGGCTTATATAATCCTTACAAAAAACTTATAACCCGGTAAAGAACTATGATGATTCTCATTTTACATGACCTTACAAAAAAGCTTACAAGAAGGCTTATAATCTTTACAAAAACCTTATAATTTTGAAAGAAGGCTTATAATCCTTTAAAAAACCTTATAATCTTGTTGTTGTTCCTTGCCTCTCAAGCAACACCAGCCACTTCTGACCTTATTTTGCAAACAACATAGTCACACCGGCATGTAAAACATAAGTTTCTTTAAATGGTTTAAGAAATTGCAAAGGAATAGATACCGAGCAATTCATAAGCAAAAACGAAGAATCTTTTCATAGAAAAGTCTCAAGAATAGTAAAACTAACGAATAAAAAAACTAAAATCACAAAAGTGATTTACAAAGGAGCAATAATGATAGAGTAGAGACCAAATAGTTCACAAGCTAAAGAGAAGCAATCAAGCCCGAGATAACTATTGTTTTAGCTAAAGAACCAATGCCAATTAGAAACTTGGGAATGGCTTTGTGTGCTAATCACAGAAGAAAGGAACAAAATCAGCAAAAAAAATAGAGGTACTCAAATCAACTAACACATAACGAGACCCAACCAAATCGATGCCACAAAGAGATAATCGTTAACATAAACAAGTCGTTGATACTACGATCAGCTTCTCTTGACCTCGTTTATGACTTAGGTACCGATCAAAACAAATCTATGCACCTTCTTCAAATCAAATCGAATCAACCAGATTTCAACAATAACCTAATGCATCGATACTACGTTTCTAATCCTTTTCTCATACATACATACACACATAAGAGAAACAACAAAACCTTACGGAGATATAGATAAACATGATCGATCAAACGCATGAACACAGATACGATCGAAAAACTGATTCAAACATTAGGAAACACAAACAAGCACCATCGTTGCGATCACGTCGTCGTCAACGGAGAAGAAGCGAGAAGCGAGAGAGAAAAGGAGCTTACCGGAGAAGAAAACGAGAACGTTGAAGAAGATCGTTGAGAGAATCGGAACTGATATCCAAGATAATTACTCAAACAAACATATTTAAACCATGTATGATACATGATGTATCACACAAGATAAACGCATCACCAATCTGTGAAATGTATGTAACAAATACCATCTCTAACATCCGAGTTCAAGTTTTCAAACACAAACGAAGATCTCAATTGATTTTCATTGTTCTAGTTCAACGATTCAAATCAAAAACCAAATCCTAAGCGCTAGATAAAGAATTCCTCCGATATCAAATCAAATCTCGCAGGATAATGAAACTTTAAGAGCAGATCGAGATTCAAAAACCAAAACGAATGCGTTTCATACAATCGATGTTCTCAGCTTACTTGTTTTTCTATTCGGCAAAAATAGCTTGATTTGAAGACTATGGAGACGACGGAGGCGAGATCCGGGACGAAAACGGCAATATCGAGGACGACGACGGCGTGATCGAGGACGACTACAAAGGAGATCTGATTTTGTTTTTCTTTTGATTAAAAATTAGGTAGTTTTAGTTGAAGGGTAATCTAGGAATATTAAAAAAAGGTTGTGGCAATTTTGTGAAAGTGTTTTTACTAGTGGCATTTTTGCTATGTGGCATGTTGAAAGTAGCAATTTTTAAAATTTCTCAAAAAAAAATTGATAGATTCATAATAAAACACAATTTAACCACTAATAAATTTTTTACTGAATATAAATAGTTAAAAATGATAAAAATTAATTAATTTTCTACTAAAAGGTTAAAATATAATATATTTAGAAACAATTTGTTTATTTTAAAACATCACTTACTATCAAATAAAAGAAATATATAGCAATTATTATTTTATAATACTAAAGGAACTATATATTTGTATAGGATTTTTGAAAAAAAACATATTTTATCATTTTATCGATTTATGTTAAATTTTGCACTGATCCGATTCGGGACCGGAAAAAATTATTACTTTATCGAATTTATTACTTTATTGAGTATTACTTTATAGAGTTTTTACTGTACATTACAAGAATGACAAAAAAAAATATTGAAATTATGTAAAAAATCACAGTCATTTAAAAAAAGATATTCTTATTCCAAGTTAAAAAAAAAACGTTTTTATATAAATTTTTGCTGCTGGTATTTTGTCATTTCTATAAGGAAATAACTCGAAAAACAATTGTTAGAAAAGTACATAAATTTTCAAAAATACATAAAGTATTAATAACTTGTTCTTTTACATTCAACTATTAACCATTATATTTTTTTTTATTCGAACTATTAAATCTCATAGACTTTACACATATTATTTTAAAAAACCCTGTTTTAATTTTCAAAAATTCTTAAAACTGATTTATTTTTAATACAAGAAATATATGATTAAAAGGAAATTTTCATGAAATGCCACAACCCAAATGACAGCTTTCAAAAATGCCACATTTTAAAAATCTTTGCAAAAAATGCCACTTTTTCAAATATCATTTATCCAAAATATCATTTATATTTAGATTAACTATGTTATGTTAGGCTTTAGGGTTTGTTAGGGTCATAACCTTTTTTCAAGTTTAGAATTCTAGCGTTTAGGGCTTTAATTTTTTTTCACTAGTGGCATTCTTTTTGAAAATAGACAATTCATTGTAGCATTTTTACAAAAAGTAATTCAAACATGACATTTTTAAAATAAAAAACAACAAAAATCATCCAATGATTTTTCTCTAAACATTTAATTTAGTTCTTCTCCCTCCTTTAGAAACGAGTTCTTGCATCAACCATTATCTTCCACATCAAATATCGATAGCGTGGATCCAATCAAATCCAATGATTGATGTCAAAAAACTTGAAAATCCAATGATTGATGTTAAATTGTTGAATTTCACAAAGGATGATGTTTTGAAGCAAGATATGAAGACAATGAAAACTTTGACCCAATAGTTGTGGATGAGTAAAAGTACGAGGTCCTTGCGGATGAGTGAAAGGAGAGCGTAGATGATATGAGAAATCATTGTAATGAGGTTTGTTATTGATTTCGGCGATTCTGATTAGTTGTATCGTATTGAAGAGTTGATGGATGATGAATGATTGCTTATCACTAACCATTACAAAAAAAAACAAAATAAGAATCAAAGTCACCGACCAAGACGGGAATTGTTGATAATAAAACAAAAATTGTTATTGGTAATGAACAAAAAACGGGTCGTGACCCTATGATCGTGGATGATTGAAAGGACGAGTTGCTCGTGGATGAGTGAAAGGAGAGCTTCGATGTTGTGAGAAGCGACGACAATGAAGTTTGTTGTTGTTTTCGGTGGTTTTGATTCGCTCTATCGCATTGAAGAGTTGCTCGTTGATGATTCATTGGTTATCATTAACCATTACCAGAAATCAAAACAATAGTCAAAGTCTCTGATGACAGTGCAGAATACAGAAATGTTGCTGATAAAACAAAAATTGTTATTGATAACGATCAAGAAATTGGTCATAACCTAGATCCAGATTTAGAACAAAAAGCAAAACTAACTTTTTATTTTGAATGTTATAATATTGTTTCTTAATAAGAATAAATTGATCCAGTGGTCGTGGATGAGTGAAAGGGATGAGGTCCTCGTGGATGAGTAAAAAAGAGCGTTTCGATGATGTGAGAGTCGTGGCAATGAGGTTTGTTTTTGTTTTCAGTAGTTTTGATTAGCTATGTCTCATTGAAGAGTTTCTCGATGATGACTAAATAGTTATTAGTAACCATTACTAGAAATCAAAATAAGAAGGTAAAGAAGACGGAAAATTGTTGCTCAAAAAACAAAAATTATTATTGGCAATGAGCAAAAAGAAGACGCCGTAACCTAGATCTAGATTTGGGATAAAAACAAGCCTTTTATTTTAAATGTTATAATATTATCCCCCTTCCTATTAAAAGACAAGTCACTTTAGTTAGCCTAATTAATTGTTATAATTTGATTGGTTTAAAATGATGACATGGATTGAAAAATGATGACATGTCTTTGGATTAATTGTGACATGGCTAATTCCTCTAAAATCATTGGATAACTAAAAAACTATTAAATAAAACAAATCTAATATATTTAAAGAGCTCACGCTAATAAAAAAAAAAGATATTGTAGTTGGTTAGGTGTATCAAACGAATCAATTGATTTAATTATTGTGTTTTTAAACTGTGTTTTATACAACAAAACTTGGACAAATCTTATTAAAATAGTCATGGTACATCTTTAAAGAGTTTCTTATGCTATAAGGTCAATTTTCAGAAATTAAGGTTGCATATTAAAAATTACATGGCAAATTCATGTGATGAACATGTAAACAAATTAAAATATTTAACATTTTTTTAATTAAGAGTTTTAAGTGAAGATAAACATTTTTAAAATAATAGATCTCTAAAATTATTCATTTTTTAATTATTTTGTAATATTAGAGCAATATTCTTAAGTTTAAAACTATATTTTGAACAAAACAAAAATAGATGAAGAAACATAAAGAAAAAAATAGAGAAATGAAAAAGAAAGACTAGAAGATGAAGAAGCTAAAGAAGAATGAGAATACAAAGACAGAGAGAAACAAATACTAGAAGAAGAAGACAAAGAAAGGAAAAAGTAATTAAATCAAATAAAGATAATGAAAAAAATCACGGAAAGAAGAAAAACTAGAAGAAATACAAATAAAAACTCGAAGAAAGAGACCAAATTTTTTGAAAAAAGAAGACGAACAAAACCTGAACGAAGAATAAAAAATTAAAGTAGATGAAGATGGAGAAGAACTCTGACTAGAGGAAGACGGTTGAGAAGAAAAATGAAAAGAAAGAGAATAATATATATTGACAGAAGAATGAAAAGAAAATGAACACGAACACAACCTCATATAAAGAAGTTAAAGAAAACGAAGAAAAAATAATATATATATATATAGACTTAATGGAGTAACTAGGGAACTTTATGAAAAGTCATTTGGAAATTACAATAATCCTTCAAAGAATATGAAGAACAATGAACAAACTATATTGAGGGAAGTTTATGGAAAGTCATTTGGAAATCCAGGTGATACTGATTTTTACTGAGTCCTACAAATAACGATGTTATCAGATAAATGATTATATGCTTTCAAGATTATAAGATATACAATTTTATGACTATGTTGATTTTAAGCTATTTTATAAAAAAAAAATTATAATTTCAAAATGTTCAACACTCGGTTTCTTTTTTTGCATTAACTCAAGTGAAGAGAAAGATTATCTAAACTCTAATAGTCTCATTAAGATATTGATCCAGATGATGATTTGGTGTACACGGCAGAGTTTTTGAAACCTTCAAAGTGTGTTGAAGGCCTAGATTAAAGGTTGGTGCTCATATCATGTGTCTTCGTACCATTGACCCTAAAAGAGGGTTATGCAATTGAACAAGACTTATAGTTACTCAGTTGGTACGTTGTATGACTGAGGGTAGAATCATAACAGGAAATGATAAATCAGGCGAAAAAGTTTTAATGCTTAGGATGTTTGTCACCCACCAGAAACAAAGTTTTCTTTCAGAATGCGGCACATACAATTTTAGTGATTTTCGCTTTTGTAATCGTACCATAAATAAAAGTCAAAGCCAAACACTAAAAAATGTTGGTTTATTTCTACTGAGACCCGTATGCTCTCATGAACATATGTTGCCCTATCGAGAGTCAAAACTAGGAGTGAGTTGAAAATCTTAATTACTGACAAAGAAGGAAAAATGCCCAAAAAAACTATGAATGTCCTCTATAAAAAAACGTTTTCAAAACCTTCAGTAGTTTTGTCAAATTTATCTTTTGTTTTATTAAAATTTAATAAAACAAAGTTCTGTTATTAAATTTTTTATTATTTAACATTTCATTGACATAAGCAATGTAAACCATTTTCTTTCTTTTCTCCATGTTATATGATATTTTACTTTACATAACTCATAATTTATAATATCTTTAATACTTCTATGCTCAAAGAAGAGTACGCATATAAAGGAAAAGACAAAGAAGTCTTTTAAACCTGGAAAATGATAAGATAAAAAATAAAGATGAGGCATAAAAGGAAATCGATATAAACCTGAATTAAAAATAAAATATCAATGAATAATAATGAAACGTAGTTAGTTATTCTCATTAAGAGACTTCACAAATCTTTCATGTATGCGTATAATGCCAGTAAATCACCTAGGAAAAAAGGAAGGAATCATTTTGTTTGGTTTCGTATTTTTTTTTATATTGGAACAGTGTATTCCTTATATTTTTTCGCTATATCTATTTTTTTTTCATTGCAATACAAATTCAAAAGTTAAAAAACAAAAACTCCATATTTTCAAGGTAACTTTCAAAATTAAAAATCGTATCTTTATGCATATTAATTTTCTACATACGTATAATTTAAAAGATTAACAATCATGCATATTTAAGGTTTAGATATAATAAAATCAAGTTATTTTATAATAAAATTAATACTTATGTTTTTAAAAAAGTTCATACCGCACATGGTGCGGGTCAATCATCTAGTTTCTTAATAAAAATAAATCGGATTTAGAAAAAACAACTAAGGGTAAAACAGAATTTTCATATTGGAAATGTGTTCTATTTACGAGATTTAATAGTCTGAATATTAAAAAGAAATATCAAAGATTTCAATGATGTGAGAAGCGTGGCAATGAAATTTGTTGTTGTTTTGGTGGTTTTAATAAGTTATGTCGCATTGAAGAGTTTATCGATGATGACTACTTGGTTATCACTGACCATTACTGAAAACTAACTATGGTAAGAAGACATAAAATGTTATAATATTGTTTTTTTAACACTACATTTTTATTATTATTCTATTACAAATTATGAAAATTATTACATCGACGATTCTATAATGGGCATGTCTTCCGTCTTGATGCACGTCATACGATTTTACCTTACTCTATGCTAAAGATCTTATGCAAGCTTGTCTCCATTACTCTGCAAATATAATAAATGAATCGCATCTTATGCGATTCGAATCCCTTACATCATGGGATTCGAATTCCATATCTCCTGGTGTATCCCCCTTCCTATTAAAAGCGAAGTCGAATTATTTAGAATCATTAAACGTTATAATTTGATTGGTTGAAAACTATGACGTGGCACACAAAAATGATGACATGGCCGTATGAAAAATATGACATGGCATACTTAGCTAATTAAACAATTTTTTTGTAAAAACTAATCTTTAATCGAAAACTAATCTTTTTTATTGTTTTGTTGGAAACTAATAATCTAATATACTAAAATAATCTAATGATCTAATCAGGCTTAGAATAATTTCGTATCAATGGCCCAATAATCAGGTAAAACAAATTTGTAAAGAATATACTAAAATATCTTTGTCTATGTAATATACTAAAAAATCTGTTTTGTTGGAAACTAATAATCTAATATACTAAAATAATCTAATGATCTAATCTTTTTTTTTGTACGTAATATACTACAAAATCTTTTGGAATCTTTAATCGAATGCTTACATAATACACTAAAAGATCTTTAACTATAAAAGATTTTGTTTATTAACTAAATAGCATATCCAAAATATATTTCCATAAAATATTCTAAAAAGATTACCTTCTTTCAACTTCTCATGATCTATATAAATTAATCATGTACCTAATAACTCGATCAAACAACTTTACTTCCATTCTCACCTACTATCATAATGTCTATCATAGTTAAACAAACCTCTCCATTTGTGCTTTTTAACAATCTTCTTTCCTCTTCAAAGAAACAAAGAATCAAATCTCATATTATTCTGTTGTGGAAATCGAGAGGAAAATCAGGCAATTCTATTGAGATGGTTTTGGTTGATGAAGAGGTTAGTTATTCTTTTTTTTGTTTTTTTTTTGTCACTAACGCACGAATTCACTATGATTACAAAAATACAGAAGTATCATTGAACCAATACGGAATAGAAGTGCTAACATACGAGAAAATCGAGTTTTGGAGACGGGCATTCTTCGCGAGGAAGTCTGCTTGTTCATTCTTCCCCCTAGGACAGTACGAAAGAGTAAAGTCTGGGAAAGAGGTACGTAACTCCTGTAGTTCATCCAGTTCGGAGCAGAATTTAGGCCACTTCTCTGGTTCCGCTACCATAGTCACTAGCTCTTGAGAGTCCGTAAGAAACTGCGCACAATACCGTTCATGTTTTCGGAGACTTGATAGAGCCCATAGTAGGCTTTGTAGCTCCGCATGGAGAGGTGATAGAACTCGCCGCATACTCCTTGTGCCCAGTAGGTCAATGGACCCATCCTGGAGCTGCAAAATCCACCCCACTCCACTCGTATTATCATCCTCCTTCCACGAGCCGTCTAGGAAACACCTAAACACCGGGTGCAGGGTCTCAGCCGGGCCGCTCGATCCTTGGGTCTGGGGCGGAACCTCCACCGAGTTGTGTGCTAGAATCCAATCCAGGGCTTCTTTTTTAGCCAGCTCAACAATTGCTTGTGGTGAACGATCTACATTGTTGAACACTTTGTCATTCCTAGCCTTCCATAGGTACCACATGATCCACGGGAAACACTGGGCGTGCTCCTCCAAATCTGCGCGTTGTGGAATTCGTGAGAACAAATAGTCCATGTTACCCCAGAGACTGTCCACGGGGAAGAGTGTCGGGGGGTTGGGAATATTTGACAGCGCCCAGACTTGACGAGCTGGCGGACAAGTAAACAACACATGGTTAATTGTCTCCTCGCGATGTGCACATCGAGGGCAAGCCCTCTCTTGCTGGAGGTGTCGAAACGCAAGTCGCTCATTAACCGCGATTGCTCCAGATAGAGCTTGCCAGAGGAAATGGCGGATCTTGTTAGATGTTTTCTGTTTCCAGACCTTCTCCTTAAGGGGATTAATCGAGGGTAATTGTTGCGAGTACAACAAATCTGCATCCAACTGTGTGCGGGCTACTTCATATCCAGATCGCACTGTATACATACCAGAGTTTGTAAAGTGCCAGCAAAAACCATCCTTTGCACCCCTATTGGAGGGGCGAATTGTCAATATTAGGTCAATGTCCTCTGGATGAACACAAGCCCGGAGGCTGTCTAGCTTCCATGTCCCTGACCTAGAGTCAATGAAATCTGACACCCTGTCATATCGACTGGGATGTGGGACAAGACTTCGCACTCGCCATGGATGTTTATCTGGGATCCACCTATCCGTCCAGAACCATGATTGCGCTCCCGTTCCAATTGTACGCCTCATTCCTTTATCAAGGAGAGGTTGGGCACTGATTAAACTACGCCATCCATAGGATGGGCGGTAATGCTTTCTCGCTTCAAAAGGGCTCGAGTAACGAAAGTACTTTCCTTTCAAAACTCTTGCCACTAAAGAGTTTGGATATCGGTGTAGTCGCCAGAGCTGCTTCGCCAATAAGGCTTGATTGAACTCTTCGTAAGACTTGAAACCAATACCCCCTGCATTCTTTGGGAGACACATCTTCTTCCAAGCTATCCAATGCATCCCCTTAGAATTCTCTTTAGTTTGCCACCAGAAGTCTGAAACCGCCCTGACTAATTTCCTCAGAATGCTCTTCGGTAGGAGGAAGGTGGACATTACATAAGTTGGGAAGGCTTGTGCCACCGATTTAATCATTACCTCCTTTCCTCCTTTCGAAAGGAACTTTGCCGACCAGCCATTTATCCGTTGATGTAACCGTTCCTGGACATAAGCAAAAATTTCTGCTTTCGATCCTTGCAATTGCTCAGGGATACCTAAATATTTTCCGGACCCACCCTCAGCGAGGATTCCGAGTCTTGTTTTCAGGTCCGTGCGACAACTTTCAGGCACATCCTTACCAAACGTAATTGCAGATTTATCAAAATTAATGCGTTGTCCGGACGCATTCCCATAGATCTCCAGAATTCTGAGAATATTGTCACACTGTGCCCTATTGGCTTTACAGAAAAAAAGGCTATCATCGGCAAACAACAAGTGTGAGTGCGAAGTTGGGGCAATTCTAATACCAGTTAACGTTCCAGCTGCCTCAGCTGCCTGAATGTTGGAGATAAGGACCTCCGTACAGAGAATAAACAAATACGGAGAGAGAGGGTCACCTTGCCTTAAACCCCTTGTGGGGGTAATGGCACCTTTGGGTTCCCCATTCAGCAAAATACTATAAGACACGGAATTGACACATGTCATGATCCACCCGATCCATTTTTCCGCGAAGCCCATCTTACGCATCAAGGCGGCCAGGAAGCCCCATTCCACTCGGTCGTATGCCTTACTCATATCGTGAGGGCATGAAAAACTTCCTGAGCAATCAAGATATTATCCGTTATTTGCCGACCAGCGACAAAGGCGGACTGGGTTTCTGACACCAGAGAAGGTAAGAACCTCCTGATGCGCTGACAAAGGACCTTTGAGATGATTTTGTAACTCACGTTGCACAGGCTTATGGGTCGAAATTCTTTCATCAGTCTTGGACGCTCCGTCTTCGGAATTAGGCATATATTCACTTCATTGCTTACAGGGTCTAGAACCCCCGTGTTCATAAAGCTACGTACCATCTCCACAACTTGAGGACCAATAACATGCCAAAACCTCTGGTAAAAGAGAGCGGTCATTCCATCTGGGCCTGGTGCCTTTTCCGGATGGATGGAAAAAACGGCCGCTTTAACTTCCTGATCCGAAACCGGTCTAGTGAGGCAATCATTCATGTCCGTTGAAACACAACAACCAATATGTGTAAGGGAGGCCTCCAGATCAGAGATTACCGAGGACGTAAACATATTCGCAAAATAATTCGTAGCAGTTTGTTCAACCTCCTCTTCCTTTTCCGTCCACTTGCCAGATTCAGTGACGATCCCAATAATCTTGTTACGTGCCCGCCGTTGTTTCGTAGTGGCCTGGAAAAATTTAGTATTTTGGTCTCCCTCCTGATGCCACGTAACACGACTCTTCTGTTGCCAATAGAGTTCCTCATCGCGAAGAGCTATACATAGCTGTTCCTGGATAGACGCAATGTCCTCAGTGGTGGCCTGATCACTGCTCTGAGCATCCTCTAAACGAGCCTTTAAGGCCTCGATCTCAGCGTCCGACACTACCTGATCTTGCTTGCGCCAGCGTGCAATGGTTCGCCGACAGTTAGCTATCCTGTCACCTATCGTTGGGGCATCCCCTGTTTGTCCACTCACCCATCCGGAGCGGACTGTCTCTTCAAAATTCGGTTTAGCGAGCCATCGCTTATCAAACCGGAATTTCTTCGTTCCTCCCATGCGGTTGGATGCAATATGAGTCAGAACAGGACGATGGTCCGATCCCATAAAACGAAGGTATTCCATCTTCGAATGCGAGAAGAGTTCAAACCAATCCTCATTCCCCATTGATCGATCTAACCGACAACGAATGACATTCTTACCTCTTCTCCCAAACCAGGACATGCAATTACCCAGATATGGAAAGTCTACCATTCCACAACTTTGTCTCATTAAATTAAAATCGAGAAAGGAGTTATCAGGGCGTTTTCTTCCCCCGGTCTTTTCATGGTGACCTGTGATCTCATTAAAATCACCTGTCATAAGCCAAGGGGCAAACCGAGTAGTACTAAGACAGGTCAGCCGTTCCCACACAGTGTTTCGATTCGCAATAACAGGGTCACCGTAAACAAACGACAGAAAAACTTTATTGCCTTGAATTTGAAATTCGGACTTCGCCATGAGGGCTAGGCCGCCACTACGACCGCATGGGTCAACGGTAAAAAGAAAATCATAGCCAAATTCTACTTGTAGATCTTGAAGAAAGTGGTGGTCACGCTTAGTTTCCATAAGAAAGAGAATCCCCGGGAAAAACCTCTTACGAAATTCACGCAACCGACGAACTGTCAGGAAGCTTCCAGCCCCCTGGCAGTTCCAGCTCATTATCATTTTATTCGGCGGCCGGTGGTTTCTCATGAACCACCGGGTCTGTTGGCTCCTTCGAACTTGTTCCCGCGGGGGGGTCCGTCTTCGAGGGTGACGGGTTTGAAGCATTGTCCAAAACAGTGAGTCCTGGAGGTTGTGCCAGCAAAGCTAAGGACATATGTTTGTGGACACGCTTACCATGGAACAGGTTATGAGCGATCTTCTTCTTAACCCCAAGTGCTCGAACTATCCGCTGCTCAGAATTCCGTGCCTTGTTAAACTTACTTACCATTCCTTTGAGAGGAGAAATAATATCTGTTGGGCTCAGCTGAGAATTCTGGCCCATTTCCGTATTTTCCAGACCCAGCCCATATTCTCCTTTAGAAGCAAACGGAGACCCTTGTTGGGCCACTTCCAATTCTGGCCCATCCAAACTCTCTTCCTCTTTGGATCTTGTTTCCACCACCGAAGGAATCGCAACCCTAGACACCTCTCGACGCCGCACCCCTTGATCCTCCCTCACCGCCGAACCCTCCGTCGTTTTTGATTCCATCCCGGGGCTCCGGTTACGTTCCTTTGCTTCCCACTTGTTTAACTGGAAGTTGATTTCATTATCGATCGCCGCTTCCTCTACGGTAGCTCTGTACCACGGAGCTGGCGGAGCTCGAGATCTCTTGGACACGGGGAGAGAAGACGGTGTCTCCTCCACCCTACGCGTGTTTCCCGTCCCTCCAGAAGCTCCGGTGGCAAAAGATTTCTGGACCCAGTCCTTCGTCGACAGTTTCCCGACGTCTGGTTTCACCACACTCTCCCGAGACGATTCCAACTCCGAGATAATGTCCCGGCGCACCGGTTTCCTTCGAGAGGACGAGGGACCCGTAGCAGGTGTTGGACCTGTTGGCAGGCGTAGAGGTTTCGGAGGGTTGGGTGGTTGGACCTCTTCCTCTCTTCGGTTCCTCTGTCGCCGGCGCACTGCCTCCTCATCCCGTCTCCATTGGGGTTCTCGACGATGTTCCCGCAGAGCCTGTGAGTCTCGGACTCTCTCCGGACAAGAAGGAGCCTCATGTGTGATCCTTAGGCAGCGAACACAGTGCTTCTACAGCTTCTCATAGTGGAAGTCAAGCACGCAAATCTGTCCATCATCATCCGACTCACTCTTGAGGACCAGAGGCGAATTGCAGTCTAGAGTCACCCGTACACGTGGAATTGGCTGAGTGACATCGACTGCGTGGAACTCACCAAGAGCTTCGCCTATACTCGTTACTGCCTCCTCCTCACGGCGGTAGTCTGGCAAACCTTTGATGGTGATCCAGAAGGGGATGGTGGTGGGGAATTCACGGCTCACCGTCGGTACCCAACGTTCCAGCGCAATCATTGACCCATCGTAATGATAGGGTCGATGAGTCATAACCACTTTCAAATCCTCCTCACTCTGAAACCGAAAGTGGACTCTGCCATCACCCATATCCATCCCTTGGACGCGGTCTTCACATCTCCAGACCGTCGGGAGAAAACTGATTAGAGCTTTGAGTTTCTGGTCTTGAGCTTCTCGAAGCAAGACGCGACCCACCAAAGTTCTTTCAAACCGTTTGAGGATTTGTGTTTTGTCCACTGGTGGGAGTTTGATGGGTTTGGCGCACTTGGTCTCTCTGTCAGGGGCTACCAATTTGCCGAAGAACGCCATGTATCTTAGTGGAAAAGGGGGTGAATAGAGGGATTGATTGTATAGATTGCAGGGGGAGCGTGCCTGGCTAAAGACGGTATGTGGAGGGTATATAAATCTCTTGCAGGAGCAATCACCGGATTCTCCATCACTCCTCATTAACAGGGACTTATTCCAATCTGATTCCCTAAATGGTGGGATTGGAGAAACTGATTGGCAGTTTCCAAAATCATGGAAATCCATCCTGGCTAGGATTCGGGGAAAAAGATTACAGATTTGATTAGGACCATAAAGAGGATATGAAGAGATCTGATTGGAGATCCCATTCTGATCCGTCTGAATCGGATCCATCTCCAGACCAGGCTGGGAAAAGGAAAGTTTTCCAATCATGTTGCCTGGCTCACCGAGACTCACATACCAACCTGATACTTGATTGTGAAGAGTACGCCACCGAACCGTTTCACCGATGGAGAACCTGAGTCGCATTCTTCCAATAATCACGACCAAAATTCAAAAAAGAACCGTTACAAAATGCCTCAGCGAGAGAGAAAACTCATTTTCTCACTTCATTCTTGTGTAAGAGGTTAGTTATTCAAATCATGTAAATACATACTTTACATCCATTCCTATCGGTCCAGTCAATTAATGATCATTTACAATATTTTATTCAATTACAAAATTGTATTCAATACATTCGGTTGTTATAATACATTCGATACATTCAGCTCAATGATATTTTGATAAGCTATTCAATACATTCAGTTTAGATATAATAAAATCATTTTTTTCTATAATAAAATTAATACTTATGTTTTTCTTATTTTTTTTTACAGGGAACAAGTATCCACGCAACCATTGAAGATGATATGATTAAAAAGTATCAAAATGTCATAAAAGATCTTAAGCAAGGTATCACAATAACAATCAAAGCTTTCCATCTTAAGGACTATTGTGGCGACTATAGGACCAGCCCACTCTTTCACAAGATTCTGCTGATTCGAACATCCGCCATCAAAGTTGTTGAAGAATCTATCGTATCATTTCCCGAAAAGTACTTCGCCGACTTTCAAGACATTAAAGATGGACGTCTAAACAAAGATGTATTGATTGGTAAGGCCATCACTACTTATCAAACTACTTCGTATATTAGTTTTCATACTTTACAATAGTTTGACCTTTATAATCATAATACAGATGTTATTGGTCAAATATTGAATGTTGGACCCATCGAGAAGATAAAGCAAAAGGGAAAGAATACCACCACCACAAAGGTCGACATCAAGCTACGAGATGCACTGTAAGAAATATACTTCATATGTCATCAATGGATTTGATATTCTTACATTTTAAACCCAATTAAAATATGCAGTGATGTCCTTTTGAAATGTACTTTATGGGAAGAATTTGGTAAAATGGTCATTGACTACACTGAACAAAACAACAAAGAAGTTGTTGTATGCATTCTTCGATTTGTTTGCATCAAAGACTATAAAGGTAAAAAAATATTTATATTCATTTAACACGTATGAATTTTTTTCATCCCCCTTCCTATATATGTTAACACAAATACTACTTATCATATTTATTTTTCAGGTATCTACATTTCTAACTCATTTAATGCCACTCAAATCGAATTCAATCCAAAAACTGAGCAAGCCAAGAAGTTCCGATTCATGTATGTAACATTAATTCTAATCAATTTAGTATATATATATATATATATATATATATATGTTAAATCTTTTTTTGTTTTTATATTTTTTAAAAATTGTATCCTAACAGGTTACCAAGTGACAATCAGCTTATCACCCATAACGACAACAGTCAATGGTCGTTTGGTTCCTCTATCAATTATGTGGAGGAGTTCTTAGTCAAAAATCCAAGGATGACTATACAAGGAATAATTGAATCAACTGAGGTACCTAAACTTTTAAGTTTAATTTCTATATATTCTACACACTTAACAAAATACTATAATCTACTAATAAAATAACTTTCACTAGGCTGGGCCATGCGTTACAATAGCCACAATTGAATCTATTGATGTTGCCAAGAATTGGTATTATTTCTCTTGCCATTGTAAGAAGAAGGTTCAAGAATATGGCGAAGATTCTAATGATCCCAATGCAAAACCTCTTTACAACTGTGAAAATTGTGGTGACGTTGAAGATGTTATTACACAGTAATAATACCATTTCTTTTAAATAATTTTCATTATATACTGTCCATTACGTTATTAAAATTCTAATTTCACACTTAATATATTTGTATTTTGTAGATACTACTTGGTCTTACGTGAAACGACCCGACCCGTTTTTTTTTTTAACAATTTAACCCTTGGCCTCGGACTAGCATTCCCATAAATGCTATCCTCAACAACCAAGCAACATGCACAGACAACCAGCGGATAACACATACAATTAAACCAGAAATCAATTCCATTAAAATTATCTAAACCAGTCCAACAACAAATTCCAATCAAAACCAGCAACCTAACCAGGTTCTAAAACAGAAAGGAAATAACAACAACACACAGCACGAAAACCGAGACCCTAGATCATCTCCCTCTTCGTTGCCATGATTCCACGATCACAATTTGCCTTTACCTGCATCACATGGAAAAAAGAGATGCGTGAGTATTATCACAAATACCCAGTGAGACGGTCCTCCCATCTACGACTGCGCACTCAGACGCGATGGATCCGCTCAGGCAAACATACATCACACAATCACACAAACACAATCAAACGCTCAACAACAGCCAACCAGACAGGCTGTCGATCGACACTACCTCTAGGTGTCGATCGACACCTTCTGCAGGTACCTGTCGACCTAGCCAGACAGGCCTGTCGACCACTGCCCGACAGCCTCCTGTGGACCTGTCGACCGACCCAGACAGGCCTGTCGACCGACAGCCCCCTGTCGACCGACCCCGACAGGCCTGTCGACCGACCCCGACAGGCCTGTCGACCGACAGCCTCCTGTCGACCGACCCCGACAGGCCTGTCGAACGACAGGCTGTCGCAGATTCATGGAAAATCGATCATGATCCACTCGGATCGATTTCGTCCTCTGCAACAGTACACAACCTGCACGAAAATCACAAACCAACAATCCATATGCAACAAAACGAACAGAAACAACATCAATCATCACAAATCAATCAATTCAACCTACCCTCAATCAACCCTAACGAATCCACCGGCCCAGAAGCCATGGTCACGCACTCACCTTAGATTTTCGGATAGAATCTGATAGAATTGGGGCTAGACACGAATCCACGACAATCTCTACAAGAAATCTCCTCCAAAACTCTCCAGAAACGAAACCCTAATCCACAAAACTATCAGGAACAAGAGAACTCCTCTCAAACTCTTTGCTGCTGATTTTTGGGACTTTGGTTCGCTCAAATGCGGCCAAAAACCCTTAAATACGAAGCCCTAAGGTTTACCCAAACCGGCCCGGTCCAATTGAACGACTTAAATCGAACCAGAAAACCAACCAATTTGGGCACCTGTCGATCGACAACCACTAGGTGTGTCGATCGACAGCCCTTAAGAGCCCTGTCGATCGACATCCCCTCCATTTTCCACAAAAAATGGTTCACGGGCGTCACAATTCTCCCCCACTAAAACTGGATTCGTCCTCGAATCCTCTAACACTACCCACCAAGCTAACCCCTGGCCAACCCGCCAGTAAAACCGGAGACAACATCTCCCAGACCCTCTCGAGGTTCACATCCGTCCTATGCACATAGACCCGTCTCAGACATTGATTGCCCATAGCTCATAACTCATAGCCACCATCTAGCCTTCGGGATCTTCACCCCTCAGCTCTAGGTGTCTAGTATCAACCCACCTCAGTCCGCGCTGTCCTGACGGTGTTCGATACTCAATCATCTCCACACCTCAATCCATCAAGACACACAGTCTATCAAGCTCTCGGTATGCAAAGATCTGCCAGAGGTCGCAACCTCCCAAACTATCCCCATACCCTCACGCTCTCAGTCCTCGCAGTCCTGACGAACGATCGGTATGCGGGGAACCCACTGTCCCCCGGAGAGACGCATCTCTCAAGATCTGCCGGAGACTAATCTCCAAGAAAGACCGATGTCTAGCTCTGAGCTATGCAATCAATTCCTAACGTCTATAATGCACCTCTGATTGGAACTACCTCCTAAGGTCTCACATGGTATTCCCCTCCCGGAATACCATCACAATCGTGATCATCACAGATCACCCGGACCATCCCTCACCTCGGATGTCCCTGCAGAGTCTCTCCGGAACTAGACAGTTCTAACCACCGTAAAACTTCTATTCCGAGACTCTCACCCGCATAAACACATAACCGCTAGAGTTCTCCCACCAAAACTGGCAAGTCCTATCCGCAATAAAACTTCCATTTCGGGGTTCTCTAACCACAAACACATGACTCTCAAAGTCAAACACAAGCACCTCATGGCCACCCAGCCATAACAACCCCACTCCTGGCTACCACAGCCACCACAACCACATCATAAGAACTACACATCTTATGAAACCAGAAAAATGTCATAATCGTTTCAACTCCAACGAAAATACATAATTCCAACCACATCACCACACCCGGTGATCACTTCTAAGCCAGACGTCCGAACCTATGAGACCTAGTTCACTTTCCGGTCTGCTTCACAAACCCCAATTGAACCTTATCTCAATTAACCTCTGGTTCTCAAGTCTCTTCATGTCGTCGTCGCAGTCCCACAAGACTCTCGACAACGGCAACCTTTTCCGGCGCAAGATCTTGACACTTCTCTCAAGGATCCTTACCGGCCTCAACTCAGCCGCCAACAACTGAAGATTTGCAGGAATCCTCACCACTACCTCTCAAGACCCATGTCGACACTTTCTGAGCTCCGACACCTGGAACACTCATGAAAGTTCTGCATAATCTGAGGTAGTTCCAAACGATAAGCAACTAGTCTCACTCGCTCCACCACCAGGGTTGAAACCAAAGACCACCGACTACGCTTATCCTTGCAATGGATCTGGTTGAACCCCTGCAGCATCTCCACTCTGAGATACGCTCTAACTCCCACCTTAAACTCCCACTCATTCCTCCTCTTATCGGCATAACTCATCGGCCGATCAAGAGCCTCTTTCAAGTTCAGCGTCACAACACGGATCTTCTCCGTTGTCTTCTGAACAAGTTCTGCACCAAATATGCTTTTCTCCCCCACTTGGATCTAGCATAAGATGTGCGACATGGCCTCCCGCACCAAACTCAAAAGGAGCCATACCAATACTGGCCTGAAAGCCCTCACTAACCCCAACAGTGTACCTCGGATCTTTGTCTGACACAAACTGGCTAGCACTTCAAGCCACCTCACTACTCACTCACCATTCCATAACCCAAACCGTTGCTTCCTCGGTTTTCTTTATGGTCAGAAATGTGCTAACCTTGACAGACGATCCGCAGTCACTCAACTAACAACATGAGTCCAGGAATCCGGCAATCCTGCCGCAATATCCAAGGAAAACATGCCCCACTTCCTCGCTGGAATGGTTAAACAGCCCCCCTACCAACTGGCAACTTATCGAAAGCTGGGACCTAATTAGCCACATCCTTCTTCATCCCGACTCAGTGATAGTACCGTTTCCGATCACTATGCCTCTTAGTCACTTCCGGATGAATCGAAAACTTACTCGCATGAGCCTCTCTCAGAATTTCCTGCCTCAAGTCCTCATCCTTAGGAACACAGACTCGTCCATGCACTAAGATAGTCCCGTTAGCAGAAATCTGATATTCGGAACCAGTAGCCTTGGAGAGATCTAACAGCACCTGATCCTTCTCCTGAGCTACTCGGATCCTGCTCAAAAGATCCGCCTGATCCGCTGCCGCTAACCCCAACAGTTCCTCTGAAGTAACACACAACCTTCGAGTACCCAGCATGCTCACAAGAGCCTCCGCATCCCGTTCCTGAGATGAATCATACCTCCTCCGACTAAGAGCATCCGCCTCTACCTAAGTTCACCGCGATGGTAAACTAAAGGTAAAACTCAATCTTCTACAACTCCTCCCAACACTTCCGCCTCCTAATTCTAATACCACACAACAGAACCTACTCCTCTAACCTCTAGGTCATGGGTTGAGCCATACTTGCAAAGGCTTTTTGATGCAACTCGTGGAATAATCTGCCAACCCGAGAAAACTACTACACTTAGTCGCATTCCTCGGTCTAGGCCAAATCTCCGCTCGATTGCATTTTAACTGGATCCACAGAACTCCACCTGCAGAAACAGTAAGACCCTTAAAAACCCATTCCCTTTCCCGAAACTACACTTGCTCAACCTAGCAACCAGCTGCTACTCTTGCAACTTCCCAGAACTACCCTCTCCTTGCTCATGCTCCCCAGGATTCTTTGAATACCCCAAGATGCCATCGATGAAGTTAATCACGAACTCATTCAGATACTCCTGAAAGGCTTCGCTCATCAACCTCATAAACGCAGCTGGTGCACTTCGTCATCCCGAAAAGCATTACCACTAACTCAACACTGCTCCTGACTCGTCAAGAATGCCGTTTTCCTGACCACCACCTCATCGATAGAAATCTGGTGTTACCCGGATGCCAAGTCAACCTTGAAAAACCAAGTAGCCCCTCACAATTGATCCAACAACTTATCAATTCTCGGAAGAAGAAACTTGTTCTTCGCAGTGACTCGGTTAAGCCCTCGATAAACGAAGCACAACCGAAAACTACCACAATTCCTCATCCCAACAACACCGATTCTCCCCACGGTGAAGTACTCGACCGAAAGAATCCTTACTCAACAACCCTATGGCTGCCTCGTCAGCCCTACCAATTCTGCTGGAGCCATCCTGTAAGGTGCCTTAGATAACGGCGTCGTCCCAGGCTCTAACTCAATCGTGAAAGGATCCGACCGCGACAACGGTATTCCCTGCAACGACTGAAAGACATCCTCACAGTCCTGGACAACCCAAATATCCCTCACTGCAACCTCACCTACAGACTCCACCAGCAAAACAGTCTCCGAGTAAGCCTCGCAACCTCCCAGTCATAGCCCCAGCCTGTACCCAAGAGATCACAAGACTCTCAGAAGTCGGTCTTACTTCCTGATAAACCAACCTTCCTCCACCACGCTCCAACACAACACGACCTCGATGACAATCCAGATGAACTCTGTACTGATCAAGCCAATCCATACACAGGATGCCATCATACAGTTTCACTGGACTGATCACCAAGTCCGCTGGCACCAACTCACTAGAACACTAGAAACTCCACGCCTCTCGCCCGGCCATGAGTAACGAGAAACTTCCATCCCGCAACCATAACCGGTCCAATCCGCTCACCAGCGCCACTCCGAATACCGCTCCACCTAGCACCCTCCGGAGTGATGAAGCAATCATGCTCCAGAATTGAACAACACGTGGAATTCACCACTGCCCACTTCAAAGGTCTCCACACACTCCCATGTGCTAAGAAACCTAACAACCTCACAAACTATGACCCATGCTTCCGCACCCGAAGCATCCCGGCCATTCTACCTCAAACTGGAAGTATCCTCCCACTTCCTTTTCTGCCCCTGCACAGGCTTGCCGCCATGCCAGGTATCACCTGTTGAGACTTAATAGACTGAACAACTGGGCTAACCACCACAGCCTGCTCTCTCGAGTCTCGACAACGCCTCCAGTAGTCTCAACCAACTATGCTCTCGCAGCATACACGGACACTCCGCACCATGTCCTCAATATGATCAAAGTCCTCTCAAGAACCTCTTATCCCGGGCCTCCTAGGCCTCCATGCTCATACCAGTATGAACCAACACAAACCATGAGCCGATTAACTCCAAAACATACCCACGAACTGATCTCTCTCACAGATCCAGTTCCAAAAACCTCGTCTCTAAACGACCCGCAGCCTCTCGAGGAAAGAACTTGGCATCACACTCTGCCCACAAGTCCGCCCAGGCCAACACTGCCTGAACCCTCCTAGCTGCAACACACCACTCGCAAAGAATCCTATACCAATCCTCTGCACCTGTTCCCTTATCCGTAGATAAGACGGAACCCTACTAACAACCGCAGCCCTCAGCCGCACCTTTGCCACTCGTGGCATCACCGGAGCCTAACTCGTACCGCACTCGGTAACCGCTCCAAAAACTGCTGAAGCCAATCCACCAGACGATCCACTCGACACTGAGCCCACCCGCGGGCGCACCCGCACTACCAACCTCACGAGGACCCACACCGGCCCCCGGCAGCCAACCTAGGACCACACTGCCCCCACCAGCCCTCACACTGGCGCTCACACTTGGCTGCACGCTGGCAGCCTAAATGGCGCTCAAGCCGTCATGAAGCGTCTACGGATCACCCTCAGCCACTTGCGCAACACTCTGAGCCGCCTTCCTGGCCAACTCCCTCACTAGTGCCCGCCACAACACCTACTGCAACAGATCTGTCAGTCGATCAACTCGTCACCTAGACTCCTCCTGCGGGCGCACCCGAACAGCGAGCGAATCCAGCACTAGCTCAAGTACCAGCCCTGGCCCAACAGCCCTCACACCGGCTCTCACACAGGCACTCCCACTGGCACTCGCACCAATACTCAAACCCTCTTGATACGTCTACGGATCTGTCACAGTCTCAACGTGGAACCCAGAGCCGCATCCCAGCCGACTCACTCACTGGTCCCCGACCATAATCCTGACCTCCACAATCACCCCGGCCCCCCAGGGCCACATTCTCTAGTGTCTCTAGCTAACACCATGCACTACTACAGTACACAAGCTAAGCACTAAAGAATAACATTAAAACACACTTACCGTGGAATATCTTTGAAGGCTCGAAGGAAGATGATCTAGAACCCCCAAACTCACAGAATTGTCAATTTAACCAAATTACAATCCTAGCAGTTCTAGCCCGTCCTAAAACCGTAAGGGCTCTGATACCAAACTGAAACGACCCGACCCGTTTTTTTTTTTTTACAATTAAACCTTTGGTCTCGGACTAGCATTCCCATAAATGCTATCCTCAACAACCAAGCAACATGCACAGACAACCAGCGGATAACACATACAATTAAACCAGAAATCAATTCCATTAAAATTATCTAAACCAGTCCAATAACAAATTCCAATCAAAACCAGCAACCTAACCAGGTTCTAAAACAGAAAGGAAATAACAACAACACACAACACGAAAACCGAGACCCTAGATCATCTCCCTCTTCGTTGCCATGATTCCACGATCACAATTTGCCTTTACCTGCATCACATGGAAAAAGAGATGCGTGAGTATTATCACAAATACCCAGTGAGACGGTCCTCCCATCTACGACTGCGCACTCAGACGCGATGGATCCGCTCAGGCAAACATACATCACACAATCACACAAACACAATCAAACGCTCAACCACAGCCAACCAGACAGGCTGTCGATCGACACTACCTCTAGGTGTCGATCGACACCTTCTGCAGGTACCTGTCGACCTAGCCAGACAGGCCTGTCAACCACTGCCCGACAGCCTCCTGTGGACCTGTCGACCGACCCAGACAGGCCTGTCGACCGACAGCCCCTTGTCGACCGACCCCGACAGGCCTGTCGACCGACCCCGACAGGCCTGTCGACCGACCCCGACAGGCCTGTCGACCGACAGCCTCCTGTCGACCGACCCCGACAGGCCTGTCGAACGACAGGCTGTCGCAGATTCATGGAAAATCGATCATGATCCACTCGGATCGATTTCCTCCTCTGCAACAGTACACAACCTGCACGAAAATCACAAACCAACAATCCATATGCAACAAAACGAACAGAAACAACACCAATCATCACAAATCAATCAATTCAACCTACCATCAATCAACCCTAACGAATCCACCGGCCCAGAAGCCATGGTCACGCACTCACCTTAGATTTTCGGATAGAATCTAATAGAATTGGGGCTAGACACGAATCCACGACTATCTCTACAAGAAATCTCCTCCAAAACTCTCCAGAAACGAAACCCTAATCCACAAAACTATCAGGAACAAGAGAACTCCTCTCAAACTCTTTGCTGCTGATTTTTGGGACTTTGGTTCGCTCAAATGCGGCCAAAAACCCTTAAATACGAAGCCCTAAGGTTTACCCAAACCGGTCCGGTCCAATTGAACGACTTAAATCGAACCAGAAAATCGAACTGCTTACATACCTTGAAGAAGATTCATTTGTTCCTCCATTCCAGCATAACGAATCTTCAGTTGTCTAAACTCGCTGTCCAACACAGTATAATCTTGCTGCATGCAACAACAATACAAACTCCTTACATGAACCGTTTAATTAGACATAAAAGAAAATAGATGGTTGCTAATGCGATATGTCTCACCTGCAGATTATTGTTCTTAGTTTCTAGTGTAGTATTATCGATCTTAAGAGTGTTTACTTGGCCTTGCAGCTCGGCTACTTCCCGCTTCCTCTTCTCCTGTGAACGTGCCGCTGACTCTCGGTTTTTTAATTTTCTACATAGGTAAATGACACATGAAGAAGAAAGGAAAAAAAAAGACATTGAGTACTTCAGTCATGTAATCTCGCTTTAGTTACCTTTTTTCGATCTTATTAATTTCAGCTGCACTAAAGACGACGCCGGAATCACCAGAGGAAAACAAACGAGGAGAAGGAGGTGGCTCCATACCGGTACTAGAATTCCCATAGGCCGGAAAACTACCCATTGAATCTCTCCTAATCAGTTGACTCCCTGAACTTGAAGGGTTCACTGGAGGTAGAGTAGGAGTCATTCGAGCCTGAAGTAATGACGGTGATGATGGGTTAATCGACGGCAAGATAGACGGTGGTTGAGGCATGCTTGGTCCGGGGAACTGTGGCCCGAGTTGTTGGACCGTGGAGATGTTTGTATTGGGATGAATGGGTGGGCGTGAGCGAGAGGGCGTTGTCACGACGGTTCTCCAGACGCCGAATTCATTCGATGATTGGATGGAGTCCGAGTTATTATCAGTGGTTAAATTAGGAAGATCCTTGTTATGGTTCATTGTTGGACAAGTGTTTCAAATGGATCGTACTCTGTCTCTACATCATATTGGAGTTAATTATTAGTGTAACGAAATCAAAAGTCAATAGATAAATGGTACAAATGTTACAACAACATATTAAAACTCTAGTAAGCTCCTACATACGATTTGAATTATATAAAAGAAAAATCACTGTTCTAAGAAAAACAAATGGAAAATATTGAAACAAGTGAAGATGAAAAGCAATGAGAAACACCTTAAATGCGTTTGCTTTTGGGACCTTAATGTTATATATATTTGGATTTAAAGATTATTTCTTGTTTTCTTTTTGTTTTCAATAAAAGATGATTTCTTTTTCTCCTGAGATAGCATCTATTTATATCCAAATACTTCAATCTTTATTTTTATCAACAACATAATGAATCTTTCGTTTTTAGTAATATATTGAAAAATTATAAAATAGAAGTTCTCATATTTTGTCAATTCAAACTTGATACTTTTGGCGGGTCATTAGCTGTTCAACAATTCGTTATTTTGGCGGATTAGTAACGGTAAATAACTTATTCAAAACTTATAAATATGAAGTTATTAGTCAATTTTTTTACTTTTGGCAAGTTATTTATTATTTAACAATTGATTATTAAGACATTTATTTTAAATAAAAAATTAAAAAAAATTATAAACCTACGCAGTCAAATTTTATTTTTGGCAAGTTATTTATTAATTAATAATTGGTTATTTTGTCTCATTATTTATTTTTAAATGATTAATTAAGAAATAATTAATCTAAAATCATTATATTTTGCAAATCAATCAATTTTAACTTTTGGTTTATCATTCTAATAAAAGGTTTTGATGCATTATTTATTTCATTAATGTCACTAGAGAAAATATTGGGCTTGTTATAAACTCATTTAGTGGATGCCCATTAGAGGCCCATGTTCTAGAATATCCTTAAACCCTACTTCCTCTCCAAGTATTGTATCCCTATATATACTCTGTACTTCTCATGGAATAATACAACAACACAATTCTCTCTATTCTCTCCTCTTTACTAAAACACGTTATCAGCACGATAGATCTAGCTATCTGAGTAAACCCTAATAGCCTATCTTTTTCCTTTCTCCGATCGATCGTAAGCTATCTTTCTCACTTTTAATTATACAGTATGGCATCTAGTATTATTTTATTACTTTAATGTAATTTCAAGTTAACGTGATCTCTTCTTCAATTTTAATGCTTTGATTAAAAAAAAGGAAAATTAAGGAAATAATCTCCAAAAAAACTTAAATTAAAAATATAAGTCATATCTTTTGATATTACATATATACACTACGTTTCACGTTATTACCCCTAAATTATAATTATTTACAAAACATGAAAAAATTGTCATAATTATTCATATATCCACGATTCGAGATTAGAATCAAAGATTTTTTGTAATCACTTATCATCTTCAAAGCAATTACATGAGGCCAATCCAAAGCTTGAGATGATCTTTCAAGTCAACTTTATTCGTAGCTGGTGCCGAAACTTTTCACTTTATCTCTAGAGTGATTTGTTTCTTCCTCCACAGTGATCCCATACTTCCCACAATTACGGTCTCGCTAGCACTCTGTTTCCATATCTCTTGTCCTCTTTCTGTTACTTTCATTATTCCATCATCTTTCTTCACCAATCTCTGTTATCCAAGAAGAATATAAACAAAATATGTCTTTATGATCTTCTATTAAGAAAACAAAACCCAAATCCATAAACCCTTTAAGTTCTTCATATCCTAAATCAGACATATTCTATTACTCTACAAGAGGTGTAACTGAAGATGGAGCACAAGTCTCAAAATCAACACTCAACACCTAAAGGATCTTATTTTCCGGGTTAGCTCAATCAAAATTATTTGATTTCTTCTTGAAAATCAGAAATCCATACCAAAAATCATGGAAAGTTGTAAAAAGATTGCAATGTTCTAATAGTTTATGTTAGCTTTAAATTAATAAAATAAGAATTAATAATTGTTCGATTTAAATTAGGAAATCCTTTAAATTAATAAATTTATGTTTTTGAGAAAGGGTTAAAAATGTCAATGATAACCTTTTTTTTAATTTTAAAAAATGTGATGTATTTCCTTAATTTTGGAAGTTTTTTCACCTATTTTCTTAATTTTCCCTAAAAAAAAAAAATTATAAATTGTTTTTAAGTTTGATTTTGTGATTTGATAACATACACATGTTAATTCATGAATACTATGTTTATCATCGAGTAATTCTCACAAATCATACTTATATATATTAATTATTTTTAATACAATTTTATTTTATTTAAGTTTGATTTTGTGATTTGATAACATACACATGTTGATTCATAAATACTATGTTTATCATCGAGTGATTCTCACAAATCATACTTATATATATTAATTATTTTTAACACAATTATATGTTTTTATTTAAGCTATTTTTAAGTTTGATTTTGTGATTTGATAATATACACATGTTGATTCATGAATACTATGTCTATCAAAGAGTAATTCTCACAAATCATACTTATGTATATTAATTATTTTATTAATACGTTTTTGGTTCTTAAAATCATGTATTTTATAATAAAAATTCATCGATCATTAACGCTTCTCTACTATTGATCAAAAATATTTTATAATTATTCATATATTTTATAATTATAAATAAATTGAATTTGTATCATGATCGAGCTAAGTAATTTTTTATTGATTCATAACCGAAAAAATAATTTCATTCTGATTAGCACATGCTTATCGCTTAGTGTCTCCATACTTTATCATTATTTATATTAGATCGTACATAATCATGTCTACATACCGATCGGACACATGTTTGTTCCTTAATATTTGTTTGATCCAAAATCATTTATTTGATAGTTTCGGATGGTTGGGTCATGCTTTGTCGGTTGTTGATTACAATTGATTAGTGAAATCATGATTTGATGATCATTATGATGTTAATTACGATGAAGCTATGATATGTTTCTGATGATTGGTAAAACATTGTTGGGATGTAACAACAAAATTATGAATCACATCCATTTACAATCCATTCCCAGAAGTGATGAGACATCTTATATCAGAAAAGAAAATATCACACCAAGTTAAGGAAGTGACTATAAAAACGTCTAACATGTTTCTTTCAAGAACTTAAATTCTCATCGGAAGTGAGAAAAATAAAGATTGTAAGAAATAAGAGAAATTTATCTCATCTAATGATGAAAGAATCTAGTGTGATTACAATGTAATCATTGATGCATTATACTTTCCCAAATCTTAAAGTTAATTGGATGATAAAATACATTACCCAAATTGGGAATGATGTTGATTATACAGTGAGATTCAATTCGGGATAGTTGAACTTGAAGATTCATATCATCTCGAGGAGGAGAATTAGAGAATCTCACATAGACAATAAGTGACATATCCAGAAGATTGTGTTCACTACTTGATTATTAAAGTTCACAACAAGTGATATATCTAAGAGATTATGTTCACTAAGTTCTTCAAACAATTCTCAAAGGAAAAGTGTGATCACCAGAATGTGATATTACCTAAAACTAGCTATGTGATTAGTTAATTCTAGCTATATCTAAGATTGCATGACTTAAAGTCTGTAAGTGAATTAGTTCAGCTATGTTCAAAATTACTTGCAAATTGATATTATGAGAGAATATCTCTAATGCGGAATTGGTAAAGCATGTATAATGAAATTTTCATGTAAGTAATGTTGTCTTGTAGACACAAAGTCGTGAACAAGATTTTAAGAAATATTATGGATTCTTCTTGAGGCTGAGAAAATAGATATGAGTTATTGATAAGAAATCATACTCATATTTGACTAGTTTTGATATATTCCCTGAAGTGAATATAATATCTTACATATAAAAAAAGAAAAGGATTAGACAAATAAAGTCCCTGAGAATGTAGCTATGAAACTGATCGCATATGTCACCATTTTCTAACGACACCCACCAATGGCTTTGGATTCTCCAGGTACTCGGTTTCTACGCTTTACCTCATATTATACCTTTATGATTTTATATACTATATTATGTCATAATTATGTTAATTGTTTTATCGGCACATGGTTCACCATCAAATCCATGTTTGATAGATTAAAGAAAGCAATTTTACTTATCGTATCCCTTGAAAGGGGTAATTGATTAGCAGTGAAACGTAAACCAGAAGTTTACTAGCTAAGAATGAAAAGTAAACCAGAAGTTTACTAGTTAAGAATGAAAGTAAATCAGAAGTTTACCAAAAAAAATTTTATGATTGGCTTAACCGGATTGGTCATCCTGGTTTGATAATGATGCGAAAACATAATTGAGAATTATGTGGACATTAAGTGAAGAACCAGAAGATTCTTCCTAATGATTTATCATAGGTTATTTGCTCAGAAAGCAATATGATAATATGGCTTTCACCAGTCAAAGATGATTTGGACTCTATCAATTTTCTGAAATATATACAAGGAAATGATTATGGGCTGATCACCCACTTCGTGACATTTAGATGCATCGATTCAATGGACACATTGACTTGATTGTTGCATCCTAGAAGGTCATGTTTTTCCTTGTGATAAACCAGCAACTTGGAGTTTGCGAGGTTACTTTCTTACAAGTTTCAGAATTTATGTTTGAAGCCTGATTATTATATGTCCATTGGGATAAGTGTTGAACATCCTGAAGCTCATGTTCATATACAAAAGTTTAGTAGCATTGATTCGCATCAAGCCAATGAATAACTAATTGTTTTCCCCATCATTATTGGTTTAGGGTTAGAAACCAAATAGTTTCCATCTGAACGATCTTTGAATGAAAGATCTATGAATGTGAAAAGTGCTCCACCACAGCGCTTGATGATGGAACCTCCAAAGAGGATAAGAATATATGTTGGATATGAAAGATAATTAAGAGTCATCCCAGAAGGATTTATATAAGGCTCAATTTATATACTTTCATTTTAATGAGTCAACTTTTCCAACATTAGGAGGAGAAATTAAACAGCTGGAGAAAGATATAAGTATGCATGAATTATCATTGATCCTCGGACCAAAATAATTTATATGAGAAGTCCAAAAAGATAATTCATAAGAAGTACTTAGCGTATTAATTGCCATACGCATTTACTAACCCAAATAGAGTGATAAAGTCACCTATACCAGTTGCCAGCTATATATGCTCCAAATTATAAATGATGTCTCAGAAGGGCGATATCAAACTGCTAGAGAGTCTAACGATCGCCTGAAGCGTGATAGACCTATTTGGTTCCAAATCTAATTATCCTCGAAAAAGAAAAAGAGCAAGAATTGAGAATGACCAAATCGAGGAAAGAAAGATTTTAAAAAATCTCCAAAAGAGATTGGATGATCTCTAGAAGAGACATAAACATGACACATGAAAAATTCAAGTACTTGAAAATGAAGAGTTATAGCTAGCTATGTCATGTATGGAATAAGATGGAACCATAAAGCAAATCGACGTCGTAATATTTTTGCATGCAATGAGCAGTTGATATTATAGATAAAAGGAGAGGATCATGAAAGAAAGTCTATTGAAAAGTCTACACAAAATAATGATTGGAAGAAATAGACTTATATAATCTCTTGTAGAGAAATATATGGACCAGTAGTCCTTGCACTTAAAGTGTAAAACCAGTGTCATATAAATGAGTCTTTTGTATGAAAGAATAGTGAATATAGTGAAATTCACAAAGATAAAGAATGTTTTATGAAGAGATATTTCTTGTGGTGGCAATTATTTTTGATATCTTACAAGTTTGGTAGTAAGAGATGAAACAATGGATAAAGACATTTATATGCAATCCTTAAAGGATATATATGTGAAGGATACAATCCCTGAAGGATTAATGATATTAGAATTATATTCCTAGGAATTCTACTCGATAATCGATCAAATGAAAAGAAAATATGTAGCATGGGGGTATAATCATGTAAATACCCATGTAGACTTATCAAAAAAATTTGATAAAGTGATTCTTCATTTGAACATCATCGAAACTCCGGCAGAGTTATTACAAGTTATGCGATAAGTAACCACTGTATAATGATATTTATATACTTCAAGAAGGATGTACACTGCAAGAATCTTCTTAGTGAGTATTTGCTAAGAGAAAGGCAATGAAAAATATGATATTAGCCTATGCATATTTATAAGAAGATTTAGAAAATGATTTGTTATGATTGCAGTATATATTTGATTATTTGAACATCATATAACTCCTGAAGAGATTTATATACAGTGGAATATCAAAAGAAAAAGTTTGAGATAAAAGATCTTGAAAAGACAAAACTATCTCAAGATGTCTCAGATTAAACATTTAGCGAAAAGATGTTATGAACCAGAAGTTCAATAGTATAAAATTTCATATGGAAACCATACGAGTTTGTTCATTAATTTTATGCTTATAATAGTACCAAAAGAGATATTATATATGATCATAATTCATCTCCTGAAGAAGATGTTTATGAGGAGGAGAAATATAATGATATGCGTGGATGTAATCTTTTTCCCTTATCATAGTTTTTATCCCATAGGGTTTTTCTATGAAAATTTTTTAACGAGACATCAAAGAACAGGCAAATGATAGACACTTGTAGACGAATGTTATCATTGTAATGATATATGAAAGTCTATCAATTTCCCATAAGAATATCATACATTAGTGATAATGAGAGAAATAAAGAGAATGATCTAGATGAATCATCTAGAAGACTGATGAGTTGCAGAAGACTGGCGATGTACATGTTCAAGAGGTTATTCAAGCGAAACTTTGGTCGACTTATTTTCAAGAAACTTCCAACTATTACCTTCAAGAAACAAGTTTGGAGCATCACGAAGATTTCAAGTTATGCACTCATCAGGGGGAGTAAAAACGCGTTGCACTCTTTTTCCTTTAACCATGGTTTTGTCCCAATTGGGTTTTCCTGGTAAGGTTTTAATGAGGCAACATCTTATGCGTATTAGGATTATTTTTACTCTAATGGCATCCAAGGGGGAGTGTTATAAACCCATTTAGTGGATGCCCATTAGAGGCTCATGTTCTAGAATATCCCTAAACCCTACTTTCTCTCCAAGTATTGTATCTTATATATACTTGTACTTCTCATGGAATAATACAACAACACAATTCTCTCTATTCTCTCCTCTTTACTAAAACAGGGCTACTTTTTCCTTTGTTGTATAGTACTAATTGGACTTTTTACTAATAGGCCCTTTTAGTCTCAACCTAATTTCCTTTTTCTCATATAATTTTCTCGAGAAAGTAAAATTTTCTTTCCATTTTCTCGACGAGCGACGAAGCTCGAATTAGCGCATCATCACGGTGTCATTTCAAGCGACTGGTTAGCTCAAGCTAAAGCCGCCATCTCCGGCGAGAATAATCAGTCAGATTCAACCGTATCTGAGATCGGAATTAAAAAATAGTTTAACGTGATTGATGAATTTAACAACTCGAGAAAACAACCAGATTTAGCGGAAGCTGTTGCAGCTATACGTGCTTTAGCTGCTGTGATTTTTTCTAGTAAAGCTAGTACTATGATGGAACTTGAAATTGAACTTAAAAAAGCTTGTGATACACTCAAGGTGATGATGATTGTTGGATAAGGGTTTAACACCCTTATTTAAAACTCTACTCAAATTGAGATTAACCTTTAAAAAAAGCCCATCAATACTTAAAGTCCATGAAGCTTGACAAAAAGTAGGGTTGAATCTTCGTTTTGCCTATAAATAGAGAAGGTACCTCATTGAAGAAGGGACTGATGTTTCTTTGACAAAAGCCAAACATCTGACTGTAAGCTCTCTAAGTTACATGCTCAGGTCGTCCGGACATGTGTTCAACCTGCTCGGGTCATCCAGACGGGTGTTCTACCTGCTCAAGTCGTCCAGATAGGTTTCTTACATGCTCCAGTCGTCGAGACAGGTGTTCTACCTGCTCAGGTCATCCAGACAGGTGTTCTACCTGCTCAGGTCATCCAGACAGGTGTTCTACCTGCTCAGGTCGTCCAGACAAGTTCTCTACCTGCTTAGATCATCCAGGCAGGTTTCTTACCTTCTCGTGTCATCCAGGCAGGTGTTCTACCTGCTCAGGTTGTGCAGACAGGTGTTCTACCTGCTCAGGTCGTGCAGACAGGTGTTCTACCTGCTCAGGTCGTCCAGACAGGTTCCCTACCTGTTTAGATTTTCCAGACAGGTGTTCTACCTTCCCAGGTCGAACATCTACCTTCCCAGCTCAGTCATCTACCTTGTCACCAGTAATCTACCTTCCCAGGTCGAACATCCAGCTTCCCAGGTCGAACGTCTATCTTTCCAGGTTGAACATCTACCAAGTCATTGATTTTGCTTTCTTGGTTTATACAATGTTCTGAGACATTCTCTTGATTTTAATCTGCAAAATTTTGACCTTATAAACTCTTCTCTTTACAGTTTTAGAGTATTTTGAACTTAGTCGTAGCCACTTAATGTCTTGTTACTTTCTTGGTTTATAGTTTATACAACGTTCTGAGATATTCTGTTGCTTGGGATTTACATAATCTTGATCTAATAGTATCCTCTCGCTGAACCCTTTTAACGAAAATAATTGCAGAGGGAAGGCCGGATGGAACAGGAGTTTTGCTATCGAATGAGCTATCCAAGCTCGATATCCCGGTGAAACTGCTGCTTGATTCAGCTGTGGCGTATAGTATGGACGAGGTGGACATGGTGTTTGTCGGGGCAGATGGAGTTGTTGAAAGTGGTGGTATTATCAACATGATGGGAACTTACCAGATCGCACTTGTCGCACACAGCATGAACAAACCAGTCTATGTCGCCGCCGAGAGTTACAAGGTAATGAATGAAACGGTTTTTATAATTATCTAAGAGAGTGAGAGAGAGAGGTTAATGATCTGAAGTTGTTGTGTATTTGTAGTTTGCTAGGCTTTACCCATTAGACCAAAAGGACATGGCACCGGCGCTGAGACCGATCGAGTTTGGTGTAAAGATTCCGGCGAAGGTGGAAGTAGAGAGGTCGGCTCGAGACTATACTCCACCTCAGTACTTAACGCTTCTCTTCACAGATCTTGGTGTTCTCTCTCCTTCTGTAGTTAGCGATGAGCTTATTCAACTCTATCTCTAATCTTTCAACTCCCAATAAATAAACTAATTACTTGTTAATCTTGCTTATGAAATGTGGAAACTATAAATTTTGTTCCTTTATAGATCGTCAGAACCATGTATTGTGATCCTTAAAACTCTAATTCAGTTGTCGGATTGGATTTGATTTATCCGGGGGTAACACTTGACACATAATGTACATCATCATCTGATAAATCCCAAAACAATAAGAACACAAGATCTTTTAATAGGTAGTTTGCATTTTTCTTGTGGTTTTTCATTTCTTTTTATAGTAGATATTGGAACTACATGTTCCTACAACTTTCATTACCTAAACGAATGTAAAAATAAATTTAGATTACCATATAAAATACCCAAAGTGTAATAAAAGAAAACCACTTTCACTGTCTACCGTTTAGAGACATAAACGGAACCGTATCAAAGTCTAGATACCCTGCAATATCACCTCGATGATCGTTCATGACCGTCGGATTCTGAAACGCCGGTACATTCATCTCGACCGTCCGGTCTCCACCCAACTCGCAGATCCTAGTCCACAAATTATCCCTTAACACACTCAACGAATTCTTGTACTCTTCAAATTGCTCCTCCGGTACACTCTCCACCTCCCTCTCCCACCACATCAACCCGTCGTCTTCTTCCTCTCCATCCGCCCCGTCACCGCCGGGATATGACCTCAGCATCACCGGAGTCTTACGCAAGTACTTTTCCATGAGTGTATCCACGTTACCAAACGAGTAGATCCTATCGCAACGCGAAAACGTTACAATACCGATCTGTGCGCAGCTTAGAACGCTTAATTCAGCCGCTTTTTTGAAAAGACCCGTCCTGCGTTTCGAGAACGTGACTTGTCTTCGGTTCACTTCTTGGATCTCTTTGATTTCTATCTTCTGTCGACCTTTTGTGATTTTAGGGTTTTGTAGCTTCGTCTCTGTTTGTTGATTGACCAGCAAGTTAGGGTTTTGAGAGGGCTTTTGTTCCGTGTTGGGCAAGCAAGTGATTGTTGATGCTTCTCCTACCTCCATATTGGCGACAAGAATTAAGAGATGTTTATGGAGATTAACGAGAGTTCTTTGAGGTTAGAAGATATTAGGTTATATAAAGGAATTTTTGCTCCTCATTATGTATATATGCTAAATGTGGTATTAAATGCTCATCCCAATAATTTTACTCTTTTATGGAATGATTCCATAAATCTCGAAGTTAATTTTTTTTTTAATCTAAGTTCTGTGATATTATTTCCCGGATTTACGAGATATACTTACCACATTCTATTTAACTCGGTTTTGGTTAATTTAAAAAACTAATGATGATGCTAATAAATATGATCAATCAAATATATGCATATCTATATTTTGATTGTCAAGCTATAGAGAGACAAACAAAAGTTTGTCACAACTCACAAGAAAAAAAGGTACATCCAGAAAGTTAATTTCGTGGCCACTGTGAATATTTAATTCCGTTTTCAAAATTTTCCCCACTTAGTAATTTAATTAGTCTTTAATTAGCCACTCAACAATAACACAGTGTGATATTAGTAATATACTAGCTTGTTGACAAAGATTCAAAGCAAGGTTAATATCTTACTTTAGATTTGAAAAATGATTAGTGGAGAAAACCATGGCTTAATTAGTTAGTATCAAATACTACTTCTGGTTTCGAAATTAAATGGCATAGCTAACAAGTTACCAACTAGGTAGGTGATCAACTAGTACTACATAACTATATATGATAATTAATTAATTTAATATATCAAGTTGTAAATTGTTAAATTATCTCATAAATGTTTTTAACCAATCACATTATAACCCGTAAACACATAGACTAAGAATGCATGTCGACCGCATATATACAAATTGATATAAATCTGGCAATTAATAGAGCCAATGTAATAAAATAGATGATTATATATATATATATTGTGCTACGTACTAGTCGAGTATAGAAAATGATGTTTCTGTTTGTTGAATGGTGAATGCGAAATTCATATCATAGCTATACTGCATCCAAGTTAATTATGATAGGAAATTTGATTATGCTAGTTACCAAATTATGCGGATCTTGCCATACGCCAACAAGTTAATCATCTAAATAATTACATCTTTATATATATTACCAAAATAATTGAAATTTTTGCCATAACCTATTCAGAGTCGTGACAATATTGACGGATGCCCTAAGCGAACAAAAAAAACTTGGAAAAAAAACTGTTTACAATAAACTCCAAACAAAGTAATAGAGCAAAACAAATAAAGAACTAAACTAATATTTTCTTATTTTTCTTTTAAAAAAAAATTATGAACCAAGTTTTCAAAATTAACCTTTTTAACCAATTCTCTTTTAAGGGGTAAGATATCCAAATTAAATTTTACCGGAAAAAGAGAGTTGTTCACCTCATCAACGATGATTCATCATAAGAAACGTGAATTAGAAAATTGTGTCACTTTAAAACTTTCAATTTTAGCCTTTTTATTTAAGATGATCTCTGTTTACTTTAATATTTTAATAATAAAACATTGTTTCTATACTTGTTAAATTAAATAAACTCATGAGTTTACATTTTTACCACAAAATTACCAACATCTAATTGATGTTATAACTAAATAAATATAAGAAGAAAAAATACCCTTAAACTTAGAAAAGAAAACAAAAAATGATGTCCTTAAACTTTCTAAAATTTTGTTGATGCCCTAGGCAAATGTTTCAAAAATTTCCACCATGTCACGCGTCTGAACCTATTCGAACCGTGATCAAGTTAAATTGTTTTTGTTTCTTACCATCGAGAGTTGAATAGTATGTGTTAACAATTATTGATGATATAGGAGAAATGTTTATTTATCAACTCACATTATACACCAATTGAAGTAGTGATCATGAGTCTAAACAATTATTGTTGGTTAGTATGTGTATTTGGTTTAAAAAACACTCAAATTGGCTAAAAAGCTAACCATTTTAGAATTGTTTAAATGCATATAGGATTCTAAATCCGATCTAAACATCAATCTTGTTGGATGGAACACACTAACCTTGTAAGAAAGAGCCAGTTTTCCCTTTCGCATGTCCAATTATAACCAAGTTAGAAAACGACGAAATGATCGCTAGATAAAATGTAGTCTTAAAGATATTGAGTCAAGCCTCTATTCTAGCCTGAGATTGTGTGCCAAACTGACGCAGCTTGGAGGGAGGATGTATCCCTAGCTGGTTTAGGATGGATCTTCATTCAACCCAGCACACCCTCGACATGCTCCTTCTCCAAAGTGGAATCCTTTGTGTGCTCACCATTTGAAGCGGAAGGACTTGCAGTAAGAGCAGCTTTACTTCAAGCACTTGAAGAACAAATAAAAAAAATATCGGTCGAATCTGATTCCTTACAATTCATATGAGCCATCAATAAAAGCTCTCAAGTTTCTAAATTTCATGGTATCATTTAATACATATCATCTCTTGCTAAAAGATTTGAATCTATTTTTTTTAAGTTTATCTCTAGGAACTGTAATTATGCTTTGGACTATCTAGCTAAAGAAGTTCTTCGTAACTTTGTATTCACAAATGTTTAATTTATAAAGTATTTTATTGCCCAAATTTTTGTAAAGAAGATGTTGAGCCAACTCCGACTCAAAGGTTTCCAACTCCTTTCAACGAAGTTGTTGATTTCGGTAAGATCTGACTCCTTACAACTAATCCAAACTATTAATTTTATGGGATCATCCATGACACTTCTAACTTAGTTTCAAATTTCGATTTCATTTTTTTCGTTTTCGTTCCAAGAGCATCAAATATTGTAGTTGATGGCCATGCGAAACCAGCTTTGTTCGACTATGTAAACCATTAATCTCATTTATAAAGTAGTTTGTTGATATAAGAACTATTCTTTTCCATGTAGTTGCCAACAAATTAATTATACATATTGGAAACTTTACAACTTGAATTTTAGGGTACAAAAGAACAAACATAATTAAAAATGTTGCACTAAAAGATAAAACTAGTACCAATTTATTTTTTTTGTTTAAATAGTAGTAATGTTTTTGAAATCATTGGTATGATTAGCCGTAATATAAGGTCAAAATAACATGCCACAAAACCCAAAACGAATATAATCACCGAAATTAAAACTCGTATATACTGCTGCAGTTGAAACTCAAATATAAAAAAACAAAAAAAACAAATATCCGATTCTTAAATATTAAGATAAGATCAAATAATCAAATAATCAAATAATCAAATATCCGATTCATAAAACTATCGAAAATGCAGATCATACAGTGCACTTGTAGATATTTTTAATTTCACAGCCGACATACTTCAAGGGCAAAACGGTAAATTGCTCTTGACTCCAAATTTGTCGTTTTGTGAAACACGCGTAGTCGTTTTGTATATAAGTAAAGAAGACTGTTTACAAATCTAAAACGAATAAAACACAAAACAACCCATAACAATTGATAAATTACATTTCAACCCCAAAAACTTTTAAAATCTTTCATTCACACCCTCCTGAGAAAACAAAATGTGCGGAGGAGCTGTAATTTCCGATTACATAGCGCCGTCGTGGTCCGATCAAGGGAAGAATCTGAGAGCTGGTAAGTCTTCCTGGAATCGTAACGGCGTTGTTAACTTGACGACAATCGCCGATTTTGATATCGGAGATTTCGATTTCGCCGGAGTTTCTCCGATCTCCTCCGCAACTCGAAAACCTGGAGGTAATAGTTACGCCGATTCGAATATCTCCTTCGAATTTTAGGGTTTGGAATTTGAAATTTGTTGTTATCGGTGTTTAGGTTTAAATCGGAGTGTTAATGGAGTAGATGATGGTACGAAGAAGAAGAAGAAGAATAGTAGTGGATATAAAGGAATTAGGAAACGTCCATGGGGAAGATGGGCGGCTGAGATTCGTGATCCGATTAAAGGAGTTCGAGTTTGGCTTGGTACTTTTGATAGTGCTGAAGAAGCTGCTAAAGCTTATGATCTTGAAGCTAAGAGAATTCGAGGAGCTAAAGCTAAGCTTAATTTCCCTAACCAAGATTCTAGAAAGCGTAAAGCCGACGAGTCTTGGACTATGCAACATGTAGAAGCGAAAACGAAAGCGAAAGCGGACGAGTCTTGGATAGAAGAGAAGGCGAAAGCCGTGGAGTCTGTGACTGTGGAACAGGTAGAAGAGAAAGGTGAGACTGGTCTTGGATTGGAAGTGGGTGGTTTAGTGGCTAGTAGTAGCTTTTTTGAGTTCTTGTGGGAAGAAAACGATTTGGATACGGTTAAAATCGATACACAATGGCTTGAAGATGTTATTGTGGGAGATCAGGAGGAGAAGAGACAGGAAGGTTATGGTGGTGAAGCTGATGTGAATGCTCGGTTTTCGGAAGAGCTTCTAGCTTTCGAGAACCAGACCGAGTGGGAAGAAAACGGTGTGGATAGGCTTCAAGTCGATACACAATGGCTCGAAGATGTTATCATGGGTGATTCGGAGAAGAAGAAGAAGAAACAGGAAAGTAATGGTGGTGAAGCTAATGTGAATGGTCGGTTTTCGGAAGAGCTTCTAGCTTTCGAGAACGAGAATGAGTCCGAGTGTTTCTTACAGACGCCGTTTATGGAGGGAAATGGTCACTTAGATGGAGGTAGTGATATTGATCTTTGGTTCTGAACGGTTCTATTGTACAAATGAAATGAGTCTTTGGTGTTTTCATTGTAAAAAATGACATGAGTTCTTCTTCTGCTTGTGTGTAAGCAAATGTATTGATATGTTGTTCTCTAAGGATAATAGACTCATCGAATTTTGGTTTGTTCTTTTATATTTATATTGCATATTATGCAACTTGAGAGTTGATGAAAGAACCAAAAACTCAATTCATAGTTGTTTACTAGTGGTCTTGACGAGTATGGTTTTTCAAAGATTTAAAACCAAAATTGTATGAGGATATACCATTTAGATGCGATAAACGAAAGGCTATGCGATATTTATCGTCCTTGATGATGTAAAATGATCTAAAGCAAGTAGAAGCTTTAGCTAACAAAACTAGTTGGTTTGGTCCTAGTAGTAGCCTAGTAGGATCATTGTAAGTTTGTAACCACACAGAAGATCAAGAGCTTTTGGAGCAACATGGTATTGAGTTTTCTATTACGATCTCGCACTAGTCGTTACTCTTTTTTTAAAGAAAAAATTGGCTGAGTGGGTAGTTTTCAAAACTATAATTAGTTGGATGGGTAGTTCACTATTCATTATTTGGAGAATGGGTAGTTTCACAAAATGCTCTCATATTAGACTAAACAAATACCTGATGAATTGTATTTATTTACAAATATGTCATTCTGCTTTTGTTATTTATTAAAATAATAATACACAAAACAACGTATGGATTAGATCTAATCCTTCTCTCCTATCGTCTTCTTCTTCCCTAGCTTAATTTTTGATTTCTTCACAATTTCAATAATAAAAAATTCTTCATACCACTTTCTTACTTATCTTTATAAAATTTCATACATAAAACCCATATTTATTTTAGAAAGAACGTGATTTCAAACAAATTTGATTGTAATTTTTTTTAAAAAGAAAAAAGATCTGCTTTCAAATTTTTGATTATTCTCCAAATCTTTTATCAATCTTTTATAGATATCAAGCTTTACTTCTTCATAATAATCGAAGCTACCGAGACATTTATCACCGAGAGATCTTGAGTTTCATGAGGAGGTTCCGGAGCTTTCATGAAATCCGGCCAGAACTCCGGTTGATTTGGGGAAGATGATGATTACCCGACTTTGTTTGAGTCATCTCCACAAAATTCGTTTATATGGATTCATGTTTTTGTTTTAAATTCTTGAGATTTGAAACCCCTATATTGGTGATTGAGTAGTGTTCATGAAATTGAAGATCTTCATTTTGTTTTGGTCGGATCTACAAATTTTCAATACTTATGTTGTTTGATTTTTCTAATCTCGCTTTAGAAAGGATTTTTTCTTCGTTGAACTTTTTCTTTATTATAATTATTGGATAATTTAGCTATAAATTTAAGATGATGTGTGTTTGTTATCAAATTGGATTTTAATTTAATTAGTATGGAATGAATCAAATTGGAAATTGAATAGAAATTGCAAAGTTAATAGAAAATAAACGGATTGCAAATTGAACAAAATCAAGGGGAGAGTGGTGATCGGAAAGTATATACGATCGTACATGAACGGTGTACACGTGGTTGTGCACAAGACGGTGTACCGGACGAGGTACGGGATGGTGTACATGATGGTGTACCGCTAGTGTACAGAACGGTGTACGAGGTGGTATACACGACGGTGTACATGACAGTGTATAGAACGGTGTACCAGACGCTGTAGAGAACGGTGTATCGGATGGTGTGCAGAGCGGTGTACCGAACAGTGCACACGGCGGTGTACGTGACAGTATACCAGAGCGGTGTACCAGAGGTATACCGGAGGGTACACACGGCGGTGTACAAGACGGTGTACCAGAGGGTGTACATGACGATGTACCGGAAGATGGTGTACCGGAGAATGTACACGGTGGACAATTTCGAAAGACAGTGTACACAATTATGTACACCTTTGTATTTTGTCTTTTCTCTCAGGGCATTTCTGTCTTTTCCGTCCATTTTCTCTATTACACAAACAGTGCAAAACTACCTATTCTTCAAATTATGAACAGTGAATAGCCCAACTCTCTTATTATCTTTTCAAAAACTGCCTATACAACTAAATTATCCTTTTTTAACAAGATTTTTTGCATTAAATATTAAACGTTGCAAGAGATTATAAATCTAAAGTTGCACACTCTAGTGGAACCCCATATGAAAGCCCGAAGCCCATTTAAGAACCAAAAATTAAGAAGCCCACAACCCCAGCGAAGAACAAATAAATCTTTTACTGCTTTAACCTTTTTCTGTTTGTTTGTTAAAGCAACCATTTCTATTATGCAAACTATTTTATCTTTTGGTTGAATTGTGTTTTATAATAACTGGATTTAACATTAGAAACGTTTGTGATACAATGGGATAATTTATTACTTTTTTTCTTTTTTTTTCAACAAATCCCATATATTAAATCACAGTTGATCGGCAGAATTTATTTCCGTTAGAAAATTTTCTACCGATTCATCGAGATTTACATGGGAAAATATAGCTCCACGTGCTCGTGCTCCTTTAGCTAGGGCATCAGCACGGACATTAGAAGAACGTGGTATAAAGGCTAATTGAAAGGAGACAAAAATATCTATAAGGTCAATGAGGTGCTCCACTTCTGACTGGAAAGTAGGCCAGTCCATCGGGTCTTCGATCATCTTCAGGAGGTTTGAGCAATCATTCTCAAATCGAACTGACATAAAGTTTTTTTCCTTAAGGCATTCCATTGCCCAAATAAGGCCATCCAACCCAGCATGTAGAGGTGTTAGACTCCTCCGACAGCCCCACACTCCAGTGAACGTTTGTCCTGATGAATTGATAAGGCACCATCCGAGCCCACTAGTGATCCCTTGATCCACCCACGATGCATCAACCTGACAAACCGGGAGGGGGGGAATTACTACCTCGGTGGTACTCATGGTTGCAGTGTGACTAACCTCCTCGTCATCTTCTTTCTCTTGAAGATTCGCTAATCTCCAACTTTCTTCCTCCAGCTTTGCGAATTGGAATGTCTCTAAGGGTGGTACATCTTTTCCATTGAAAAGCTTTGCGTTTTTTACTTTCCAAATGTACCATATAATCCAGGGGAATGTATCTCGTTGGGGTTTGGGGAGACCCCTTTCCTCTGCCCTCCAAAATAGGAAATCCATATTTTAGAAAAGGGACATACTCGGGAAATAACCCGGAAGGGATGAAAAGTCCGACAGAGCCCACACTTGAAGGGCTGGGGGACATTCAAATATCATATGGTTAATTGTTTCTTCATCAGCACCACATCTTGGACAGCTTTTATCGATACCAAGATGACGGTAAGTGAGTCTTTGGCACGTGGCCACACAGCCTGATAAAGCCTGCCACATAAAGTGTCTGAGCTTTCCGGGGGTCTTGATCTTCCACACATGACTAAGAAGACTCGTGATGCTTGGCTCGCTTATCCGTTGGAGCTGAGAGAGCTTGTTAGTCTTCTGGATAACTTCATAACCTGATTTGACGGTATACAGGCCAGAGTTTGTATAACTCCAAGCATATCCGTCAAGGTTAAATCTTCTACTAGGGTTCAACCCCATTATCAAGGTGACATCCTCGGGATGGAAAAGTTCTCGGAGTTTTACTTCATCTCATTCCGCCGCATTAGATATAATGAGGTCCTTGACCAAAAGATGGGTGTCGCGCAGGTGATGTGGATCGGATGTCCTAGGTAGCCGGCCTGGTAAATCAGGTATCCATGGTACACCCCAAAATTTTGTATTATAACCTGACTGGATTGTCTTCCGAATACCCTGGGTTAGTAGGGGTTTTGCCGCCATAATACTATTCCAGCCAAAGGAGGGTGAATATATGTGACGCTCAACCAGTGGGTTGGATTGGTAATAATATCGACCTCGGAGGACACGAGCAAGAAGAGATGATGGGAAATGGCTAAGTCGCCATAGTTGTTTAGCGAAAAGGGCGAGGTTAAAATCATGTAGGTCTCTAAAGCCCAAACCACCTGAATATCGGGGTATACAGATCTTATCCCATGCAATCCAATGTAGACCTCTACTATTTTGACGGGAGTAGGAAACACGTAATTAGATATAGCACTCCTCAGTTTATCCGTAATGCCCTGAGGGAGTAGGAAACACGACATTACATATGTCGGAAGTGTTTGTGCCACCGATTCGATTAATAGCTCTTTCCCTCCTTTGGAAAGGAATTTTGCAGACCACGTGTTAATCCGGTTATTTAGACGGCCTTGTACGAATGAAAACACCTTTTCCTTCGAACCACAAATCTGTTTTGGGAGTCCTAAATACATCCCCATACCTCCTTCATTCGTTATATTAATCGCCCTTTTGATTTCCCTCTTTTTATGTTGATTTACTTTATTCCCAAAGAAGACGGATGATTTGGTATTGTTAAGTTGTTGTCCAGAAGCTTCTCCGTATATTTTGATAGTCTGAAGGATCTCTGCACATTGTAGGACGTTTGCTTTGCAAAAGAACAAGCTATCATCAGCAAAGAGGAGATGAGACACTCTTGGACTTGCTCTTGCAATCCTCAGTCCTGTGATACGATTTTCTTCCTCTGCTCCATTGAGTAGGGAGATGAGTGCTTCAGTACATATTATAAAAAGAAAAGGTGACACAGGGTCGCCTTGTCTAATTCCCCGCGATGGTTTTATCCTTCCTCTTGGTACTCCATTAATAAGGACTTGGTACGAAACTGATGATATACAACCCATATTCCTTTTAACCCATTTCGTTGTAAATCCTAGCTTTAGCATGAGCGCTTCGAGAAAACCCCATTCCACTCTATCATAGGCTTTACTCATACCGGTTTTTATAGCCATATAATCAAATTTTCACATCGGATTAGTGCGTAGTGCGTGAAAATTTTCTTGCGTGAGCAGAATATTATCTGTTATCTGACGTCTAGCCATGAAAGCCGATTGTGTTTCCGAAATCATGTTCGGTAGGATTCTTTTAAGTCGGTTGCAAAGGATCTTGGAGATAATCTTGTAACTTACGTTACACAAGCTGATAGGTCAAAATTCTGTCATAGCACGTGGCCTGTCCTTCTTTGGAATAAGGCATATGTTTGTTTGGTTGATGCGTGGATCAAGAGTCCCAGATTCAAAAAAATCTTTAACTAGCTGTATTATATCTTGGCGCACCACTTGCCAGAATTTTTGGTAAAATCTGTTTGTCATACCATCCGGGCCTGGGGTCTTATCCGGGTTTATGTTGAAGAGGGCTTCTTTGATCTCCTCTTCTGTTGGCTCGATAGTGAGTCTTTCATTGGTCCTCCTCGAAACCTTCTCGGTAATATACCGAAGTGAAAAATCTATATCTTGAGGGCAAGATGTGGTGAAGAGTGTGTCAAAATAGTTTGTAGCTACCTTTGCTACCCCAATCGCATTTTCGACCAGATGTCCATTATCATCTTTTAGGCAGATGATTCAATTTCGTGCCCTTCTTTGTTTAGTGGTAGCATGAAAGAACTTGGTATTTCTATCCCCATGACAATGTCAAGTGACTCTACTCTTTTGATGCCAATACTTTTCTTCCTCACGAAAAGCAGAAAGAAGTTGTCTCCTGAGATTTTCAACTTTATCCAGGGGCGAATCATCATCATCTTGTGCTTGGTCTAATTGAACTTTCAGTTCTTCAATAAGCTTTGTGGAATTAGTGATATTTGATTTATTCCATCTCGAAATGTGTAATCGGCATGAGGATAATCTCTGATGGAAATCTCTCTGTGGGAATCCATTTGAGGCGCCCCATCCTGTTATCACAGTCTGGTTTTCCGATCCATCGTTTATCAAAATGGAAGCTCTTATGCCTATGTTCGATAATAGATTGGACACGTGCCAGTACTGGGCGGTGATCAGATCCCCAAAGTTTTAGATACTCCACATTAGTGTGGGAAAATAGATTATGCCATTCTTCGTTACCAATAGCTCTATCAAGATGACATTTGACTTTACCGCCTGGACGGCGTCCGACCCACGAGAGGGGATTCCCGGTATGTGGAAAATTGATCATCCCGCAATTGTCTAGCATTGTACGAAAGGGTAAGAACGAGGATTGCATACGTCTTCGTCCTCCACGTTTTTCATGATTTCCGGTGATCTCATTGAAGTCTCTTATCATCATCCAAGCATTTTGCCGAGTAAGGCTTATCCTCGTTAGGCGTTCCCACACTTGTTCTCGGTATTCAACAACCGGATCTCCATACACAAAGGTCATGAAAATTTTATGTCTTTCAAATGTAGATTCAATATCAATCATACGATTATTTGAATAGGATATGATAACCGTAGGATCATTCATATAAAAAATGGCTAAACCACCACTTTTGCCTCTAGGTTCAATAGTAAAAACATGATCATAATCGAATTCTACTTGCAAATCTTGTAGAAAATATCGATTGTTTTTTGTTTCCGATAAAAATAAAAAGCTAGGTAAAAATCCTCGATAGAGTTCCTGAAGATGTTCCTTAGTCAAGTCGGCACCCGCGCCTTGATAGTTCCAAGCGAGAACGTTCATGGGGAATGATTTGGTGTTTCTTCTGCCACCAAAAGGCATGGATCATCATGTTGGATTGAAATTTGAGGAGGCCCATCTGTTTTGGGTTGTGCTAATGGGCTTGGTTTAGTTTTAGGCCCAGTCTTTTTTTGTTCTTCCCTTTTGGCGAGACATGCAAAACCATGTTCTTCACGCCAAAGCCGATCTGAGGTGGTTGCGATTTGGACTTCTTCTTTGTCGGGGTAGGATTAGGCCGGAGCAAGGTGCTGATTATCGGGATCGTACCCTCCGATAACGAAGCCGGTTCAACAGTCGCCGGAGTAGTGTCGGAGTTCTTGATCTGAGACTCCTTACCATCGTCGGTATTGACCATCTCGAGTGTAATTGGTTCTTCAGCAGCTGCGTGTTCCATCGGATTAGAGCTCGCTGAGGTGAGATTTGGGATCGGTTGTTCCTCATACAACAAATCATAGCCAAGGAGATTATCGTTATTGAGGAGGTTCTCCATGTATTTTTTTCGTCCTCTTCTCCCCAATCCTCATCTTCCAAATCCTCCTCGTTTTCGTCATCTGCGAGTACTTTTTCTCCCATTGTATCCACGAACTCAGACGAAATTGTTAATGGGAGACTCTCGATTCCTTCGCCTGTACCACCAGTTCCATCGGCGGTGATAATATTAGTCAAAGCTGGAATTATCTCTTGGGATTGATTCCGATTTCCAGCTTCAGATTCTTCTTCCTGCGTAACCATCTCATACTAGCTCTTCTTTTTCTCCCCATTATGCATTATGGGGGATATCTCTTTCACATTCTCTGCCGTAGCAGGATTGATCAGAGAGGGTTCTTTGAATGTGAGGCATTTCTTTGCCGAGCTACCGGTATCTGATGGTTCTCGTGGTGCAATGGCCTTGCCTTTGTTCAAGGGATCATATTTCTTGTGTAGGTCCGAGCGAAAGGGTCTCCTCTGATGGTCCGGCAATATAAGCCTCTGACTTGACTTCTCCTTTGGACGAATTAGGTCCGAAATGGTCCTTTGGGAATCTGAAGGTCGAGGAATTATGTCCCTCCGATCAGGTTCAGTATAGTGAGGGATTCGTTTGTGAGAATTTCTGGATTTGGATCTTGTTTGTCGCTGGTTGTGTTTGGCAAAAGATTCTTTGTATCTTCTCTTGCGATAGGCTTCATCTCGAGCACGAGAATGGTCAGCAAGCTCTCGTTCTGTATTATGGTTTGGAGGAAGGTATTGTTCACGATGATTCCCGGAATAAGAGTCTAATCGTTTCCAGACGTTGTTCCTTGAGGGGTAAGCCGAATTACGGTTATCACTTTTCTCCTTACGTTGTTCCACCGTCGATTCCTTCTCCTCTCTGAGAGATCTTCTCTGCTCTGTAGGTGGGATTTCATCCCTTCTCCTTAGATGTGAGGGAATTGTCTTCCTTAATTCTGGAAGCTGAATTGAGTCTTCTCTTGACCTGTCACGCATCTCACGGTGAGGGGATTCTACCTCTCTTACAGTTGCTCTTACTGCCATTTTCTCCTTCCTTTGTTGTTCAGTGTGAAGGGGACATGTTTTCTCTTCATGAGATTGTGACATGTGTAACACTATCGGTAAAGTTTCTCGTAGTGGAGATCGATTTTGACAATCTCTCCAGAAGGGATTCTGGCTCTTCTTTCAAAATGGAGGGGGTTATCCACATTGAGAGTAACTAGCATCTTTGTCTCTTTTGCAATGACTTTCTTGACCTCTCCCAACTTGCTTCCTATCTCTTCAAAGGTTTCTGGCAGCCAGAAGTGAGAGGGGATACCTGTCACTTTGATCCAGAAGTTCATGGTGTTCGGGAACACATCTCCAACATGTGGGATCCAACGCTCAAGAGAGAAAGACCACTTATTGAAGTGGCAAGGTCTCTTGGAAAGGACTTTCTGCAAATCTTCTTCTGAGGTAAAGTCAAATTGGAATCGAGAGTTACCCAGATTGTTTCCAATTACTCTGCCTTCAACATCCCAAATACTTGGTCTTGGCATGAAAGCGATGAGAGCATCAATACTCCGGCCTTCTTGGTGGAACAATCTACCCACCAAACTGAGTTTGAACTGAGCAATGAGTTCAAAATTGTCTACTTGAGGGAGGTTGATGATATCCTCATCTTCTGGAGAGAGTTGAGTAACCATTTGGTTTGGAATTGCCACTTTTAAGTCTGGAAATCTTAGCAAATGCTAGAAAAGTTGGTGAGTGCAGCGTGAAATAACATCCCAAGAAGGGAGAAGCATATAAGAACTCACGAGAATTGACCCTCCATGGATGACCGAAGGATACTCCGATGAATCTAAGATTGGACTTTCTATTACAGGATGTGTAAGAGGTTGGTGGAAAGGCAAATTTGAAATGGGTTACCAAAAAAGGTAAAAACCATCGGGTAAAAGATCCAGTATCCCACAGAACTCATTGAGTAAAGACCTCTCTCGAGGTTTGGGCCTGGGAGAGAAAACTGTTACTGGGATAATTTATTACTTACAAGAGCCGAGAACATTTTGTGCCACTGACCTGTGAAGTCAATTCGTCTAGTGGTCTGTTTCCACAGCTCATAAACAATGATATGCCAAATCAAGTAGTGACAATATACTCTCAAGTAATTGTATTTTGTAAATGGTGAAAGACAAAGGTAGAGTTGCAATCTGAACAGAATTGTTCTTCATCACAAGGAATCCATTCCAACAACAAAATATAAAGAGAATCTTGGAAATTCAAGTAAGAAAGTCGGTATAATTAACGAGCATGTTGTGATCTCTGTAACTCATGCCGCATAGATGGCAAAAACTAAACAGCAAGTTATGGAGTTGATGGTGTTTTAGGTTCATGCAGGAATGTGAACTTCACCATTACTAAAAACTTAGATTGACATAAAGAACCAAATACTAATGTCTGTGATAAAGAGCAAAGATCCGATAATATAGTAGGAAAATCCATTCAAAACAAAAAGGTGCAAAACAAGAAAATCTAAGAAATTTCTTAAGACAAAGCCAGAAGAAAAACACTTCAATCCTGATAGTAACAAAAAAGCATGTCTATCATCATTCAACCATTGAAGACTCTCAACTTTAATCCCAGTTTGACGCTGGAGCAGTTGGGGGTGGCACAGCTGCGTCCCATCCACCATCAGCTGGAGCAGCTGGAACAGCAAGAAATAAACCATTAAAATAAAGATAACGGATTAAGGCCAAAACAGGGTTTCAGATTATATGTGTCAAAAACTCACCGGCGGAATCAGTCCATGAAGCAGCAGGAGCGGCAGCGATTGGCTGTTGAGCTTCTCCTGGCCATGCAGCATCAGGGATAACAGCAGTGGACCATTGGTCTCCACTGTAATCAGGAGCAGGAAGTCCAAATTCCTGAGGGGCAGATTCGTCCTCATCCTCTTGCTTGGCCTCCTCTGGCTCCCTGTAGAAGAACAGGTCGACCTGTACAACAACGGACCATATTAGAAGTAACACAATCCACAGGACCAGTCTAAACAAATTGTCAACAACATGTAACAATGACAAGAGGGTAACCACATAATCAAAACTCTTCAAGTACTGTGCATGATGTAAGCTTTTGTTACAATATAGAGAGTACTCAATATGATACTTCCTCTTACCATGACATCCCACTTTTGGGCAGGACGAATGGTTCCACGCATCTGAAGGACCATGCGAGCAAGAAGCCAGAAAAGACAACCAATGCTGTGCTTTCCCTTGTTGTTTGCAGGGATACCAATGTCCACAAATCTCATGGGAGAGTCTGTGTCACAGAAAGCAATGATTGGAATGTTTCCCAAAGCACCTTCCTTGATTGGCTGCATCACACACGCACAAGATATTAAGCAAGTTAAAGACCAAACCATCACTTGTATAATAGGAAAAGGACTCATCAGTATAGAAGAGTTAACCTGATGGTCAGTTCTCGGGTCAGTAAGAATCAACAGCCTTGGCTCACTGAAGGAAGTTTGCATCTGATTGGTAAAGGTACCAGGAGTATGCCTTCCAGCAATAGCATTAGCTCCAGTGTACTGAGCAAACTTCAAGACAGCTCTCTGACCATAAGGCCTAGCTGACTGCACAATGATGTCCTGTGGGTTCTCAATCGCCACAATAACCCTAGCAGCCATCATAAGCTTCTCCCATGTCTTTCCCAGATTAAAGATATAAATCCCTGACAAGCAAGAGAACCTTCCAATGTTATCACTCAACAAAGACTAACCAAAAACAAACCCTAGCATACATACAAGTCTCAAACACCAAACTCATTTCTAACTACATTACTCTACCATTATAGTTCAACTAACTCATAGTTACAGAAATAAACAATCTTTAATCTCACGACAACAACAACAAAAAGCTGAAACCTTTACGCATATTTCTTGACAAACACTCAAAACACACATAAACATACAAACCCACCAAATCAACACAGAATCTCAACACTCCAATCATCAACTACAAACCCATAAACAAAAAAACACAAGATCTTACCATCGTTACGTCTCTTGAAGACGTATCGCTCCATCTGGTAATTACAGTTCTTAGTTCCAAGATGAACTTCAGCAGCACACATCATTTTGATGTCAGATTCTCTCTGTGAAAGCTGTCCAGAGCTTGCAGATCCATTAGTCGCCATCTTGTTCCTCTTCTTCTTCTCAGAAACCTAAAAGCTTCTTCGCTCTGTAAAATCACACAAAGCGGCGAGGAAACTAAAGAAGTAGAAGAGACGAGTGAATATATCACACCAAAACCCTAATTTGTTAAATGTCTATTTTACCCTTGTGTTAACCCTAACCAATGATTTTTATTCCCGGTTTGTGTTTATTCTCGTACATTTCACTTAACCAATTTAAACCAATGATTTTAATTTTCGGTTTGTGTCTCATTCTAAACCGACATTTCTTGTACATTTCACTTAACCAGTTTAAACCAGTGATTTTAATTCCCGGTTTGTGTCTATTATACTAAACCGACATTTATGCACAAAGATCTTTCATTTATCTGCTTAGAAGAACCCTATACGAGCTCTCTCTCTTTTCTCTTGTCCGATCTCATCGACTTCGAATTTTCCGATTTGTGTTTGTTTGTTTGTATGTATGTTGAATTCTGTGTTACTCCATTGATTTTTCGGATCCAAAACGCAATTTCGAGTTGTTTGATGATCTTCTACGTAACGAGCTTATAAGGTTTTAGCTTGATTTTCTAGAGAGTGAGTTTAATGGGTGTCTCGTTTAAGATTTCCAAGATTGGTAAAAAATCTTGGCCTAAGAGTTCTTCTACTGTATCGACTACTCCTAATTCTCCAGAACAGCTTAATTCGAAACCAATTGAGAAATCAAAGGTATTTTACTGACAAAATTCGCTTAATTTAGTGTTTTGGGAATTAGTGTTTGAGTTTTATGTTTGATTCAGGCTATTGTTGGTGATACTTCTGGGTCTTTGCCTGATATATCTCCAGGTTCGTTTCTTAAACCACTTTGATTTTCTCAAGTTTTGCTGAATTTTGAGCTATGTGAAATTGAGTGTATTTGCTTTTTTTTTTAGATCATGAAGTTTCTTTCGTTTTGAGTCTATATCCGAATGGTTACTCTATTGGAAAACCATCTGAGGTATGTAGTAGAGATTCATGTACTTAAAGAGTTTATATGATTATAATATGTATACCCTTCACATCTAAACAACTGATGATTTTTTCAGAACCAGACATCATTTCGAGATGTTCCGAAAATCGTGCTTCCGTATGATAGAGCAGCAGAGAATCTACTTTCGGTAAATGTTTCGCTTGTTTTACTTGATTCAGACAATGTAGCTAAAGTTTTGATGAATGAATTCTAAGTAGTTTATTTATTTATAAGAATCACTAGATCTATATTCTACCTGTTTAAGGTGTTTGCTCCTAGAGATGTATTCTTATGCCAGTGTATATGTTAGAAATTTTGTATATGTAAGATGTTTAATTTTTCACTCGGTCAGCGCAAATTAATCATTTGAATGTATTAGTTGCTTGAATTTTTGTTGAAGCTGCTTGAATCACTGAGTAAATGTTTTTATTTACTCTGGACGCTTTATAGGCTATTGAGGCTGGAAGACTTCCTGGGGACATTTTGGACGATATACCATGCAAATTTGTGGATGGGGTGGTCATCTGTGAGGTGAGTTATCTGCAGTAATTAACTTTAATAACGCCTTTCATGACCTAGCCAACTAGTCAAAATAAACTAGCAGTCCCAAACTCTTAAATGGCCATCCCAGAAATTAAGTTTAAAACTCCCAAACCTTGATAATTAGTTGTAATCACATTGGTAATTCCTCCACTGGCTCTTGGAAACCGTATGAACTTATTCAAGTATATACAAAAACATCTATTACTTTTACCTCAACGAAAATTACTCTTAGCTAATCAAGATGTAAAAAAGATTTGTGAACGTGTTATAAGTGTGTGAAAGTTCACTTATCCATTATTTGTGGATTGCACATATTCTGCTCATCGTGAGCTTCTGAAACTTATTGGGGGTAATTGAATCAGAAGAAAACATAAAGTAACCTAGTTTACTTTAATTTTTGGTGCATACTATTGCAGGTACATGACTATCGGAAACATACCCCAGAGCACGTCTCTCCTGTGATAAATAAATTGCGCCTTAAGATGTCACTTGAGAACGTGATAAAAGATATTCCATCAATGACAGACAACACATGGACGTATGGTGATCTCATGGTATGGTATCACAGTTGCTTTTGGCTTATAGTTTGTATATCGGAGCACGAAAACTATTATCTTCTGTACTGATCCTTACATTAACTGTAGGAAGTGGAGTCTAGAATAGTGAAAGCCCTACAACCTGACCTCTGTCTGGATCCTGTACCCAGACTTGACAGGCTGAGTACTAACCATGTGTCAACTAATGTAATATTTCATCAAAAAGACTCCTTGTGCTTTCTCTTCTTAGTTGCTTTTATAATGTCTTAATAATTTTTCTTTCTACTCCACAGCTCAATTTGTCTCTATCGACTTTGCGGAGAAAGAGATTAAGGCAAATGACAGAATTAACAGTCATGTCTCAGAACAGGATTCATGGAAAAAGGGTTTGCATTGATCGGCTTCCTGAAAGTTCAGAGCGAGGAAATATGCCGGGACATTTGTTAATGCAGCACCCCCATAATAACCAGGCTATTCAAAATCCTGGTACTAATATGCTTGCAGGATTAAGAACTCAGACCTTGCAAGATGCTCCAAATTCCTCACTGTCCTCGGTAGTACCACCTCAGCAGCAAAGGTACCAGGGAACTGGAAATATAAGAAACATGCAGGATCAAGGATCAAATTCTATCAGCGTCTCTGGAGGACTAGATGCGATGTTGCCTTATACTTCTGATAGTCTGAACCCTGGTACTTCTTTTCAAAGAAAGAGAGAGAATCAAGAAGGACAAATGTCTTCCATGCCTGGTATGAATAAGCGGACAAGGGCTTTGCACTTGGGTGCTGATGGGGTTCCACAGCAACAGTTAGGACAGCGAATGGATGGCCTTCATGGAACCGATACAAATTATAAAAATGTGCTTCTACAACATCAAGAAATGCTAGGCAGAAGTATTCAGTATCCAAATGCAAGGTTTTCACCTCAGCAAACTGAAGGGGTTATGAATCAGGAAGGTGCCATGCAATTTCAAGCTTCACAACAGGGGGCAATGCGATACACTTCTAATGAAGAGCCATTTGAGACTGGTAAAATTGATGGTAATATCAGAAACAATATGCCAGGGGTGGGAAATGATGCAAATGATTTGGATCCGCGGAACCAGTCAAGGAATGCCCATAATGCATTTATGAGATCAAATTTCCCTCAAGCATCATGGAATGTTAGTCCTGGCCAGCAAATTGAAAAAGACCCAAGAAAAGAAGAACAATTCAGTAGAAGGATATCAGCTCAAAGTCCTCGTTTATCGGCTGGTGCTCCACCACAGTCCCCACATTCATCGAAGTCTGGCGAGTTTTCTGGTGGGTCAATGGGTACCCATTATGGAGCAGTTGCAGCAGCTCAAAAGGATAAGGCTGTTACTTCTATTCCTACTATAGGTGCTACTCAGTCAGTGGGTTCTAGTGCCAATGATGCTATGCAGCAAAGGCAACACCAAGCCCAAATGGCTGCAAAACGGAGGACAAATTCTCTTCCTAAGACACAAGTCATAACCACTGTTGGTTCTCCTGTTAGTGTCAATACTATGAGTGTCCCAGTTAATGCTAGGAGCCCTTCAGTGGGAACCCAAACTTTGGGCGATCACGCAATCCTCGACAGATTCTCAAAGATTGAAAGAGTTGCTGCAAGGTATGAGTTCTTTATGATACATGTTCTGTTGAAGTCATTCCCATCTAATGCTCCTTCATGTCGCTAGTGGTTTACTTTAAACTATATAACAACTATAATTAAGCAACAAGAAATAGAAATTGTAGCCTGTTTATGACTTTGACTTTCAAACATGGGATACTTTCCCATCTTCTGATTCTTGCTTTACACTAGAGCCTTGTTGGTATAGCCCCACTCTACTTATCTCATTGAATTCATACAATTCAATAATGTCAGTTAGTGCATGAACAAGATTTTGATGCTGTTTGTCATAGCCTTTTTTGTTTTTTTGGTTGATCCCGGTTTTTGTTCTATTTCAAGGTACCAACTGAACTGCAAAAAGCATAAGGTAGATGAGTACTCTCGAAGACCCCACTCGTATTCTCAGCAGTCCCTGATGAATTATTTCTCGAAACTGTCTAACAACGAAGACTTCAAAGATGAGGACAAAGCATTATCAAAATCAATTTTTGGTGGCAGTGTGAATACATGCAAGACGAGAGTACTGAACTTTGGCCGGGTAGAACGTGTAATGCAAGGTTTGTTTTCTGTTCTAACCAGATATCTGGCGATTGGGATATTTCTCTATTTATTCAATTCTGACTCCTGCATCTTTTCAGGTACTGTGCCTTCCTTCGTACCTAGAATAAGAACAAGACTGGTAATGTCAGAGAATCCCAGCGATGGGACGGTAGCATGGTATCAAGGAGACATAGATGATGGTGATGTTTTCCCTACTGATGAGTATCTCTTAGCGTTGCCCAATACAGTAAGTTCGCAGGAAATTTGACAGTTATGAAATTTCCCCTGCTTTTAATTTGGATTAGTGATATATCTTCAACTTGCATGCACTTAGATCCAATTTAATGCTGACTTTACTCATCATGTTCTTGGGGTTGATGTCACTTCTGTAAATGTTTTGTGTAGTTATGAACATGGTTGGTTTATAGATACTTCTCTCTTGTTAGTTGCTTCTGCTTGTTTCTCCTTCTCGTCCAATGTGATCAAAAGGGGATGGACATAGAGTGATTAATAGTTCTCTTATATGCACTGCACTTGCTTTTCTGGAAATTTGGCTGACTTGTTATTTGTCCTCACTTCTGCACAGCACATCGCCGATCTACTTGCTGCTCAATTTAAAACACTGGTATTTCTCGAATTCTGAATCGATTATATCAAGTTCCTGGTTCTCTGGAAAAGCTACTGACTGACTGATTATATGGTTATGCAGATGGTCCGTGAAGGATACCAGATGGAAGAACATATTCACGCAAAGCCAACCCGTGGGGATGCTGGGCCAAGCAGCAGCCAACCGAATTCTGCAGGTGGTTTTCCAAGAGGTAACTCTGCAAATGATATGCAACAGTATGGAGATGCAGGACAAGCCTCCGGTGATGCATCGAAACAGGGGCACGCTGGAAGTGGGCCTATGAACTCAACTCAGAATATTCTTGCAAATGCAAGGATGCTTCCTCCGACAAATTCTCAAGGCTTGCAGATGTCTCAAGGACAGTTGTCCGGTGTCTCCATGCCTATGCAACCACAACAGCTTGACCAGCAACAGTCAGCGCTACTATCATCACAGGCACAGCAGAAAAATCAACAGTCCATGTTTACACAGCAACAGCATCAACAAATGCAGAGACCATCCATGATATTGCCTACAAATCCGCTATCAGCCATCAACTCAATGAGCCAAAGCTCTGGTATGCAGCCGGGTGGGCAGATGGCCAACAAGCAGCATTCACCGGCCCAATTGCAGATGTTACAGCAGCATCAGGCGGTAATGCAGAGGAAGATAATGATGGGGCTAGGATCAGGTATGGGTATGGGTATGGGAATGGGTATGGGAATGGGGATGGGCATGGGCATGGGAAGCATGGGCAACAGTATTGCTGGGCTCGGAGCTTTAAACAACCAATTGAATATGGCAGGAAGAGGGCTTGGGGGAGCGGGAATCTCATCATCAATGTCTGTCCCGGGCATGGGTAATATGAGCCAGAACCCAATGAATCTGAATCCAGCATCAAATTTGAATGCTATAAGCCAGCAACTCCGATCCGGCCAGTTAACACCACACCAAAATGCTCTATTTACACAAATAAGGATGGCGAACCGAGGAGGTGGAATGGGTGCTCCCCAAGCCGGGGTAAGTGGTGTGTCAGGTGCCAGGCAGATGCACCCCACCTCAGCTGGTCTTTCCATGTTGGATCAGAATGCATTAAACCGAGCTAACCTTCAGCGAGCTGCTGCTATGGGTAACATGGGCCCTCCTAAGTTGATGCCAGGAATGAATCTTTACATGAATCAGCAGCAACTCCAACAACAGCAGCAGCAACCCCAACAACAACAGTTGCAGCAACAGCAACAGTTACAGCAGCCCATGTCTCAGCCAACTCAGCAGCTTGCACAGTCTCAGCAACTAGCTCAGTCTCAGCAGCAGCAGCAACAGCTACAACAACATGAGCTGCCTCAACAACCACAGCAGCAACAGCAACAGCAACAGCAACAGGCAACAGCCTCCCCTCTTCAGTCCGTGTTATCACCACCCCAAGTAAGTTCCCCATCAGCGGGAATAAGCCAGCAGCAGCTGCAACAGTCCAGTCCCCAGCAAATGAGCCAGAGAACTCCGTTGAGTCCCCAGCAAATGAACCAAAGAACTCCTATGAGTCCCCAGCAAATGAGCCAAAGAACTCCTATGAGTCCTCAGCAAATGAACCAAAGAACTCCTATGAGTCCTCAGATAAGTTCGGGTACAATGCATCCCATGAGCAGCGGCAACCTCGAGACTTGTCCAGCGAGTCCACAGCTAAGTTCTCAGACACATGGATCTGTTGGTAGCATCACTAATTCTCCAATGGAGCATCAAGGTCCCAAAAACAACTCTGCTGGTAATAATCCTTGAATAAAAAAAGCCTATGGTTGGGTACAAAAAACTTTTGTCTTCAGGAACCTTTGTTTCACCACATTGGATGTAATCTAACTTAGGGACAATGCATATAAAGGGTTTGTAAGGGTTTTTAGTTTCGCAGTTTTAAGTTTAGCGTCCACATTAAGATTTCTACAGTGCATGTAGGAGAGAGTAAAGAATATGTTGTGGAAGTGGAAGTGCCATTTTTAGGTTGTTGATATGTAACCACCTATTTGGATATTTGGATATTTTTGTGTAAGCTCGGTTATGTTGTGCTTTCCCACTGCTAAAGAGAAAGCAAATAAGAAACTTGTTCTATACATAATAACTAGGTGACTTGTCCGCACCTTTTGCGGAAATGAATATTATATAACAAAATTTATATATAAAATCATAAAACATCATAAATAATAAATTATGTAAGTTTAGAATTTAATAATATATAAAAAAGAAAGAAAATGATTTAGATTGGTAATAACAATATAATGTTACTAAATTGTTATAAAATGGAAGACAAAACTCGAAAAGTTACTGAATGTTTTAAAACATTTCTTTATAGATGACATTCATAGTTTTCTTCTGTACTTTTCTATCTTTGTCGGTGATTAAGATTTTTAACCCACTCCTAGATTTTACCCTAGATAGGGCAACATAGAGATGTCCATGAGAGAATACGGGTTTAGGTAGAAACAAACCAACGTTTTTGAGCATTTGTCATTGACTTTTGTTTATGGTGATTGCAAAAGTTAGAGTCACTGGAAATTGCATGCGCCGCATTCTGAAATGAAACTTTGTTTCTGGTGGGGTGACAGACATCTTAGGAATTAAAACTTTTTCGCTTGGTTTATCATTTGCTGTAATGATTCTACCCTCAATCACATGACGTGCCAATTGAGTAACTATAAGCCTAGTCCCATTGCATAACCCTCCTTTAGGATCAATGTTACGAAGACACATGATAGGTGCATAACCCTCCTTTAGGATCAATGTTACGAAGACACATGATAGGAGCACCAATGGAGAGGTTTGTTTAACTATGGTAGACATTATGATAGTAGATGAGAATGGAAGTAAAGTTGTTTGATTGAGTTAGTAGATGAATGATTTATATAGATAATTAGAAGTTAAACAAACGTAATCTTATTAGAATATTTTGGATATGCTATTTTATTAGAATATTCTATTTATTTATCTAATTTCTACCTAATTCAATTAATAAAATCTTATAGATTAACAAAATCTTATATCGATAAAAATGGTAAAAAAATTGTGATGAATCGGAAATTTCCAATCGCATACTAAAATAACAAAGTTTATGATATAGATTACTAATCGCATACTTCATTAGTTAGCCCGATAATGATGACAAAGTCACCAATCGCATGTAAGTCATTAACTCCTGCATATGAAATATTTTTAATTGTTTTATGAATTAACTTTATTTTTCAAACCACGAGGTCTAATATATCGCCCTTATTTAATTGTAAAGAATCTAGATATTAACATGTCTATCGTTAATAGATTTCAAAATCTTATGCATCGAAAGAATCTAGTGGTTTTATTAGATATTTCATAGGAATGTATTTGGAATATGCCATTTAGTTATTGAAAAAACCAATGTAATTTTCTAAAATAATTTTATGAGATTTGTGATTTTGTGATCTTTGGAAGATTTTACGAAATCTCCTGATTTCATGCACCCATCAACCCCCTATATGCATAGACATAATATGAACCATCACATTAACGTCATGAAAATCGGAATGTTTACATTATCAATTACTTGAACATGAACCATCGATCACGTTAACATTATGTAATAGGATTTGTAATATAAATAATCTTTGTTATATATCGACCAAATATATTAAATTTCATTTAAAGGTTCATCCGTTCATGCATACATAAATATAATATGAACCATCACGTTAATATTTTGTCTTCCGTTCGATATTTTCGTTCATGTAGGCAATTAATGAAGTATGCGATTAGTAATCTATATCATAAACTTCGTCATTTTAGTATGCGATTGGAAATTTCCGATTCTTTACCATTTTTTTACCATTTTTTATGACCATGTTTATTCGTTTTTTTTTAAATTTGTTTTATTTAATAGTATTTTTTTTGTTTTAGTTATCCAATGATTTTAGGAGATTAGCCATGTCACAATTAATCTAAAGACATGTCATCATTTTTCAATCCATGTTATCATTTTAAACCAATCAAATTATAACAATTAATTAGACTAACTAAATTGACTTGTCTTTTAAGAGGAAGGGGATTTCAACTATTTTTCTTGTATTGAAACTCCCATGAATTAAAATTTCGCAGAACCAGATAGGACTTTCAAAATTGCCAAAATCACAATGTAGTTACAACAAATCGGGTAAAATCTTGTTTACTAAACACAAATGTACACAAACATCGTAGAAATTACCAGCCGGTTTATCGGAAAATAAGATCCTGTCTTTGCCTGAAGCTGTGTTATTGCACCGGAAATCTTGCACGGATTGGTAACATACCAAAAGAATATTGTATGCTTTCTCTTTTATCTTGGCTTTGAATCATTTCCTTTGCCACGAAATGTGGAGAGCGAGAAGAACGATTTTTGCGCTGTAAAGAAAAACATCATATGATCTTTCAAAGAAAAAACAAATGGAGAAATCTTGCATTCTGCAATGAGTGAAAAAGCAAGAAAATGAACAAAGATTGACCTTTGATGTGATGATCCTCTTTCAGCTCCGGAATGGAGATGCTTGAAGCTTGAAGAAACCCGCGAATAACCAAATATGTTAGAACTCATGATAGCATTAAACTAGAAGGTAAGCTCAAAGAAGACAATATTATTACTATTGTTACCTTGTTCAGTGAACTCACTTTCATTAAATCCACCATCCTCAGAAAGATGACTTTGTAGAGATCCCATTCTTGACTTTCTTAAATCATCAGATGATCGGTCCGCAAAGTCTCTCCTATCTTCAACTTCATCATCTCCTTCAGAAGTTGTAACAGATACCCAATCCATCATCAAGCTTTCTGCACCGCGGCTTTTCCTTCCAAACTTTAGCAACCGTTTAAACCCTTTTGTTAAATCTTTCCTGGACTGGAGTTGAGAAGAATTCATATTAGCCGCAGCAGAAACGGTCACAGGACTCTGAGCCGTTCCCCATTTCTTCCTCATCCTAGAACTCCAAGAAGCAGGACTCCCCATGGGAGAATCCGCAGAAGCATCAACATCCGATGAGTGCTCGTGAGGATAACTAAATGAGTGTTGCAAGTTTGCGTTCCACGAAAGAGGACTTTCCTCGGGTGAGTCCATTATTGGAGGCACAGTAGCTGGCAAGAAACTACAGTTCTCTTCTACTGAGTTATCAACTTTCTCATATACCTCGCTTAGCATTGGATTTCCATCCTCAAACACCGGAGTTTCAAATTCTTCCACTTCTTCTTCTTCTTCTTCTTCTCTAGCAGCATTTCCCAAGACTACTTCTACCTCAGCTTCAAGTTCATCATATTCTTCATTTCTCAAATTTTCTGATATATCTGAGTCCACTCTTAGAGAGGTCATCAAATCATCGGAGCAAAGAGTGGAAAATTCCGTGAAGTCTATGTTCCCGGATGAGCTTTTCCTTAATGATCGAGGTCTTTGGAGAAGTGTATCTTCCTTGGTATTCTTGGTGCGACTACTACTTCTCACCTGTGATCGCATAGTAGTTTTGACAGCTAAAGAAGATGGTTTCGTGTTTTCCTTTATAAGTTCAGAAAAATTTGGAACAGATTGTGCGAGCGACTTGTCTGATCTTCGCCTCCCAGAAGAGGTGTTTGAAACTTTACCTGATGGTTTCGGAACTGATGCTGCGGTTCTCGAGGTAATAGTAGAAGGCATGTTCTTGTTTGGCTGTACTTTTCTAGCTTGGGAGCTCCTAGAAGCAATGTTTTGTCCACTGGCTTGTTTATCTTTTCCCCGAGGTTTCTGGTCAGAGAGATCTTCATCTTCTTCGCTCTGAAGTGAGTTTATAGGATGCTGCCAAAAAGAGAGTTTCATCAATAACAAGTCTTAATAATCCATAAACTAAGGAAAATGATTGCTAATGGAACTAATGTAAGTTACCTGGAACTTTTTCATACTTGACCGAGAGTTAAAAGACCTGAATTTCTCTGCTCGCTGACGAGTTCTTGAAAGTGAATCTTGTCTCTCAGAAGAAGAAGCAGAGAACTTAGCCTTCATCTCGGTCCTACTTTGCTCAAGCGCTTCTTGCATCGACTTCAGTTTCGTTTCCTTCTCACTTTTATTAGAACTCCATTCTTCTCTCAGTTTAGCATCTCTTTTCTTCATATACTTCTCATAGAACTTTCCTTTAGAATCATCCGTAAAACTAAGGTCCGAAAGATTCCTTCGCAACGCATCTCCTTTGTCTTTATCACCAACCAAGGGAGTCATGAGCTTTGAGAGATCACCAGAACCGCCGCCAGGAATGAGGCGTTTTTCTGCAGTCACTATGGAATGAGATGGCTCTGGTTGTGCAACTTGGGTTTCACTGGTCTTGCCACGTCTGGAAGAACTTGATTGATCCACTGGAACACGAAGTTTATGCTCCGCAAAAAGCTTTTCGAGCTCATTTGCCTTCATTTTCAAGTCATCATTAGCCCCCGGATTTTCCTTTGAAAGTCTTGTCCTCTCTCTAACCTGCCTGCTCTCCCCATCATCAGGACCATCCCTTACATTAAAATGTGGTTTCTGAGATAAGACTGGATGGTCTTCTGATGGAACCACTTCTTTCTTCTTGATCCTGGTAACAGAAGACCTATACCGAGGTTGAGAAGCCAAATCCTCCTGAAAATTAGCTTCGATATGGGCTGAGCGAGAGCGTGCATGGCGAGAAGGAAACATGACCGATGATTTCGATACGTTTTTGGCTTTGAGTTCTTGATCCTCCTCTCTCTGTCTGGATTTAGCATCACTCATGACATTCTGTCGCCTATCAACATAACTATCAGTCTGGTTTTGTGAAGCAGAAGAGTCATTCGAATCAGTGACTGATCTGGCTTGAGCATGAGAAGTTGCTTCAGTTCCTGAAGCCAAACTCTTCTCGCTAACATTTTGGGAACTCTTGACTTTGTCTTGAGTAGATTCTTCATCACCAACTTTTTCGGAGTCACTCTTCAGCTCATATTTGACCTCATCGACCTTTTTAACGCTTTCTTTAGACTCCGTTAGTGCTTCAGTATACGGAACAGCCGAAGGAGTAGCACAGGGACCTTCTGTGAAACTCTCCAACTTCTTTTCTGATGCCAAATCAAAGGTCATTTCACTCGCAATACTATTTCTTCTCAGGAGAGATTTCTCAGAGAAAGCAATATCCGAGGAGAGTCTCCTCAGCTCAGTGGATTTAGTAACAACAACGGGTTTGCTTCCCGCAGAGCTTGAGTTTTCCTTCTGTTTACTTTCAAAGAGGTTAATCCTGTCCTGCACACTAAGTCGTCTTGTGTGTTGGCTGGTCTTAACCGTAGAAGAGGCTACATCGGCACTCTCATCACTTTTCTCCTCTTCATTCATTTTGGTACTTGTAGTAGCACACTGTTGAGTTTTATGTTCTGATTCGTTTACCACATTTTGCTTCTGGCCTGTGATACCAACTTCGGCACTGTTATTCGAGCGCTTCATATCGATCAAGTCTGGCCTTTTTTTCCATAGTGAGATATATTTGCTGCATGCTTCACTGTTATAAACATTCCAATCGATCAAACAAGAAAGAATGGTTTACTCAAATGATAAAACGAAAACAATAAAAGGCTTACTCCAAATGATGTGCACCAAATTTATCAGCAAATTGTTGGAGTTCGGAAACAGTACGAGGGTCGAAACCGCTAGCCGATGCATGAGCAATGGACGTAGTTAAATCCTTCTTAATAGCTTCAAGTCTTAAGTCTATAGCCCTTAAGAGCTCCTTCCTAGACATAGACAAGAAAGTAAATCAATAAAAGCCTTTAAACACGCAACGAACATTAAGGCGGAGAAATGCTTTACTTTGTAGCATCTGCTGCAGCTCCATCATCTGAAACGGAAAGAAATAGGATCAAATTGATGTTCAAGAACAATTTTTTGCAAGAATCACAAAACGAACAAACAAATACTAAAAACACACACCCGATGCTCCAAACTTCGAGTCCTCGCTCCTCTTTTAACAACAACAAAAAAAAACAAAAGTTTAGGAAAGGTTGTTCAAGAATCACAATAGAACTCAAGTTTCATAGCACTGTTTACTACCTGTGAATATAACGTCCGAGCTGCTTCCAACTGCGACATCTCCGAATAACATGTATTCACTCTTTCCAATGTTTCAGGACTATTAACAAACTGAACAAATCTGGAAAAGACAATAAGGTGGAAAACAAATCATTTTATGAAGAAGCTACAAAAAAAAAATGTTGCAATCACCTTGTTGTATATACCTCTCTAATGTCCCTTTAGTGAACCAAGTGTTTCCGCCTTTGTTTCTCTCCAACTCTAATCTAATAGAGGATTGCGCAACCGGCGAGGCTTGAGCTTCAAGAACTCTCAAATGATTCACAAAGGGCTCAATCAACCCCGAAGCTAGCTTCTCCGTCTGTTCATTACTCGATACAAACAGCTCACATCTGTCGAAAAGAAACACCGATACTTACTCGGAACAAACTACTAATCATGATAGACATTATAAAGAAGAGAAATACTCACCGTGAATGTTTAGGCGATAATTCGAATACCGCGTAGTCAAGAACCGTATCTGACCTCATCATTTTCACAAGACAACCAGAAATATCACTTAGATTCAACAGAAAAGTCTCGAATCAATGCCAAGAAACCTGAAGAAACAAGAAATGATATGATTTGAGATGAAATTATAAGAATCAAACCAGCACAAAACAAAGACAAACACAGCTCATAAACCACCAAGAGGATCTAGTAATCAAGAACCAGATCTGATCCCAATACTAAAAGAAACCCAAATATAAACTTGAAAACAAAGTACTCACAGCTCAAAATCCAAAATCTTGCAAAATCAAAATGTAGGTACCACACAAAAACAAGATCCTACTTTTGATCCCAGCATTGAACTGGGCACTTTCCAATTCCAGTAATTTAGCTTAATCCAAGTTCTAAATCAGCACTGGAACAAGAAACAAACCCTACGAATGTTCACTTCACTGGTTCTGCTCAAAAAGTGCAAATCTTTCTCCGACCAAAGAGATTTCAGATTTGCTCTGTTTTCTTTATACAATCTTTTTTCTCCACGCTCGAAACCCACACACACAAAAACACTCTTTCTCTCTCTCTCTCTAAGTTAGAAAGTTAGAGAGAGAAAGTGTAGAGAGAGAGAGCTTCTTTATTCAGACAAACTTCTTTACTCCGACGAATGTCGACTTGTAATGTGGAATTAAAGAAGATACAACCTCTCTATTGATTTTACTAAACTACCCTCAAGACTTTTATATCACCTGTTTAAAATCTGAACCGGAGCAATTGGAATTAAACCGATTTAACCGGTTTTCTTCTCTTTAGCTTGGAGCTAATTTTCGATAACCGGGCTGTAAGAATGAGGGTAATATCGTAAATATAATGCGTCAGTAGAAATGTGGTCGAAGTCAAGGTTCTAGCTTCTAGGCTTCTTAACGGTAAATATTTTTTGCTCCAAAAGGGAAGATTAGTTGAATTCTCTTACCAACGTCACAAAATCAAAATTTCACAGTTTTAGAAATTGACATATTGTATTTCATGAGCAAAAATCTCGTGCAAACTTTAGAGTAAAGATGGTAAAGAATGAAATCATCAAAATGACATCATTTATCAACTGAAAATGATGTCATTTTGATGAGTTCAAATGTGATTCAACTAATGCTATACAATTCAGGAACCATATTATACAACTAAAAATCATTACTTGTACAATTAATTAATATAATACTATTCTACTATACAAATATATATAATCTACTCAAGAAACAAATAAAGTTTATCAAGTTGTTAATAGTAATAGCCACGTATTTGATTGCTAGTTATATATTGAAGACTATACTATATAGTAGTAGATATTATTTCATCAATATTCATAATTAAGATTGTAAAGAAACTTTATTTTCTAGTGGATAGAAAATCTGTTTGTGGAGTTAATTAGTTGTTGGTTTCAGTTTTCAAACATGTTCCACAACAATCACATAATTGCGGGGTATTGTATTTCAACCAATTAAACCCTAAATATCCTAATGTAGCATTAATTTCATTAAATGTTCTTAAATGTCAAGGAAATATTGTACCTAATCTATTAATTATCTGATTAAGTTTGGCAACGAACCAATGTTTGTATGTTTATGGGGTTTGCCAACACTACCACATGGCCACGTAATTTATTTGTTATGATTTTCTGTTGCTCCATTTTTCTTATGATTTTAATCATCAAATTCGAATTCGATCATCACATCGTAATTAATTAATAGGGGACTATTTGACAGGGATTCCGTACGACTCGCATTATAATGAAACCATATTACAGTTTCCTCAAAAATTATCGACATGCATCGTTTGATATAGGCTTTGATATTTTCTGAAATGACATAGCATATTATGTTATTAAATTCGGAATTTTTATTGAATTTGAACTCAAAACCAACTAGTAGTGAGTAGATTGACTCGTGTCCGTTATATACTATTTCATAAATTCTTTAACTTCGATGTTGGAATGATTCTACCAATTTGTTTCAAATGGTTTTGTGACCAAGAGAATGACCGACATTTCCAATCAAGCTCATTGAATTGAAAGTCTTGATTTTCTAGGATCTAGTTAGTGCATAGGTCTTGATAACCTAAAGATCGAGCAAGAAAGTCAGATTTTCTTGCAAGAAATGCTCGTTACCCTAATACATTTTTAGCATTTTTGTTCTTTCAATAATGAGATGCAGAAAGAAATGTTTGAGGCATTAGGCATTAAGGCAAGTCAGTGATGGAAACATGAAAATATTAATCGGCCTTAAGAGCCCACTTTATCTTGGACTTTCCGCTCTCGACTTAGCCCATGTAGACAACTGAGCCCATTTATATTAGAAAATCGAAATAAATTATTACATGAATTTATACGGAATATATATTTTTGTTGTTTGATTACCAAAACAAATTAAAACACGAATTTCACACGTTGAAAAAACCTAAAATAGAATAAATAAATAAAAGTAACGGACCAGATTCAGCGTAAGACCAATAATTCTCAACTTGGTAATAAAAACACATTTATGTCTTCTTCCATTTTCATCCAAACTTGTAATTTTGCTTACCATATAAAGCTATTAAAGTAGTGGATACCATGATTATAGTTTTTGTTTTTTCAAAAGAAAAAAGAAGCTATGAGAGAAGAATCACAGTCGCAGGTCTAAGAAGATTTGGAATTTACGAAAATAAATCAAAATGACAACTTGTGTGCAGCTTTGTCTTCTGGTCCTACTTTCCTAGAGCTTCCTAAAATATCTTATTCTCTTAACTATTGACTTTGCCTTTTTATAATGGAGTATTATATAAAATATATGTAATTGACTTGACTTTGCCTTAAGGTGAAGAAAAATACTCATTACTAGATGAATGTGATTGGTAATAATAATAACCCATAATATTGTGTCCAATTGGTACTGACAAGATGAGAGCAAAGCGGTGTATAACTTATCAATTTACGAGTTACCATTCTCATGACATAAATGTAATTTATATAAGGTTTTTTTAATATAACATAACTAGAAGGTACTCTAGATTTGTATAAGGTTTTTTAATATAACATAAACTAGAAGGCATTTTGATTGCAACATTCAAACATCAAAGAAAATCAAACATATGAAGTTTCACAAAATTAAATATATCTCTACTTCTTTAGATCTTCTATTTGCCAACTTGGAATCTCGTCGGTGGACCACCTACCTTTATTAAAACATCAATTGTCAACATAGGTTTCACAATAAGCTTGAAAATGAATCCTACAACATCATTTCAAAGTTCACAAAAAATTCTAAGAAATCTAAAAAGAGTGTAAATTAAAATACCTCACTAGAACTTATACAACAATAACTAGGGTTAATTTTGTCTTCAATATCATCGCGATGAACCGCAGTAGACTTGCCAGTACTAAATGGCGCATATGAAGATGAAGATGAATGAGTTTTGAATTGCTTCACATCATCCTTCAACAATTCTTCAAACAACTCTTCAAATTCCTCTAAACTTTCGTCTCCCTGCTCCACAAATTATCCAACCACCATTAGTCCATCACTGATAATAATTTGTAAACAAGTAACCAGAAATGATTTATAACCGTTGATTGAGTTTGAGCCATCAAAGTCACCATCTCATTTATAAAATCAGCCATTCCCTACAAAAACAATATAAATGATATCTACTTTAGAAAACAAATTAGTGAAACCCGTTACTATGAAATACTATCGTTTTAGGGTCCGATAAATGGTTTAAAGCTATACGAGTATTTTAACGATAGCGGAAGTTGTAAAGTGTAAACAGATACAAAATAGTGTAAAACTATTAAAAAAAACATTACAGAAGATTGAATGTAATTAATTTTTTTGGTAATAAAGAACATACAATTTCGTCGTCATCACTATCATACGCTCCAAGGTCATACAACAACCTCTTGTTGGAATCCGACAAAACTGTTGAGAATATTACACAAACTAATTACTAAACCGGAACACAATGATAAACACAATCAAATGCGGCTTAAGAGAAAACCGAAGAAATCTTTTACCAGAATAGGCTCGTTGAATGGATTGGAATTTCATCTTAGCTTCATCTTTCTCAATTTCTTCACGAAACCGATCTGGATGCCATTTCTACACCATCAAACAAAGTAAAAATCAACAAAACTAACCACAGAAGAACAAAGAAAAACAAAGTTATATTTGTGGCAAAAATGAAAGAAAAGAGAAAATGTAAAAACCAGAACAAGATTCTTGTAAGCAAGTCTAAGATCTCCTTGTGAACATTCATTGTTCAAATCCATAACAGCATACAAATCTTCTTTCTCCATTGTTGATATTAGAATTGAGTTAGAGAGCAAGAAAAAAATAGAGATCTTCTTTGATGAGCTTTGTATGGTTTTATATGTTAAAAAGTTGAAGTAGACAAATTTATTGCAAGAAGTAAAGAGAGAAATATAGATCAAGATTAATGTATATGTAAAGTATGTGTAGATGCAGAGGATAGGTTAAACGTGGAAAAATAAAAGAAGAGAAGAGAAGAGAAAAGAAGAGTTGGAGATTGTGTTGTTTTAAAGTATAGTTTAGTTAGTATATATATTTATATTAGAGTAACATAGAATGATCGAGAAAATCGCCACTTGAACTAGTTGTTTTTATATTTTTATCCTCGTCTTAGACCGCTTCTTTTTTAAAGTAGTTGTATTATTTAAATATTTTCTATATATTGTCAGTATAGAGCAAATAAATAAAAAAGGGGATTCTGTATCTTTTCTTTTTTGTTTTTTAAGAATCGAATGAACAGTGTTAAGAACTTCACATCAACAATTACAATGTGATTTAAATAATATATAGAAGATATTAACCATTTCACTTATTGTTAACTGATTTTGAATTAAAATAATTAATCTTAAGATAATATCAAAAATATTATTGTGAGATTCGATTCGTAATGGGACGTAAGAACAATTATTTCAAAAAAGCGTATTAAAAATTTCACATGATAAAAAGTTAAAAACTAAATAACATATAAAAAAATATTAGTCAATTTACTTTATTATCAATTGATTTTGAGTTTTGAAACTCACAATCTTAACAAACAAAATATTGTATTCAAACAAAATATTGTTATGCAAGTAGTAACATTATTTTTTCGGCACATTTCTAGAACATCGAAAAATGTTCTACAAACTTCAACTAGATGCATTTCTTGTTAAAATTATTACTGAATGAAACTTGTAGAATTTACATATTTATCATATATGCTTCTAATATAATTGGATTTTACGCATATCTAATTATATTGCTTTATACAAAATACATATTAAGGTAAAATATCTTGAAACTTTCGGTTTGAAAAGTAAAAAAGAAAAACAAGTACGGACAAGTGATTACTAATCACTGATTAGACGCTAAACACTTCATTAGAGTTCTAATGCCGTGTCCCTACGTTGTACCTAACCTAACCCTACTCTTTTTGGTCCAAACGTTTAGTCACAATATTATCATTTGCTTTTTCAATAATTTTATCTTTATCCTCAATTTAAGGTATAGTTGAGCAAATTGATCAACATGCTTATTACTATGGCCCATAACATTTATTCATCTCTTCTTTTTATATTAAAACTAAACCACTCAACTTGCTATAAGTCAATTCTTAAGCGTTATTGACAATCAACTTGGATCCGGTTAAATCCAAACCGGTTTTAACAAGTAAACCAGAAAACAGCAATCTCATAATGGTGCTTTTATATGGTTCATGAGACTAGCTTTTTTTCTTCATCATTCATGGGCATTCTCAATGCTTTGATCCATTCAATTTCGAATCGAAAATCGCCTGCGCCTGATTTAGCTCCAATGAAACCACCTCCTTGTGAATTTACAGCTAGAGACATACCAACAACGCGACCTGGATTCATCTCCATTTCTGCATCTATCACATTTCCTTTCCATGTTGGTAAGTAGCGAGCAAGTGGAACCTGAGAAAGGATATATGTCAAACTTGGTTTAGGTTAAAACAAAACCCTTTTTACACTAGTTGCTTTGTAGAATGAGTAAGAGACTTGCCTTAGCTGTATACCAGTTTCCCTTTGGAGCAAAAACAAAAGCTTGCCATGAGTTATCTTCTGCTTGTCCTGGCGAGTTTACCCAATTCTCGGTGTATATCTGAATGGAAATTTGCAATTTAGTTTATAAAAATGATACAAGACAGTGCTCCTTTAAGTGGAGATTTGGCGTATGAAACTCACAGTAGAGATATAGCACCTTCCATCTCCTTTCAGCCTCAAGGCTATGGAATCATACCCGTCGAAATCGATAAAGCCATCAAACTACAGAAAGGGAGAGGTGTTTTAGTTAAGGAAGTTATTTTTAAACTCACTCAAGTATATTGGTTTCGATTGCTGATGAGATGATCAGTGATTAAAAAGAACTATGTTTTGAACCTTCTTTGACCGCATTCCACAGAAACCACTCCGGTTGATATTCCATTTTGAACCTTCGCTCATTTCGGTAGAGAGGTTCCCTGAGAAAACACCTAGGAGGAGATATAAGGTAAAAATAGTCACCACCCAATTGCAGACATAAGCATGATGAGAGTTAGAAACAATGGTACGAGAGAATCAAGAAACCTCATATTTTCACCAGAGATACGATGAAGAGCCTAGAATGCTATACCAGAGAAATTATAGATCAAGCTTTTTCAAGAGAAAACTTAGTTTTCATAGAGCATACTCAATAAAGTTTACATGTCTCCAGATATGAGCAAATCATCACAATCTGTACAGTTCAAAGAAGCATAGCTGGACTAACTTGCCAAACCTATTTCAAAAATATGTCTTGCACTAGTTGAATATCAGACCCAAGAGAAAAAAAAAACATACGGAAAAGGCAAGGCACATTTGATAAGAGTATACTAACCAGTGCAATCTGATCCATTTCCTCCGTCTTTAATCTCCAACGAAGCCGAAGATAATCCTAAAGTATATATGTCCAACAACACGATAATGCCAGATCACATGAAGAGTTGTGATGCAATGCATATATTCAGAAACTTTATTTCGTCTCAGTAAGTGCTAATATGAAACGATGACGAATGAAAATAAACAAAAATATCAAAACAGAAAATTGGTTCTGTAACATGATTATGAACAGAAGCCTGAACCAGTGTGCTTTAAGTACCTCCATATTCAGAATCAGAGTACAAGTGCCATGTCTTGAGGTCTTCTTTCGAGTTGAATTTGAATATACACTGCTCTACAGGCGGTAAACATTCCTCGAGTTCCCACGATAGAGCTACAGCAAGTAGAAAATAAGAAAATTTCACTCCCAGAAAACTAGTCTTGAAACATAATCTTATTATCCCAATCAAAAGCTGAAATATACAAATTTGTATACTTGACGTCATAACGAAATGCAAACTTAAACAAGATAAAGACATGAATAGCAGCGAACTCTAATAAGTGACAAGAAGTGTTAAAACATCTTAATAGACTCGAATGTGACACCAGAAGAAAAATGGAAAATACCTTTCTTTGTTGCATTCACCGAGGCTTGCCACAATGATCTAAACCGTGACATTCTTCTGAATCAATTGAGAACAGTACTAACTGGTCAAATTGCTTTCCCAAATGGAAATGGAGAAACCCTGTACATGTTTAACCCATAGACTAATAATAATTCAAGCAAGTTCTAAACTTAATCACAAAAAATCATACTCACAACTTAAGAAACCCCACAATCAAAACCAAAACCCAAAAGATACATCTCTTTGGAAACTCGAGCACAATGCATAACCGACAGAAATGTTGTTTAATCCATCAAATAGACCTAAGTGCATCAGATTATTACCAATGAATTCCCTTACACTTGGGAAGAAGACTATTACTACTCATTGAGGCATTTCAGTAAACACTTGAAAGGCAGAAATTTATGAAATTGTCATCGACCCACATTGGAAACAAAAAAGACTGATGATCAAGATATTCAAAGATTATTACCTAATAAGATTAAAATTCACAAGAAACAAGAGAATTCAAATTTGACAAGACAAACGCAATGTTAAGAAGACAGGACAAAGGATGAGTTGGGTTCCACCTAAATTGTTTTCTTATCAGACACGGACAAAAAATCTCACTCCACTAGTTACGCCGTCGCCGTCGTTACACAGTCACTGGCATCGTCGTCGGTCACTGATTAACGTCAACCAACGTGGAAGAACCACATCACTCGTTAAGCCGTCGTTTCATTAATACCACGCTGGCATTTTGTTTCATAAGTTTAGCCCATGTAGCGTATTAAGGCCCAATAACTTTTTTTTTTTTTTTTTTTTTGTCACTAACTTTGTTTTAATTTAATCACTTTGAAAAGATTGATCAAATTATACTCCTCTTCCTCAACGATAAAAACTTTACAAAAAAAAATTATTTCAAAAAAAATGAGTTTTTACTGTTTTCTATGCACTTTTACAACCTTTAAGACAAATACTGAAATACTATTGGTTAAACTTTATTAAAAACTGTATTTCGTAGAAATCAATGCATTATCTTAATATGTGTGTATAACCTTAAACATCTATCTTTAAGGAATGGAGGGAGTATGTTTCAAGAATTTCGACTGTTTTTTTTAACGTATTGAAATTGATTTAAACCATATTACATGATAAAATAATTTTAACATGAAAAATACAAAGAAAAACTAATGGGTTATTTTCACACCAAAAATTAGATAAAGAAAATCAGTTTCGATGACACATCAGCGATACGAAGATGCTCTTGTTTGACATTAGCGATACAAAGATGGTAGACAATTAGATGTTCCCGAATCCACAACAGCAGTCGGACTTCCAATACTTTTACGATAGCACGACAACAATTCTCTTAATTAAGATAAATTCTTATTCGATTGCTTTTGTCAATTCTGTTTCGGTGTTAGTTTGGTGAAACTATTGTTGAACAACTTTGAAATGCAAAACTAAATCAGATAGATGGACATAATTTACTAGAAACAAAACAATAAAATCAAACTATCGATCTTCTACGAAAGAAAGAAACCTCATAAAAAATTTCACCCGCAAAATAAAAATTGAACCAGTCAAAAGAATGCTATCAAAGACCCTCATTAGCCAATGAACGTATTGATCTATAAAAAAAAATTACAAAATTTAGAACAATTTATTGATTTTAAAATCTAATGGATGCATTTCAATTAGTATAGTAGTTATCAATAAGAAAAAAACTATTTCGGTTTTGATTATTTGTATTTTTCAACGGAAAATATTTCCAAATCCAATATAAAATCTAATATTTACGTAAATCATTAGCATTAAGTTTTAACTAAGATTTAAAATTTGTAAAACGAATAACATAAAATTTTGATATAAGTTTTAAAATCATTGATCCAGTAACACTTAATTTTATTTGGATTTCAAACCGATTAAAATCCATTGACCAAATATTTGAAGTGACATTCAAATATTTGCTAATCAGCTCTTACCAAATCATAATTTCACATATAATAAAAGTTGAATAAGCAACACACCATAGCAATTTAACAATTACTAACCAAATATACACACACACATATATATATATATATATATATATATATATATCAATACATGTATATAGAATATAGTCATATAGAGGCAGAAATGTAATGAACAAGACATAAGTAGAAGTCCCATGAAGATTGCGGAAAAGACACACCGAGTCACTTCTCAATCATTAACATGTCGGAAGCAATTAAGAAACTTAATTAAACTTAACCACGAAACTTCTCCTCTCCATTCATTACAGTATATTCTTAGTGCATACATATAATGATTAGAACTTCGTCGTACCTAAATTAATTTAATTTTCTCTGTCTAATTTAATTAAGTCCTCTATACTCTTTAATACTATCCCGTGCGTCCCTTTCGTTACCATCACCACGAAAACTAATGTCAAATTTTATCTATACATGCACATAATGTTAAACTGTTTTTTTTTTGTTCAAAAATGTTAAACTGTTTGGTAAGCAAGTACGTAGTATTAGCTATAATTTGATTATGTCGAGTAATTATCCATGTAAATTTTAATATACTTTTTAATGTATGGCTGAAAGTTAATAAATATTAAAGGAGAGTAGGACCATGAAATTGGGACCAGGTCACCAACGCGTCATGAGAGCGACCGTAATAATATTTCCAAACAATAAAAACTGAATAGTATTTTTATACAAATATATATATATATGAAATGGACACCATACATATGAATATATGATTAGTTTAGGGACTCATTGCGAATGTTTCTGTTACTGTGTTTTAGGTACGGTCCCCAATTTTGTTGTTGTTAAAACACCATGAATATCAATGATATAAATCATTGCTAATAATATTTTTGAGATAAAGCAAGATAAATAGATAATTTAATTAATTGGATTCATGAAGCAATTTCTTAGAAATCTGCATTCAAGCAATTTCAAACATCATTAAAGTCCCTTTTTTATTAGGTCATGAGACTCATGACTCATGAGAAAAGATTCCGTTACAAAAATAGAAACAAAAGTTACGAAACCGTCATAATAAAATAATTATAGAAACAACCAAAGCCAACCATAAAAAAAAAGTTTTTCTCTCTCTATTTTATATTTGAAATCATCATATTCTTTTAGATGTAAATTAGTATACATTATGAATGAAATATAAAGATTGTTGTTAAGAGAAAATAATTTTTTGTTGGTGTTAACAAAGTAAGAAGCTACATAACTCATCATCATAAAATTGCTCGAGGAAAAAGGGAAGCAAATGACATGGTTTACGAGATCACGTTTGGATCACACACCGCATCAAATCAAAATACAAATCAGCAACAACAATATAAAGAAGAAGAACAACAAAAACAACAAACAAAAAAAGTGTATATTATACGAAATAAATGTATAAAAATCAATCGGTCATTGTCAATAAGTATAGAACTCAGCCAATTCTTCAACGGATCCTCCTTCTTGACCACTCTTAAGCATCCACAATAAGTGTTCGAACAAAACAACTTCACAAGCTACAACAATCTCGCGATCTTGTTCAACAAATCTAGAAGACCGATCCACAAGTTCTTGAAAGAGTGGGTGAGCAATGATATCGGGTCTAAGCATGTAAGGTCTTCGAGTTTGACCAACATAAACCACATGGAGATTGTTGTCTTCTGATAGCTCATCCGAGACCGCTGCGGAGGAGGAAGAGTGGTGGTGGTTCTTGGCGAAAGAAGGCCATTTCTTCATCGCCGACTTGAGCTTTGTTAGCTTCCCAACTTTGGCCATTGCTAATGAAATCAAATTTTGTTTTTTCTTGGAGTGTTGTTGAAAGTAGCTAGGGTTTAGGGTTTATGAGGAAACTTGTATATAGGAGTTCAAAATATTTGATGAAGAAGAGAAAATGTTAGAGATGTTCTTGGGAGGAAATAACGAGGAAGGTTCGTGTATATATATTGAGTGAGATAGAGAAATGAGAAAGAGAGAGAACGTATAGTATAGTTGCATGACCCACCGATTGATGCATAACAGCTAAGAGAGATGAGGACATAGATGGTAAAACTAGCATCTTCTTTGCCCATTGTTTTTTTCCTTTTTTTGTATTTTGTAAAATCGGATTTTATAAATATAGATTCGTAATAAATGTAAGGTACCTAAATTTAAATTGAGTATAAAAATTTCCATGTCGTTTGTTATTTTTATATATTATATATATACACTATATTGTCCTACCTATGACATTTTGATGTGTATGCCACACATCACAAAACAAAATTTTAAAAGAATTTATGAACATATACATGTTTATTCAATAAGGTTTTTTTTGTTGTATAATATGGTGTATACACTATATGTAGTAAGAATAAATAATATATAATAAATCCGTAGAGATATACGTAATACGTGTGTGTGTGGGTGTGTGTAGATGTGTAGGCAACCTCTTATTGCGTGTTGTTGTCTAATGATCGGACAAAGAGTGATGTTTTTTAGATAACGATTACATCTTGTCCACAATTTTCTTCAGTATTACCCGATAATGCTAATTTTTTGTCGTTCATATTTACAAAATAACAAATATAGTCTTCATCTGTCCATTTCCTAATTCTTAATTCATATGAATAACATTTATTCTATCTAAATTTTTCAAACACGTACCATAAAAATAATGAAGAATCATGTACGTACCATAAATAAAAGAGACAAGACGGTATCTAACAAAAATAGGTTTCTTTGTTGAGTAAACAACCAATCACAAAGGTAGAGCAACTATAGTTTGTACTTATAAGTTATAACAATATGCATTCTTCTTATTTAATGCAAAGGCATAGTTTTCAATCATTAATAATTTTAGTTTTCATAAATATTGCTAATTTCTATGGTTAAAGCTAGTTTAGTTTGGTATTTCCGAGAAATTAGGTAGCGAAGACCTTACCGTCTGTCTTTATCGAACAACAAAGTTGTGGATGGTAAGCTAATCATTTAAGGAAATTTTATATACTTCTTTTTTATAAATGGTCGAACATATATACTACTTATTTATGGCAAAAGAAACCACATAGTAAAATAGTACTCACTCATCATTAGAGACATTAGATAACTGTCCATTGTCACATATCAAAATATACATATTTTAATTATTTATGATACATCAAACTAGATCACGTAACAATTCGATCAATCTTGGTCTTTTATATACAAGAGAGTTAAATTTATTCAAGATTGAAAAGAAAGAAAAATAACACACCCACATCTATGCTTATCCATATATATAATGGCATTACATGGAACAGACAAGCAACCTTGATTTTGGAATACTAATTACTTCAGATTCGTAATCATTGTAAGGATTTGCTTAAATCGAGTTATGCTATTTTAATTATAACAAAGTAGTACCATTCATATATATTACTCAATATTTTAAGGTATACTATTAGCATTATATATATTTGATTTTGGAGATTTAAAAATATTTCTAAAAAGGTTAGGAACTTATTTAAGAGAAAATCTTAGATTATATTAAAAACTAGAGTCCAAAATTAAAGTAGAGACAAGCCAGTTAGGATGGTGTTGTTCATGTTAAGTGCGCGACAATTGTGCAACTAATCTACTTTAATTGTTTCAATTTCGTTATAATATAATCAATAATCCATATTTCATAGTACATTTCTATCTCTTGCATCGTATGGTTAAAGAAATGGCATAAAGTATAGTTATTAGTTCGTGATTTCTTAAAGTATCTGTCCTACTATAAATAGTTAACGTAGTATAGCTGGAATTGTTGCCTTTTATAATTATGCTATATGTACATTTTTAGGTTAATTATATTGATTTGACCTAATCCATTTGTGCGTTTGGAAATGTTGTAAAGTCAATTTTTGATAATGGATTTATTAGAGTCGGAAATGTTTTGAAGTTTTGTATAATAATTTAAGGTTCTGTTATCCCCCATAAAAAGTAAGATTTTAAGGTTACATGAGAACTAAGCATGTCTTAATCATATCACTCAATTAAAGATCTAAGATCATTTAACCAACTACCAAGTTACCACTAAATCAACTTGGACTCGCACGCCTGTCGTTTTGCCATCACTATTTGCAGGGAATATATCAAATATCAGATATTATGTAAATGTAAGAAGTAAAGACTAAAGACTAGAGTCAAAATTCTTGAAACATATAATTTGAACAATGTTTTCAAAGTAATTAAATTAAAACATAATCGTAAAACATCAAGTAGAAGAAAGAAAGGCAAAAACAACAAAACGCAACAAAATTGGAGTAATTAATTATCTCCAAGCGTTTCAGTACAATACTCAACAACACAAGAAGCCTTGCATAGCAAGTAAACTTTTTTACTCTGATGATTTGGTCTTCCTCTTCTTCTTCTTTTTGGGCTCTGATGTTGCTTTTCTTTTAGACTTTGAATCATCCTTCTCATCTCGCTCTATCAAGTCCTCGTACTCTTCAAGACTCGCAAATGGAGATTTCCGTTTTCTTTTCTCTTTCTTAATCTTCTTAACATGACCATCATCACCATCACTATCATCATCACCACCATTGTCATCATCAATATCGTCATCGATATCTTCTCCACTAAGTATGTCCATGTCTGTGTCCATGTCAGTGTCCATCTCTGCATCGCTCGCATCACCCAAAAGCTCTTCATCCTCGCCAGCTACTCTATCTAGATCATCATAATCATACTCGCCGCCTTCTTCTTCCACTGCGTCATCATCAACATTATCCAACATATTGTCAATCTCCTCGTTGTCACTCTCATCACCACCATCGAATTCAACATCACTATCGTAGTTTCCTCCACCGTCACCATCATTCACATCGTAAAGCTCTTCAGCAGCTTCTTCATCGGGTAGCTTCTTCTTCTTCTTTTTCTTTGATAGCTTTGTGCTGTTGGCCATCTTGTTCACATAGAACTTGTGGAAGACTAGATCTTCAGGAGCCACATCTTCTTCTGCTAACGAGAGAAACTCAGCTCCAATCACATGGTTTGTCATGTCAAGCTGCACATGAGAAGAAGAAAAAAACCCGTTACATGTGAGAAAGTAGATAACAAAATGGTTTCAAGCTTTGGTTGTTGAAGCTTTGAAATTTTTACCTTCTTGGAAGGTTCGATCTGAGAGCCACCATGCCAAGTGCTCTGCTTTGCTTTTTTCTCCATGAATTTATCCAAGAAAGCAGGTAGAGATAAATCAACTAACGGGTTTCCGTTGTAAACAATAGTACCTCCTGAGAGGAGGGTTCCAGCCATTGTAGCAACCGAGGGGTGAACATGTGAAGCAAGAACAACCAATTCCCACCAACTCGCACGGTCTCCATTACTGTTAATTTTAGATTCAACGATTCAGTCCAACCACGAAGAGTAGAATATAAAAAAAGTTGCTAATAGTTCTAGAGGTGAATATGTAATTATCTGCCGTTCCAAGCAAAGCGTGTCAGATTTATTTGTGACAAAGCATTATCATTTAGCTATGACAAAAGATGGGATTAACTAACCAGTAAGAAGGTTCTCTGTGACGAGGATCGTATCCTCCAGGAAGACAACTTGATTTCATTGGCGGTTGACTTATTTTTTCTTTATCAGTAGACACCTCCATGGTTTCTTTTATAAATAGCTCTTCACCATCATCAGACGCGTACTCATCTTCTTCATCAGATTGCTTGACGGCCAAAGCTTCTTCGTCATCTGAAGAATCACCATCTTTACTTGTGATTTTGCCACCATCATGATCAATTTCAACATTTTTCTCTTCTTTCTCTGCTTCTTCATTGGGCTCAATATCATCTTCCTCTTTTGCATCCTCAAAATGTTCTACATCTTCTTCTTCCTCAGCTGCTTCCCTCTGGACCACCATCTTCCTGCATGATGAATAGAAGGACCATTCAATACCGGACAAAACTATGTATAAATATGGTTAACTTAACAGAAAAAAGCTTACCATAGAGGAGGCCTTGCTTTTAGCACCTCAGACAAAAGGAAAAGGCATCCACAGGCATACTGTGGTGGCTGTTGAAGGGCAACCTAAACAAGTATTCAAGAGTAAACTTTAGAGATAACATACAATTCTCCTATATATGCTAATGCCATTACTCTTTATATGTTAACAAAAGAATTAAGAGTCACATATAGGACAAACTGAGATGAATATTTTCATCACTAACAACGAAACTTAAGCGGACCATATATGGGGTTAATGTATCATATTTTCAGGTTACCAACCTGCAAGACTCTTTTGGAGAAGGCAGCCACACGCTTCAGATTTATATCGTTTTTCATGGCTCGGAGAAGAAGCCCAATAAACATTTCAGCCTGAAAGTAGGAATGGCAAGTTATTGAACAAATTTATGAAGAAAAGAATATGGTTCATGCCAGGGCAAGACATATAACGTTTCGATCACAAGAAAACTGTTTTGCAAGATTAAAAATATATGAAATATACTTATGCCGACACACTGAAACGATTTACGGGCTCTACCAAATTGTAGGAATAATAATCCACTCATGAAATAAAGATAAAATAGATGTGATGGAAAAGTAGGAAAACAGAAGCTTTAAAATTTGGCTTACCTTGGACGAATTCATTGCAGAGGGAAGTAGAAGTTTCGAGTACAATGCACGGTAAAACCTGTCACTGACAATCTTATTCTTGGATGAGATCTTGTCAAGAAGCATCAGTGACTGAACTCCCACATTGAAATTCGTGGAGTGAACCTGCATACATTAAAGATCCCATTTGCTTTATTATTTTTCTGTTTGCAATTATGATTCTAAACTTATATGATGAAGCTTTAGGAGTTACCAGTTTAAAAAGAACCGGCGTCTGGGATTCAACTATATCATCAGCCTCGTCAGAAGAAACATATGGAAAAGCTCTGTTAACACCCTGCAATAACGGAGTACTAAGGTATTAATGGTCTGTAAACTCTCAATGCTGTAAAATTACATACAACATGTATGCAAACAAACAAAAAAAGCATCGTAGACTAACCGTCAATAGAGCTGAAAGAATTCTGGAATCCAATTCAACAGGTGAATCAGCGGAGTTCTCCTCTTTTGTGTCCTTTGGGTTGGCATTTTTCCTATCAGCGCGTAGTTTCTTATCCGAGCCTGGTTTCCTATTTGCTTCTGTGGTTAAAACCTACAAGAATAGAAATGGGTAAAAGATATCATGTTACAACCAGCGACACACAAGAAGAAAATCTTAAGGAAATGTTAATAAGTAGCAGTCTCTGAGATCATAAAAGGAGGGTGGAAACGGAGGACAACAACTTTAATAAGTGCATAAGGAAATGTTCGAATCCTCACTTATATAGACTTTAGATGCCAGTTATATACCTTAAATAGGGCAAAATATACATCAATTAGGCGTTTGGCCACCTTTGGATCATCTCCTTTGTGGCTCAATCGAATCTGACTCAAAAAGTTAACCTGTGAAGTTTAGAAGGGTTAATAAGCATGGTTTAAAAAAAAGTTAAGCATGGATAAACTTTATACTTCTCATTCTATAAAATCTCTGTAAAATCATTTTCCAATCAAGTCAAAAGAAGCCAAAATATAAAAATTCGGAAGACGATAGATGTCAATCAGTTTAAAGAGATGAGCAAGAAATTGAAAGACAATGGTTATCGTGAACCAATTTAGAGTAGAACAACGGAGAGAAAAAAGTTATTTGAAAATATGAACATAAGGTAAAAGGACATACAGCGTGATACTTTGCACGTAACCCAAGACGAGGTCGGAAGAGAAAGGTGTCAACTTCATCGATCACCACAGCCTGCAAAAATAACTCTACGTGTAAGCCAAAAAGAGAAGAACCCAAACACCCAAATAACTAACGAAATCCCGAGACTGGGAATAAGAAGGTTGAACAATCTTACCTTCATATTAGGATGATCAGCCAAAAGATTTGTCAAGTGATAATCAGCATTAGATGCACTCTTGTTTTGAGGATCCCCCAACTGTGTAAAGTAATCCACGCAACAAATAAGGGGATCAGACCTCAGAAAATTTGATTAGATACAGGTATTCTAAAGAACAACTGACAATACCTTATTCACTAATGAGACTAGCAATTTCCGCTCCTGCTCTGACTTGGTTGTCAACATGAAATATATAGTCTGAAACCAAACAAAAGAAAATCATTTACTAAAGGAAAGATCCTGATCACGTTACCAAGCAAAAAAAAAACCATCATAGCTATAAGAAAACAGTGACCTCTACCATGCATCATCCAGAGACATGATTACATTGATAATACTCAAATTTCTAACATGATAACTCAAGAATGTTAGAAAACATCGAGACCAATGCTACTAAAGAGGCTAGGGGGAGCAAGAGTGGTAACAGAATATACCTTTAAGGCTCTATCTTTTAGCTCTGGGAGCATATCCTTAGATGATTCATCAAGTGCGTTAACAAAGCGCTCATACCTACAAAGTCAGTATAGTAAGCTGTTAACAGAATATTCAACACGATGGGGAACATACAATTGTTGAAAGCAAAATGAATTTGTTTACCTCTGCTTCAAACAATCCTCCCAATACCAAAACAGCAAAAGCGAGTAACCATCTTTATTTTCCGGAATGCTATTTAAAGGTCGCTGTAAAAGTGACTTCAGCTTTCGATCAGGTAATAACCTAATCAAAATCTCTGATAAAGCCTTAAGACCCTTAAATGCAAATCGTTTTCCAACTTTTGATGTCACCATTCCTACAATGAAAACCTCCAAAAAAAATCAACAAACAGAAACTAAAAAAACTCAATTCACAAATCAAATTCAAACATCACACATACACACATACCCAATAAAGCATCAAGAGACCTCATATTAGCAATAGGATTCTCTCCAACCATAATCTCAAAAGCAGTAATCTTATCAGCAACAGTTCCTGACTTTTGAGCAGAAACAACCATCTTCATATCTCCACTCTTTCCTTTAGACGTTACAAAATCCTCTGAATATTGCCACATCAATCTCTCTCCTAATTCCCTCTTCGTCTCCACTAAACCCTTCACCTCCTCCTTATTCACCACAACAGCAACTTTCCTCCGATCTCCACCACCAAATACCTTCTCCTCAATCTCATCAGCATCATTATACCATTCAGAACTCAATAAACTCGCTTTCACTAATGGTAACTTAGGTAAACTCTTGTACTTATCAAAACGTTTCGCTTTAAAACCAGTAGTCTCTTCATCAATCGATAAAAAACCAGGCTTTGGCTTCGGATTCAACGCTGGTTTCACAGACGTATTCTGGGTTTGCTTCTTCTCTCCCAAGTTCTTCTCCGATTCGTTCAATTTTGGATCTTTTGTATCTCCTTCTTCGTTAACCTCGCTCTGTTTGGAACGGTCTTTCTTGGGTTTTTTGCGTTTCTGGGTTTTGAGTTTAGTGGGTTTTCGGAAATCAGTGTCGTTGAAACCAGAAGAAGGATGAGAAGACGAAGATAAACCTATAGATGAAGCGAATGATGCAACATCGGATTTTAGGAGATTTTCGTCTATTGAGTTAATCGATGGCTTTAATTTCGGCATTTTGTTTCAGAGCTTATGAAGAGCTTTGAGTATATGCAAGAAGTTAGGGTTTTTGAGATTAGAAGAGAATAAAAATTCAAGCTTTTGCTAGGGTTTTAGAAAACGGCACGAGGAAGAAGACAGAGATGATGGCAAAAGCGTAATTTAGTATTCTTAAGATTTGACAGGGGTAAAAGAGACTTTTGACATTAAGGCCCAAAGTTTGAGATTGTTTGTACTAAAGTTAAAATGAAGAAAACATGGGCTTGGGCTTGTAGTATAAAACTTTGTATTAATAATGTGTAGTGTGTAAATACGAATGATTCGAGTGTCGTAGTTTGTGTTATAAACCCATTTAGTGGATGCCCATTAGAGGTTCATGTTCTAGAGTATTCTTAAACCCTAATTCCTCTCTTAATATTGTATTCCTATATATATTTTGTATTTCTCATGGAATAATACACAACACAATTCTCTCTTTCTCTTCTTTACTACAACACGTTATCAGCACGATAGATCTAGCTATCTGAGTAAACCCTAATAACCTTTTTTTTTTCTTCCTCTCTCCGATCGATCGTAAGCTCTCTTTCTCACTTTTAATTATACAGTATGCATCTAGTATTATTTTATAACTTTGTTGTAGTTTCAAGTTCACATGATTTTTCTTTTGTTCATCTTAATTGCTTTGATAAATTTGTATTTTATTTTATTTTATAAATTGTTTTTAAGTTTGATTTTGTGATTCGATAACATACACATGTTAATTCATGAATACTATGTTTATCAATGAGTAATTCTCACAAATCATACTTACATATATATTAATTATTTTTAAAACAATTTTATGTTTTTATTTTTAAGTTTGATTTTGTGATTCGATAACATACACATGTTAATTCATGAATACTATGTTTATCAATGAGTAATTCTCACAAATCATACTTATATATATATTAATTATTTTTAAAACAATTTTATGTTTTTATTTTTAAGTTTGATTTTGTGATTCGATAACATACACATGTTAATTCATGAATACTATGTTTATCAACGAGTAATTCTCACAAATCATACTTATATATATATTAATTAAAAAAAAAAAAAAAAAAAAAGAGCTTAATTCACAATGGTTAGATTGAGGAAACACTTATATATACGATTGATCTCCTGAAGAGAAACATGACATAGACATAAATTCAAGTACCTGAGAATAAAAAGATCTCAAATAGTTATGTCATGTCATAAATAAAATGGAATCGAAAAGCAAAATCGACGTCGTAATATTTTTGCATGCATTGAGAAAGCAGTTGATATTATGAAAAAGAGGATCAAGAAAGTCTATTTAAAAGTGTACACAAAGTAATGATTGGCCAATCTTAGAAAGGAAGAAATAGACTTATAATCTCTTGTAGAGAATTTTGGATCAGTAGTCCATACACTTGAAGTGTAAAATCAGTGGAAGATAAACAAGTCTTTATGTGAAAGAATAGTGAAAATTTCACAGGATCTTGAACTTTAGCTTATTAAGAGGTTTACTCTCATATGGTGGATGCAACTACTTTCAAGTTCATTATCAGTTTGGCAAGAAAAGGAAAGGCTTGATTTATAGTTTATATCTTATTGATATGTCCCACTAGATAATGAAATTTATATGAAAATCCTAGAAGGATATATCCATGGAGGATTAATGATTTCAAAAGTTTATTATCGAAAACTTTAGGTATTCGATCGAATCAAATATGTTACATGGGGTATAACCTGAAAGTGAATTTCATAAGGTTAATCAATGTACCCATGTATATATCAAAATGTTATGGATCGAATGGATCCTTAATTTGAAGATCATCGAAACTCCGCAGAGTTTATCATAAGTAGTACGATGATGATAATATATGATAAAATATCACTAGATAGTGATATTTCTAGTGATATTTACATGAAAGCCCCAGAAGGATTTAATTGCTAGAAGCAAATTCATTTTTGGATTTTAACAATTTATACATTGTTAAAGAGATTTGCTAAATGATTTGTATAATGTATGTTGATGATTTGAACATCATTAGAACTCCTGAAGAGATCTATATACAATGAAAAATCTGAAGAAAGGATTTGGAAAGATAAAATTATCTTCAGATATCCCAAATTAATCATCTAGCGAAAAGATGTTATGTTCAAAGATCCTTTAAGGATATTACAGAAAAATGCTCATATATATTTGGTCTTGAAGTACTATACATAAAATGAGATTAGAGCAATTCAATGATTTATTTCATGATTGAAATATGTATTTGACATAAAGGAAATTCAAATATAATAGCTTTTACAAGAAGAGCATGAATATTATGTACAAGAGAAATGGTTAGAAAATTGTACATATATGAAATTTAGGCCTTAAGTCCAAATAGATCAAAATATGATCTTCTATAAGGAAAGGATGTTATGGACCAGAAGTCCAATGATATGAGATATCATATGAGTTTGTTCATTAATGCTATTCTTATAATAATTCAAAAGAGATAGCATATATGATCAGAATTCATCTCTTGAAGAAGATGTTTTCGAGGGGGAGAAAAATAATGATGTCCGTGGATGTACTCTTTTTCCCTTATCATAGTTTTTATCCCATTGGGTTTTTCTATGAAAGGTTTTTAACGAGACATCAAAGAACACGCAAATGATAGACACTTATAGAGGAATGTTATCATTATAATGATATATGAAAGTCTATCAATCTCTCATAAGAATATCATACATTAATGATAATGAGAGAAATAAAGAGAATGATCCAGATGAATCATCTAGAAGACTGATGAGTTGCAGAAGAATGGCGATGTACATGTTCAAGAGGTTGTTCAACCGAAACTTTGGTGGACTTATTTTCAAGACACTTCAAACTATTACCTTCAAGAAACAAGTTTGCAGCATCAAGAAGATTTCAAGTTATGCACTCATCAGGGGGAGTAAAAACGCGTTGCACTCTTTTTCCTTTAACCATGGTTTTGTCCCAATTGGGTTTTCCTAGTAAGGTTTTAATGAAGCAACATCTTATGCGTATTAGGATTATTTTTACTCTAATGGCATCCAAGGGGGAGTGTTATAAACCCATTTAGTGGATGCCCATTAGAGGCCCATGTTCTAGAGTATTCCTAAACCCTAATTCCTCTCTTAATATTGTATTCCTATATATATTTTGTATTTCTCATGGAATAATACACAACACAATTCTCTCTTTCTCTTCTTTACTACAACAGTTTGTACTTTTTTGTATTAATGTTGTTATTTATTGTATTATCGAGATCGTATTTATATAAAAAAATTTATCTAATAATTTGTTTTGATAAAAACAGTGGATTTTGAGAAAAATTTCGTATCATAGAATATGTTTATCTTTGGAAATGGTTGACTTTGAGTTATAGTTTTTTTGTTTGAAATGTCGGATCCATTTTTAATCTTAAAAACTAAACAAAAATTATAAGACGAGCCACCAAACCTTCTCATTTGGTCAGATAATCTCATACAATAAGAGTTTGACAAATCTTTTGACATTAAGAAAATAAATGACTAAGACCGTTTTTTTAGTACATGAAAGTGTACTAGAGCACAAATCCAAAAAAAACAGTTCATTATGAATTTAAATCCCATGTAATTAGGGTTTTTAATAAGTAGAGAGATTCATATACATACTTTTGTAATGCCAGTAAGAAATGTTATCTAGAGAATTATCTCTTTGAGTAATTTTCCTTAATCTTTTTATGACATTGAGAAACTTTTGGACGAAAACATGAAAAAGACAAAAAATGATCTAAACTATTATATGTGATTAGTCATATTGTCAAAAACGAAGATAGGATCAATGTTCTACCATCAACTACACGTTTGGTGTTAGTGTTGAAACTAGATGAAAATAATACCTTTGATTTGTATTCGGCATTGATTAAGCAACTAAAATCACCATTGTCGTCGTTGAGAAATATAATCGGTAATATTTCCTCATTACTCAATTTTCTTGATTAACCAGTTTTCTTATATAGATCCTCAAGAATGTTTTATATGTATCTCACAAGTTTCATAAGGTCTCAATTTAAAGGGTGACGCTGCAAGGGCAGTGGTTATTGTCGGTGTTCCATTGCTTTACAATTTAAAGGGTGACGCTGCAAGGGCAAGGGCAATGTAAATCACTTTTAATTCAGTGAAACTTGTGATGAACAATTTTCTGATTAACCATTTCCTTACATGTTAGATGAAAAATTCATCAAAAAAAGAAGATATAATGATAACCAGGTCTCTAGTGGCCCTGTTGGAGGCGACGATTGGTACCGACAACAAGCGTTAAGGGCAGTAAATCAAGCCGTAAGACAATGCATCTGTTATAAATACGATTATGGTGCAATCGTCTTACTAGGTAATTTCCGATATTTTTTCCGTGTTTTGTTTTGTTGAGTTGATATAGATCTTTCTTATCTCTTTCATGTGATTTTTAGATTCGTAATACGATGAAGGAAGGTTTAAAAAGTATCTTTCGTAGTGGTTTAAGAATTCAATCACTACGTTTACTGATTTTCAGGAGTTTTTGGCCAATTTAGCACCTTTCTTCCGTCGTGTCGAGGTACAAAATATCTAAGTCATTTGGTTTGGTTTCTTATTGTTTTGTTATATTGTATGCAATCTTCTAATCGTTTGTTATTGTTCGCTGACGTTTGCGATGGCTTCATTATTGACACTGAAACGAGCTGACCCATTTTTTTTTTAAACATTAAACCCCTCGTCTCAGACTAGCATTCTCATCAACGCTATCCTCAACAACCAAGCAAAACAACACAGTCAAACTACAACGGATAACCAACAAAATCAACCAACAAAACAATTCCATTAAAACTACCAAAACCGATTCAACAACAATTCAAAACAAGAGGTTCCACAAAACCAACAACCTAACAGCCGTTCTAAAACGATAAAATCAATAAACCCACAACACGAAACGGAGACCCTAGATCATCTCCCTCTTCGTTGCCATGATTCCACGATCACAATTTGCCTTTACCTGCATCACATCGAAAAAAAAGGCGCGTGAGTATTATCACAAATACCCAGTGAGGCGGTCATCCCATCTACGACTGCGCACTCAGACGCGATGGATCCGTTCAGGCAAAAACACATCAAACCATCACACAATCACAACAACGGCTCAACCACAGCCCAAACAGGTGGCCTGTCGATCGACACTACCACTAGGTGTCGATCGACACCCCTGTTCATACCTGTCGATCGACACCCCAAAGTGCCCGTCGATCGACAACAACCCAAGAACCTGTCGATCGACACAACCTCTAGGTGTCGACCGACAGCTCCTCATCAGCCTGTCGATCGACACAATCTCTAGGTGTCGATCGACAGCTCGTGTGTTGGTCTGTCGATCGACACACCCAAGTGCTGTCGATCGACAGGCCGTCGCAGTTTCATAATAAATCGACCAATATCCTCTCGGATCGATTCCTCCTCTGCGTTAACACGAAACCTGCACGAGTAAACACAATCCAAACAATCCACACGCAATTCACAGAGAGATTCAACACAAACAAGATCAAATCCAACAATTCAAACCTACCAACAAACAACCCTAACGAATCCACCGGCCCAGAAGCCATGGTGACGCACTCACCTTAAATTAATTGGATGGAAACTGGTAGAATTGAGGCTAGACACGAAATCCACAGCAACCACCACGAAATCTACTCCAAATTACTCAAGAACGAAAACCCTAACTCAAAACCCTAATAGAAACAAGAGAACTCCTCTCAAACTCTTTCTCTGCTGATTTTGAGACTTAGTTTCGCTCAAATGCGGCCAAAAAGCTTATATACGAAGCCCTAGGGTTTTCCCAAATCAGCCCGGTCCAACTGAACGACTCAAATCAAACCAGAAAACCGACCAATTTAAGTACATGTCGATCGACAGACACTAGGTGTGTCGATCGACAGCCCCTAAGAATCTTGTCGATCGACAGACACCTCGTGTGTCGATCGACAGCCCCTCCATTTTTCTCAAAAATGGTTCACGGGCGTCACAATTCCCCCCCCACTAAACTGGATTCGTCCTCGAATCCTCAAACACTACCCACTAAGCTAACCCCTGGCCAACCCGCCAGTAACACCGGAGACTATATCTCCCATACCCTCTCGAGGCTCACATCCGTCCTATGCATATAGACCCGTCTCAGACATTGATTGCCCATAGCTCATAACTCATAACCACCATCTAGCTCTCGGGATAGTCACCCCTCAGCTCTCGGTGTCTAGTACCAACCCACCTCAGTCCACGCAGTCCTGACGGTGTTTGATACTCAACCATCTCCACACCTAAACCCATCAAGATACACAGTCTATCAAGCTCTCGGTATGCAGGGATCTCACTATCCCTGGAGAGACGCATCTCTCAAAGATCTGCCAGAAGTCGCAATCTCCCAAACTATCTCCATACCCTCACGCTCTCAGTCCTTGCAGTCCTGACGAACGATCGGTATGTAGGGAACCCACTGTTCCCCGGAGAGACGCATTTCTCAAGATCTGCCGGAGACTCATTCTCATCTCCAAGAAAGAACCAATGTCTATCTCTGAGCTATGCAATCAATTCCTAACGTCTATAATCCACCTCTGACTGGAACTACCTCCTAAGGTCTCACATAATATCCCCAACCCGGAATACCATCACAATCGTGGTCATCACAGATCACCCGGACCATCCCTCCCCCGGATGTCCCTGTAGAGTTTCTACAGAACTAGACAGTTCTAACCACCGTAAAACTTCTATTCCGAGACTCACTCACACACACAAACCCGTTAGAGATCCTACCGAAACTGGCAAATTCTATTCGTAATAAAACTTCCATTTCGGGGTTTCTCTAACCACAAACACATGACTCTCAAAGTCAAACACAAAAGAAAACACTTTCTTATTCAACTGGAAAATGTCATAATCATTACAACTTAATGAAAATACAAAATCCAATTCAAAACATCACCACACACGGTGACCACAACACAAAAAACCAAAACTGGAAACTACAAAGAAAAACGAATTAACTCCTCGGGTTGCTTCTCGAACCACTTCTTGAACTTCGTTTTCATCTTTGCCTCTGGTTCCCAAGTCTCCTCTTGAATACCATCAAAGTCCCACAAGACTCTCAACAACGGAACTCTATTTCGGCGCAGAACCTTGATACTTCTCTCAAGAATCCTAACCGGCCTCATACCAACAGTCAGATTAGGCTGAAGATCTGCAGGAATCGTCACTGCTACCTCCTCAGAAGCATGCAAGCATCTCCTGAGTTTTGAAACATGAAATACATCATGGAATTTCTCCATAATCGGAGGCAGCTCCAACCGATAAGCAACTGGTCCCACAAGTTCCACAACCCGGAACGGACCCATGTACCTCGTACTAAGCTTATCCTTGGATATAGACCTGTTCAGACCCCGCATTATCGCTATCTTGAGATACACTCGATCTCCGACTGCAAAAATCAACTCTTTCCTTCTCCTATCGACATAACTTTTCTGCCGATCCTAAGCCTCTTTCATGTTCAGTTTCACAACACGGATCTTCTCCATCGTTTCTTGAACAAAATCAGCCCCAAAGATGCTCCTCTCCCCCACTTGGGTAAAACACAGCGGAGTACGACATGGCCTCCCATACAACGCCTCAAAAGGAGCCATTCCGATACTCGCCTGAAAACTGTTGTTATATGCGAACTCCACCAAACTCAAGTGATCCGCCCAATGACCACCCCAATATAGCACGCACATCCTCAACAGATCTTCGAGTGTCTGAATCGTCCTTTCGGACTGCCCATCCGTCTACGGATGATTAGTTGTACTCATGTGCACCTTAGTGCCCCTCTCAGCCTGAAAAGCTCTCCAGAACACTGAAGCAAACCTCGGATCTCGATCAGACACAATATTCGCGGGCACCCCATGTAACCTCACAATTTCCTTCACATACTTCTTAGCCAAGACCTCAGCTCCATCCGTCTTCTAAATGGCCAGAAAATGTGCTGACTTAGTCAAACGATCCACAATCACCCAAATCGCGTCATAGGTCCGAGAAACCGGCAACCCTACCACGAAATCCATGGTAATCATGTCCCACTTCCACTCTGGAATGGGTAAACTCTGCAGTAAGCCACTAGGAACCTGATGCTCAGCCTTCACCAGCTGACACACATTGCAAGATGCAACCCAATCCGCCACATCTCTCTTCATACCGACCCAATGATAATACCGCTTCAGATCCCGATACATCTTACTCGCTTCCGGATGAATCGAAAACTTACTCGCATGAGCTTCTCTCAGAATTTCCTGGATCAAGTCCTCATCATTAGGAACACAGACTCGTCCATGCACTAAGATAGTCCCGTTAGCAGAAACCTGATATTCAGAACCAGCAGCTTTAGAGAGATGAATCAACACATGATCCTTCTCCTGAGCTACTCGGATCCTGCTCAAAAGATCCACCTGATCCGCCGCCGCTAAACCCAACGGTTCCTCTGAAGTGACACACAACCTCAAAGTAGTAAGCATGCTCACCAGATTCTCCACATCCCGCTCCTGAGATGAGTCATACCTCCTTCGACTAAGAGCATCAGCCACAGTGTTAGCCTTACCAGGATGGTAGACAATGTCTAGGTCGTAATTAGCCAACAACTCTGACCATCGCCTCTGTCGTACATTTAAATTCTGCTGAGTAAAAATGTACTTCAGATTATGATGATCAGTGAACACCTGAACCCTGCCACCATACAAGTAAAACCTCTAGATTTTCAACGCGAAGATCACTGCAGCCAACTCTAAGTCATGAACAGAATAATTGCCCTCATGCTTCCTCAACTGCCTCGAAGCATAAGCAATCACCTTACCCTGCTGCATCAACACACAACCCAACCCAACTCCCGAAGCATCTGTGTACACCACATAAGGCTCACCCGGTTTAGGCAACGCCAATACTGGTGTACTAGTCAACATCATCTTCAGCTTCGCGAAACTCAGCTCACAATCAGCTGACCACACAAAAGGAAGATCATTCCCCGTCAGCTTCGTCATAGACTGAGCCATACTCGCAAAACCCTTGACGAATCTCCGATAATAGCCTGCCAACCCAAGAAAACTCCTGATCTCAGTTGCATTCCTCGGTCTAGGCTAATCTCGGATAGACTCAATATTTGTCGGATCCACAGAAACTCCCTCTGCAGAAACGATGTGACCCAAAAAACCCATCTCTCTCTGCCAGAAACTGCACTTACTCAACTTCGCAAACAACTTCTGTTCCCGCAACTTCTCCAGCACTCTCCTCAAATGAACCTCATGTTCCTCCAGACTCTTCGAATACACCAGAATATCATCGATGAAGATGATTACGAACTCATCAAGATACTCTTGGAAAACTCCGTTCATCAACCTCATAAATGTCGCCGGTGCATTCGTCAACTCGAATGGCATCACTACAAACTCAAAATGCCCATACCGAGTCCTGAAAGCCGTCTTCCGAACATTTGCTTCGTCTATCAGAATCTGGTGGTAACCGGATGCCAAGTCAATCTTGGAGAACCAAGTAGCCCCTCTCAACTGATCTAACAACTCATAAATTCTCGGAAGAGGATACTTGTTTTTCACAGTGACTCGGTTAAGCCCTCGATAATCGATGCACAACCGAAAACTACCATCTTTCTTCTTTACAAACAACACCGGTGCTCCCCACGGTGAAGTACTTGGTCGAATAAATCCGTTCTCCAACAAATCCTCCAACTGCTTTTTCAATTCTTCCAACTCTGCTGGAGCCATTCGATAGGGTGCCTTGGACAACGGCGTCGTTCCGGGCTCTAACTCAATCGTGAACAGATCAGACCAAGACGGCGATAATCCTTGCAATGACTGAAAGACATCCTCGAAATCCCGAACAACCCGAATATCCCTTACAGCAGCCCCACCAACAGCCTCCGGCATTACAATCGTGGCCAAGTAAACCTCGCAATCTCTCTCTATCATCGCCTCAGCCTGGACAAGAGAGATCACAAAACTTCCTGAGGTCGGTCTCACCCCTTGATAAACCAACCTACCACCTTCACGTTAAAATACCACTTGACCCCGGTGACAATTCAAATGGACTCTGTACCGATTCAACCAATCCATACCAAGGATAACATCGTACAGCTCCACTGGACTAATCACTAAGTCAGCTGGCATCAACTCTCCCGCTACCAGAATATCCACCTCCTTCGCCCGGCCATGCTTAGTTAGAAATTCTCCTCCAACAACCATAACCGGTCCAGTCCGCTCACCAGCGTCACCCCGGATACCACTTCTCTCAGCATGATCCGGAGTAATGAAGCAATTCGATGCTCCAGAATCAAACAACACGTGGGACTCACACCCGCCCACAAACAAGGACCCTACACAATTCCCATGTGCTAAGCAACCTAACTTTCTATCACAGACAATCATCCAAAACAAGCACAAAAAAATCCTATAATACTGAATTTACAAAGTCTGGATTAGAAGGTTTACCTGTGATCGGCCTCGAGCTCGGCTTACCCGGCGCTGCTATAGCCGGCGGGCGATGTGTCGCCGTAATCCGGTATAAAGGCTGCACCGGCCCATACTGAGCTACAGGCTGGACCACTGCCACTGCCAACAGCTGCAACTTCGGATAGTTTGGCCTGATGTGTCCCGACTCTCCACACTGATAGCACGTCCGAACCGCTCGAACCTCACTCTGCTTCGGGCAACCCGCCCTCTTGTGGTCTAGACTACTACACACATAACAACCTCGGCCACTCTGTCCTGATCCCGAAGTGCTCTCCCACTTCCTCTTCTGTCCTTGCGCAGGTTTGCCGCCCTTGCCAGAACCCACCTGCTGCACCTGCTGCTG